>CM071570.1:107810263-107939862 GCA_036426205.1 Ascaphus truei | reverse complement strand
CACGCTTCCGATTGGCCCAAATTACACAGCGTCATAGGAGAGGAGAGGGAATTGTGGGTATTTAAGTATGTGATCGTTGTAAGTGATTTTACTCTTTGATAAAGCGTGGGATACCACGGGAAACGCGTCAGAGTGTTCTTTTTGGCTGTTACTATGCCCTAAAATAAATTTTTGCACCTAGGATATTTTGTGGTTTGCAGTTTGTGGTTTCCAATCTTCAGCAGCAGCAGCAGATGCACCGCCGTTTTCCCTGTACTCTTTTCAATTGTTCCTTGGTAGGAGCACGCAGGACAGGACCAGGATATCCCCAAGGTCAGCAGTGAGTAATCCATTTACTTCATTTATGTGATCAGTCCCACACACGGTTACCTAGACCACCACATAAGACTTGCCTATATGGCTAGTGGCATAATCTATGGGAGTGTGTTTAACATTGGACTATCTGGAATCCTGAGTCTTATGAACTGTCCTATGCTATGAAGATGTTTATATTTTTATATCATGATCAAACATTGCCTACTCCTGGTTAGCATCACAAGTGGGACTTAACCCTCCCCTTCCCTTCCATAGATTGTAGGGGAGACAGGTGAGAGGCAGGAAGGCCGGACAGCAGGAGGTTACAGTAATCAAGACGGGAGAGAATGTGGGCATGCCACCCATGGGATGAATAGTTCTTTTGAAAGCTCCTTGTATTGTCCCCGAATATATTTGTTTATAGTTATCATATCCCCTCGTAGACGCCTCTTTTCTAATGTAAATAAATCTAATTTAGCTAGGCTCTCCATAAGTTAGATTGTCCATCCCCTTTATTAATTTGGTGGATCTTCTCTGCACTCTCTCTAGTTCCATAATGTCTTTTCTTAGGATTGGTGCCCAAAATTGTACTCCATAGTCAAGGTGTGGTCTTATTAATGCTTTGTAAAGGGGCATAATAATGTTTACTTCCCTTCCATCCATTGCCCGTTTAATGCAAGGAATGAAAACCAAAGAAAGCAAACCCTATTGCAAGCACTCGATATGTTGCGGATGATATGATTATTTAATTAAGATAAATTTTAATGATATTAAAGTAAAATATAACAGAGTGAGTAAGTCACTATGGTGATCAAAACACATACAACAAGACAAACAATGTGTACATAAATAACAAAAACTGCAAAGCAAGGTGTAACTGAATAATGAGTACCAATACTCCATCTAAATGATGAGACTTAAATAAGTCACAATAAATAGTTACTAGCTCTTGGGTACAGCACTAATAATGTGAGTTAAAAAACCTGTTTAAAATAAACAGGTTATAAGCAGACTGAATCGTATATATATATATATATATATATATATATATATATATATATATATATATATATAATTAAATGACTAATATTGTTCCTCCAAAAGCAAAATAATTATCAGCAGTGGTGGCTACTCACATAAGCAAAAGACAAAATGTAATGCTAAGAGGCACGGATCAGTGTCCGTATCAGTTGATAGCCCCTAGTAGTGCCTAAAGGTGTACACAGCAAACGACTAAGGAAGAGCCCACAAAATGTGTTTAAATAGCTCAGAGGCACGGATCGTATCCGTATCAAGTTATAGCCTCCAAAGTAAACAAATAGTCATAAAAAATAATGAGTAGCTATACCATATAATAGGAATAAAGTGAGGAACAGGGGTATCGCAAACAGGTAGGGTGAATTAATGCAGGTGGTCAGGAGTGTATCAAGCAGCAAGCATGTCAGCTGCAAGTAGTACCCAATACAATGTAATGTAATAGATAGCCTAAGAAGTTGCTACTACCACCCTTATTAAGTGGTGTTTGGCACAACCTTAGATAGTTATATGTAGCCAGTGTAGTAATGTAGCAACAATATGTATAATATCCAGGCTCATAGTAAGTTTAGAATGTCAGACCTGCATCTCGGCGACTTGTGAGTACTACCAGCACTCCGATCAGTTCAACCCCTTACTGTTGCGTCCCAGCGTCATGACGTCAGTCTGGTCCTGCCTCCCACCTGACGTACGTTTCGCAGAGGCGCTTTGTCAAAAGTGGTGACGTCTGTGTGGACTGAGGGAGTATTTGTATGTAACTAATCACCAATGAAACAGTGATACACAGCAGCTGAGTATAACCAACTACAGGCTATTGAACTAATGAGGACAACAGAGAGACAGCTCAAACAAAGCAAAACCTAGGGAAAAAATTACATAATAAAGTCTATCTTAAAGACACAGTGTGGTAATTTTGTCAGAGAGAGTGAATAACTCACACATACATGTTAAATGAGATAATCAGAACCAGGTAAGTAGGGTGAGTGAGGTCAACGACCTTTTAGGATGAAAGTGTGTGGGGGAATTTGAACCACTGCCAAAGTGTGAAAAATTGGGTATAAGCTTTCAAATAAAGGGAGAGAATAAGAAGCCCTCATTAATCCCCCTTGGAGCTAATGTTCCCAGGATATAAATCCATTTGGATTCTTTCTGCAGGATTGGACGGTTCCAGTCCCCACCTCTCGGATTGGGGGGAACACTTTCTATTCCCAGAAATGTTAGGTCAGTGGTATCTCCTTTGTGCACTTGATGGATGTGATTAGCCAAGGGGGTATCAAGATGGTTGCGGATAGCCCCCGGATGTTCTAAAATACGTTGGCGAAATTCTCTTATTGTCTTGCCAACGTACTTTTTATGGCACTGGCATACAACCTGATAAATCACACCTTTCGTGCGGCAGTTAATAAACTGGCGTACCGTAAAGGATTTGGTGTCATTCCAATTGGATAATTTATTCGTTACAGAGAGATGTGAACAGGCTTTACAGCCCTGGCATTTAAAGTTGCTAGTGGACCTATTATTTTCTTGGGGTTGAGGAGGAGCGCAGGATACGCTCGTGATATGCAAAAAAATATAAATATATATAGTGCAGATGGTAATTCACTGCTACAAAAATTATAAAAAACGTAAGAAATGAACTCACAAAAATCGTGTTAAATCACTGCATGTCAGAGATCCTTCTCTCTCTGACTGGAGCCCTTTGTGTAACTGGAGTCTGTATACCTCTCAATGAAGTGGATGCTATGCAAATAAAGGAAACCACAAATAGTGCATATTGTATGAACTATAAATATGTATTAAACACAGATATTAAGGAAACTCACATTTTCCATAATTAAGATGGGTAGTGGAGAGAACCGCTGGTGGGATTTGGAACGGTCCCACCAGAGGAAGTTGAGCTGCTGTTGTACATTGTATTTCATTTTATTTATCACTTTATGGTGTAAGGTTTATTGTGTGTACTTAAGGTGTGTCACTTATCACACTAATTTATATATTGTTTAGGAAGCGCCCAGTCCATCCACTTCCCCACTCCCCCACCCACAGTGGACCTATTAGTTAGCCAAGTGTTCAGTACAGGTGGTTTAAGATGACTATGAACCAATTTATCATTGAGGTTCAAGGACCTCCTACTGACCAATGTAGGTGTTGACTTCAAGACTTCTTTCAGGTCTTGATCTTCGGTGAGAATATGCCAGTGTCTGCTTAGTATGGTATTGATTTCAGACCACTGATTATTATAAGTTCCCACAAACCTAATCAATTTTGAGTCCTGAGACTTGGTTGAGTTCTTGCTCAATAAAGTGTTTCTATCAGTAAATTTGGCTCTTCGATATGCTTTAGAAATTGATCTATGGCTGTAGCCACGCTTTGTAAACCTCTCTCTCATCTTACTTGCTTGTATCTCAAAAGCAGTCAGAGTCGAACAGTTTCTGTGGGCTCTCAGAAACTGGCCGATGGGGATACCTTCCTTTAATCGTCTTGGATGGTGACTCTCAAAACGTAAAAGGCTATTGGTAGCAGTCGTTTTACGATGTATAGTCGTTTCGACTTTGTCATCAGTACCCCTCATGATTTTAAGGTCTAAGAATGTTATTTCCTGTGAGCTGATCTCATAGGTGAGAGGTAGATTAAAGTGATTGGTATTGAGGATTTTGATAAATTCAATAAACAACGCCCGTGTCCCCTGCCACAGGATCAGGACGTCGTCTATGTAGCGGACCCATAGAGAGATGTGTGAAGTGAATATCTCATTCACTTCTTGAAAGACCACCTCCGCCTCCCACCAGCCAAGATAGAGATTAGATAGGTGGGGGCACAGGTGGTCCCCATCGCCGTACCTCTTAGTTGATGATATATGGTACTTTTAAAGGTGAAGTAGTTGTGGGTCAAGATGAACCTCAATAGGTCCAATACCAATCGATTATGTGTTGTATATTCACTGTTTAATGCAAGATAAGATCTTGAATGAGGGCCTGAGTCAGAATTTTAGCAGTCGAGCAACAGAGGAAAGGGCGTATCTTTGTAATATTGCAGAGGAAAAAGTGACAGGTTTTAGATACGTTTTGAATGTGAGAGGAGAATGTGAGAGAGGAGTCAAGTGTGACCCCTAGGCAGCGTGCTTGGGCTACTGGGTGAATGACTGCTAAAACTTTGACTCAGGCCCTCATTCTCTCCCGTCTCGATTACTGTAACCTCCTGCTATCCGGCCTTCCTGCCTCTCACCTGTCTCCCCTACAATCTATCATTAACGCTGCTGCCAGAATCACTCTCCTCTTTCCTAAATCTGTCTCAGCGTCTCCCCTGCTGAAATCCATCTCCTGGCTTCCTATCAAATCGCGCATCTCACACTCAATTCTCCTCCTCACTTTTAAAGCTTTACACTCTTCTTCTCCTCCTTACATCTCAGCCCTAATTTCTCGCTATACACCATCCCGAATCTTGCGTTCTGCTAAAGGATGTCTTCTCTCTACTCCCTTTTGTATTTAAAGCCCTCTCCTGCCTTAAACCTTTCTTACTGACTGCCCCACACCTTCGGAATGCCTTTCCCCTCAATATCCGACTAGCACCCTCTCTATCCACCTTTAAGAACCACCTTAAGACACAATTGCTTAAAGAAAAATATGAGTAGCACTGTGGCTAATACTATACACGATACATAAAGCTTGGCCCCCTGCAGACGCACTTACCAGAATGCCCTCCTCCTGTCTCTGTATGTTCTCCCTACCAGTTAGATTGTAAGCTCATTGTAAGCTCTTCGGAGCAGGGACTCCTCTCCCACAATGTTACTTTTATGTCTGATGTACTTATTTCCATGATCTGTTATTTTTATTGTTTGTTATTTATGATTGTCAAGTGTATTACTACTGTGAAGCGCTATGTACATTAATGGTGCTATATAAATAAAGACATACAATACAATGATAGTACTTCCAACAGTAATGTGGAAGGAGGTAGAAGGTCGGGATGACGTCATAGCGACGCCGGCTGTACTGCTGCAGTGTCAAACTCATAGGAGTTTGTTCACGTCCTGTAGATTAGCTTTAAACTTTGATGTGGGCCACAGATGTGGATCCCACTAGCTAGAAACTAGGCATATCAGAGTTTCTGCTGGCACTGGCTAGCCATAAGTATATATACACAGCAGGGTTGCGATAACATCTCTCCCCCCCCCCCCTGGAAGGAGCTGCTAAAAGTGTGAGTTCTGGCTATTAGTCTGGAGTACCCTCATGAGGTTTACAACGGGGTGTACTTACCTGCACCCACCTCCTAGCAGCGCTCCCATTGATTTGTCATCAGGGGGGTCCTTTCCCTATCTGTGTCTGCATTTGGCTCCCTGTGTATGCAGCAGTGTTATGTACCTCACTGCAGCCTTGTAACACAGAGTTGCACTACTAATGTACTATTAATGCTCCCAGTGCCTGTGTATCACAACACCTGTGTAGAGTGCACACTAGTTGTTTCCCCCACAGGGTCATATATATTGTGCATTTACTACATTCTCAAACTAGTGTTGTGAGAATCCACAGTTTCTCTTATCTACAGTGCATCACACGAGTTATGACACTACCTGGTCATCCAGAGTGAATGCACATCAGAACTGCACAGTACACTTTTTAGGTTTTAAATATATTTGTTATGTTTGCATTTTTCAATAAATAAAAGTTTATTCTTTTGATTAGTAGGGTTGAGTGCATCACATAGGGTTCTCTCCTCTCTCCTCCTATACACAGGAGGTAGAAGGGCCAGGTTTGGGAGGAAGTATTAGGAGCTCTGTTTTTGCCATGTTAAGTGTAAGTCGACCATCAGGATGATATCGCAGAGAGACATTCAGAAACTTTGGTCTGTACTGCAGGTGTAAGGTATGGGGTTGAAAAGTAAATTTGTGTGTCATCAGCATAGAGGTGATATTTAAACCCAAGAGATGTGATTAGGTCACCTAGAGAAAGTACTGTATGTACAGAGAAAAGAGAAGGGGTCCAAGGACAGAGCCCTGGGGTAACCCCACAGAGAGATTGATAGAGGAGGAGGAGGTGTTAGCAAAAGAGACACTGAAAGTACGATGGGAGATGTAGGAGGAGATCCAGGATAGAGCTTTGTTACGAATACCAAGAGTATGGTGAATGTGAAGGAGAAGAGGGTGGTCCACGGTGTCAAATGCTGCAGAGAGGTCGAGTAATATGAGCAGAGTGTAATGACCTCTGTCTTTGGCAGCATGGAGGTCATTAGTTGTTTTAGTGAGGGCTGTTTCAATGGAGTGAGCAGTGTGGAAGCCATATTGTAGAGGATCTAGGAGAGAATAGGTGTTGAGAAAACAGAGCAAACGAGAGAATACAAGACATTCAAGAAGTTTGGAGGCAAAAGGCAGGAGGGAGACAGGTCGATAGTTAGAAAGACAGGTAGGGTAACGTTTGCTGTTTTTGAGTAATGGTTTAACCGTTGCTTGTTTGAAGGAGGAGGGAAAGGTACGAGAGTAGAGGGAAGAGTTAAAAATGTGTGTGAGCGTAGGGATTATAGTAGGAGCAAGAGGTTTTAGGAGATGGGAGGGAATAGGGTCAAGAGAGCAGGTGGTAGGGGGAGAAGAGGAGATCAACAGTGACATATCCTCCTCCGAGATGGCGGAAAAAGAGTCAAGGAAGGCAGGAGGAGAGTTAGGAAGTGGTGTGGGATGGGAGGAGGAAACAGAGGAGATGTTCTGATGTATGGATTCCATCTTTTCCTTGAAATAGTCAGCAAAATCCTGAAGTGAGATGGTGGAAGAAGAGGAGGCAGCAGAGGGTGGTCTGAGTAGAGAGTCAAAGACAGAGAAGAGTCGGAGTGGGTTAGACTTGTGCGTGTTGATTAGTGAAGAAACATAGGTTTGTTTAGCCTGAGAGAGGGCAGAGTTGAAACAGGACAGCATAAATTTGTAGTGAACGAAGTCTGCGAGAGTGTGAGATTTCCTCTAGAGGCGTTCAGAGGAACGAATGGATGAGCGCAGCATGCGCATATGGGAATTTAGCCAGGGTCTGGGGTTAGAATGGCAAGGATGGCAGAGAGAAAGCTGGGCATGTAGATTTAGAGAAGAGGATAAGGCAGAGTTGTAGTTCCTGACCAGGTTGTCAGGGTCTGGAGCAGAACTGAGGGAGGAGAGGGAGGAATGTAAAGTGGAATTGCCAAATATTATAAGTTATGTTATTATTATAAGGCTTACAAGCATATTTGTCCAATTTGGCATATCAGAAATCGTAGTATCTGATAATGGACCTCAGTTCACAGCTAGTCAGTCTAAAAACTTTGCTAAGATGTATGACCGCTAATTTCATCAATAGTCCTTACAACCCACATGCAAATGGGATGGCTAAGAGAATAGGTCAAATTGCAAAACGAATACAGTACTAAAACAACATGATCCTTACATTGCACTAAGTTATCGCACTACTCCAATTAAGACAACAGGAGAGAGTCCAGCAAAATTAATAATGGGGCGACATATTCGGACCACTTTCCACACACTGATTGAAAACTTAGTTACTCCGTGAAAAAGAGTTGCTGGTGCACTAAAAATATTCAAATAAATATTTCATTCACAGTGGTATGCTAATTAATTACAGATATGGTGTAATTAGGATTAAAAATGTATATGAATACATGAATAACTTTCAATGTGAAATTCTAAAACCTATATAAAAAGTTGCAAGAAACGATGATGCTCAACAAGTAAACATACAGCTGCAGCGGGCGTTATTCAAACAAATCACGCGTTGTGTACATCGGAATACCGATGTCATGACGCTAGATGTCTTCCAACCGTTCCGCCTTAAGACGCAAGTGCAGAAAATTGAATTTTAGTGTTCTGGTTTTTAAACACCTTAAATTGACACACTAGCACAGTACTGTACACATCGCAATTCATTCATTTCATTGCACCCAAAGAAACATAATCCATGAAATTCAACAAAGCAATCGCAATAAGCGCGGGTGCCTGGGGCGATTGGCCGCGTTCTTGATGCGTGGAGTACAGCAGAGCATCGGTGCCGTGATTTGTTTGGATAACGCCCGCTGCAGCTGTAAATGTATTATGACCAAAATTTCTGAAAAAACTTGAGTTCATGATGTTGGCCTTAACCCACTATGATGTAGCAGGAGGGTGCTACCTGTGCACTGGTTTGGAACACTATAAACCAACAATAGAGAACTCTGAAAAGAATATCAGAGGTCTTTAGAGAAAGAAGCACACTATTGGAGCATAATCATAAGGCATACAGTATAAAACATACCTTTTATATATATAGCCATGCATGATAATGGTATATTACTTTCCTCTCTGTTGGCAGTAAGTCCTGGTAAGTACAGGTATGCCAGCAGTAGTTATGGAGGTTTTCCCTCACACCAGGGTGAGGTGCCCTATGTATGAAGGGGAGTGGCTGTATGCTCTGAGTCCCTGGATAGTGGCATCAGGGATGCGCCTGCCTCCTGAAGTATATAAGGCACAACACAGTTAGTTAGAGGGTGGTTCCAGCAGCTGTGGGAAGTTGTTGGGAAGTTATATGGGGATTAAGTAGACCACCCGGGCCAATGTGAGATTGGGGGGGGGGAAAAACCCGTTACATATACATACTACTAAAAAGAGCCGGGGGGGGGGAAAAACCCGTTACATATACATACTACTAAAAAGAGCCAAGCGCAATAAAATAACATGAACATAACAATAGAAAGGAGGGAATAACAGAGATGCTGGGCCAGAGAGTGGCAGACACTCTACAAGGAAGGGAGTGGATCAGTCTTACGGGACAGCCAGTATTTAAAAGGATGATAAGGTTCTAACATCCAGCTCTCAAAGGGTAAAGCCCTGTTTGAATTAGAACTAGCCGACCATTTTGCAAAGCTGTGATGTCATTTCAAGAAGTGGAGATGCAGAGTTAGGCGTGGAATATAGTCCTCGCAGCTGCGCATGTGGGTGCACCCCCGGCGTTGCGCGTGCATGTGGTGTGCGCGTTTAGTTGTTAGGGTGCAAGCGGTGACGCGCGCGGTTAGTGGGCGTGACTGACGTCACAGCGTTAGGCCGCGCTGTGATTGGCTTGCAGCGTGGCCACAGCGCAAAAATAAAATGATATTGTAGTTTCCCTGGTCTGCTTCGCCACCGCTCACCGCCGTGCGCGCGCATCCCAAGTATATAAACGTCTGGCTAATGCAGCCAATTATAATTGACGCACGCGCACGGTAGCGCACTATATTCCACATTAGACACAGAGGTTTGAGGACTAAGATTTGCTCATTGGCGAGGGAAAGCACAGTCATGAAGAGTATTTTAGGTAGATATTGGATACAATAATTTAAATTGGTTCCATAGGATGGTGTATTGGAGATAAGATTAGAGCCAGTAAGTATCTCAAATGATTGCAAACAACAATAGGCAATATGGTTGACTAGCATGAATGCTTTAAACCCATAAACAACAACACTCTTCTAAGGATAAAATAGTGATTACCAGATCAAGGCACATAGTAAAGCTAACAAAACATATGGACTTCTAGACTGTATTAACACACAATCTAAAGTTGCATAATTTCTTAGCTACCTGTGTGTCAGAACGGTCAGGCTGAGTCCATGCTCCCTGCTTGCTCGCTGAGGCGCGCTGAGGCTCAGGGAAAGCGGGTGCTTTCCCTGCCCTTGCGGTTGCTTACCGCACGCGCCGTCAGCGGGCCTTCAGGGGGCGGGCCAGTGACGTCACGGAGCTGGTTCACCCTCATTGGGCGAACCGCTCACGTGACCGGCCTGTCTCGCCGGCAAGCGGGGGAATTTTAAATTCCCATAAGACCTGCGCTTCCGCAAGAGCGCGGAAGCGCAGGTGAGCCCCTACTAAAGCCACTCTAATTGCGGCTGTAGGGGCTCAGTGCTGAGTGCTGAGTGCTAAGCCAACTCCTTACCCTAAAACCCTTTACCCTAAGCCCATTCCCTAACCGCTACAACCCTGAAAGTTAACCCCCTACCCTAACCACTACAACCCCTAAAATTAACCCACTACTCTAAAACTTACCTTCTCATAAAAGCGGCCGAGCGGCTGCAGTGGAGGGTCCACCTGCGGGAAGTTGGTCCCATTCCTGTGTCAGAATACTTCATTCACTCCTCAGATATCTAAATGAAGCTTTCCAGTTTGTGTTTATGGGGACAGACAGGGTTGGAGAACTGTCTGAGACATGTAACTGCACCACAAGTGGTATTTTTATTTACAGTTTGTATTTGTAACATTACTCTGAACAGATTGAGCAATAAAGTTTGTTGTTTCTTTTTGGCTTGCAATAGACAACCCCCGCCCCACCTCCCACTGCCTGATTTTCACTCTGCCGCTGCAGGTACCCTCGCATAATGGGGTCCATTTCGAGGAGAAAATCCCTGGCGCCAACCTTGGCTAGGAACAATCAAATAGCATTTTTTATGTAAATCCTTACAATCCTTAATGTCAATGGTAACATACTCTGGTACTGGAGAGGCTCCCAGTTTTGAAAAAAATAATACAATCTTTAACTTTTTTAGATTAAATATTTGCTGAACATGTTTTCCAAAAAAAAAAACACTACTGGGTACTCTATATATTTCTGCTGACTTTCCCAGTATTCTGTAAACTAAGACACTACATATACAAAAGCACATCTATTTCAATAAAGAGTATTTATCAAAGTTTTATTTTACTATAGTTTTATTTAGGAGAATGTATTTGTCCAGCTTTACAATGGTTTATTTGCATTGAAATCAATCAAATATATATTACAACGTTAATAAAGATCTTAAATAAAGCAGAAGAAAATCAATCCACGTTTAAATTAATCTATGTTTATTATTAGTGGGTCCTGGCTCATCCAGAATAGTTGACTATATATTTCAATGACTATACATTAGTGCAGCATATAAGCACAAATATTACCATTTGTACAATATTACGACCAGTTCATTGTGTGATTGTTAATAGTTTATCATATACCCTCTGTGACAGGGTAAATAAAAGCCACCAGCTATATGCCTGGCAGACATATGTTTAGTCTGCAGTGCAGCAGTGATGAGGTTAACTTCAGCTGGGAAGCTCATGGCAATTAGTTGAATCCCAGCTGCCTAATCAAGGTGTGTTAAAAACCCCAGGATGTGCACACATGCAGCTAGCTGGTCAGGAGACAGGAGTGAGTTACTGAAGAGATTACTGATACAAGGTCTGTTTGAAAAGTACATGGTTTATGAACTGTCTGTCTCCTGCATACAAAAGAGTAGCTGCCTTATTTTTGCTCTGTCTGTTAAAGATAAACTTATTTTTGTTTTGTCTGCTGAAGAAAAAGCCATTTTTCTTTTGTTTACTGATGAGAAGCTATTTGTTTTTGGTGTGCTGTATGTTTTAAGGCTAAAATAAATAAGCCTTATCCAAAGAACCCGCGTGTGTAGTTGCATGTACGCTGCAACATAGGGTGTCTGAAGTGCCAGGATTTTCAAAAGGCCCCTGCAGTTAAAGGGCCACACATACACACACAAGAATGAGAAAAATGGAAGAATCTTGAAAGAGTTTCTGTGCGAGCAGACCAGACAGCAGGGACAGTTAATGCAAGAGAAGGCCCGGCTACAAGCAGAGAGAGATGAAATATTACAGGCAGCACAGGATGAGTGGATGGCCAGGCTGCTGACCCTATTCCAGGGGTCTGCCAATCTAGAACCTGCAAACAAACCCCCGGTTCTCCTGAGGAAAATGGCTCAGAACGAGGATCCAGAGGCTTTTTTACTGACATTTGAAAGGGTTGCCGAAGCTCAGGGCTGGACTGCAGATCGCTGGGCCATTGCTTTGGCCCCGCTCCTCATAGGAGGAGCCCAGGCCTCATATCAGGGCCTCCCTGCAGATCAGGCAATGGACTACCGACAAGTAAAAGCCGCCATACTGGATCGCTTAGGTCTGACCCCAGAGACCTACCGGCAGCAGTTCCGGAACATGAAGTACACTGCTAAGATGAGACCCGGGTCCTCGCTCAGCAGTTATTGGACTTGTGTACGCGCTGGATACAACCTGAGGAGTGCACTAAGGCAGCAATTCTTGAGCAGGTGGTGTTGGAACAATTCCTACAGATAATACCCCCTTCCGCACGCTTGTGGGTAAAACGCCACGCTGCTGAAACCCTAGCTTTGGCGGTCCGACTCGTGGAGAACTTCCTTGGGGCTGAGGAGCAGGCGAGTGTCCTGGACCAGATGGATCCGACTCCACCGGCACTTGCGGACGCCCAAAGAGGGAGGTCGGATCAATGGGGAACCTACGGCCCATTCATACGCAACCGCCAAGTCCAATGGAAGGAGCAGTCGTTCCAGCAAGGGCGGAGTCCAAATGCTGGTCTCCGCCGAGACCCTCATTCCCTTCATGATGTCGACTGGTCGCCAAATGTGAGGAACTTCCGAGGACGTCGCCCACAGTACCCACCAGATGCCTGATCTCCAGTATCCAGTCCAGCGGAGCACTATCAGCGGCACACTCCTGCGAGGGAACCCTCTCCATGTTCCGCCTGCGGAGAACAAGGCCACCGGCACGTGCACTGTCCACAGATGGATTGTTCCTTCACCAGGACCATCGCTTCGGCCTTCACTGGAGAAAGTTACAAGCCCTGGCTTCTTCCAGCCCAGGTTGGGGAAAAAAATGTCCAGGCCCTTGTAGATTCGGGCTCTGGGAAAACTCTGGTCTTCCAGGAACTGCTACCGCCTAACGTGTGTTCTTTTGACTCCCCATGGAGTATAGAATGTATACACGGCGATGTAAAGCGGTATCCGACGGCCAAAATCCAGCTACAGGTAAAAGGCCAGGAGGCTTACCTCGAAGTAGGAGTTGCTCCTTGGCTCCCTGCCCCCGTTGTGCTCGGCCGGGACTGGCCTTTCTTTTCGGACCTAATGGCTCCAGTCTCTCATAAGGAGCCTTATTCTATGGCTCAGGAGAACCCTGGCAAACTGTTCCCCTTCTCGGCAGACCTTTTTCCCAGTAGATACCGAGTTCAAAAGACTCGGAAGCAAAGCCGCTCTGACAAACAGGACTGGTTGCAGAAATCTGTGTCTCAAGGTGACCATTCTAATAGCCAGAAGTCACAAGTGATGACTGGGGATGACCAGAGGGAGGGGGATATGGGCCCTGGAGATTTACCAGACCTATACCTCCCTGATTTTCGCCAGAGGCAAAGGGAAGACCCAGTCCTTGCTAGACAGTATGATAAGGTGGTAAAAATTGATGAGCAAATTTTGAATGCACAGGGGGTGATAGTATTCCCCCATTTTGAGTTATCAAATGATATCCTGTATAGGGTGAATAGGCAGACACAAACAGGGGAGGTCACCAGACAGATATTGGTTCCCAAGGCGTCTGTTAAATCTGTGTTCACTCTAGCCCATACTGTCCCTTGGGGTGGTCACCTGGGCAGGGATAAAATATTGGACCGTATTTCGTCCCGATTCTATTGGCCAGGGATGCATAGTGATATTGCTAAGTTATGTGCGGCATGTCCGGAGTGCCAGCTAACTAGTCCAAAGGGACAAAAACCAGCCCCTTTGGTTCCTCTACCCTTGGTGTCAGTTCCCTTTGAGAGGATTGGGGTAGACTTGGTAGGACCTCTAGAACCTTCTGAGAAAGGACACAGGTTTATTCTTGTAATTGTTGATTATGCAACAAGATATCCTGAGGCGTTCCCCCTGAGAACAGCAACAGCAAAGCAAGTAGCCAACAAGTTGTTGGAGCTGTTCTCACGGATTGGACTTTCCCAGGTTATGTTGACAGACCAAGGTACAAATTTTATGGCTAAACTGATGCAGGATGTCTTAAAATTACTAGAGGTCAAGTCTGTTCGGACATCGGTCTACCATCCACAGACTGACGGATTGGTGGAAAGATTTAACCGAACTCTAAAAGGGATGCTGAGGAAATTTGTAGATTCAGAGAAGAGAGCCTGGGATGAACTTCTCCCTTTTCTGCGGTTTGCAGTGCAGGAAGTTCCCCAGGCCTCCAACGGGATTCTCCCCATTTGAACTGCTGTATGGCCGCCACACCCGGGGTATCCTAGACCTCCTAAAGGAGTCCTGGGATGAACATCGGTCCCCTTGTAAGAATACCCTGCAATATGTACTAGACCTTAGGAAGCGCCTAGATGTGGTCGGCCATTTTGCTAGGGAGAATCTTAGATCAGCCCAGGACAGTCAGGAGAGACATTACAATCAGAATGCTCGCATGAGAGTGTTTCACCCGGGAGACCAGGTGATGTTATTATTACCCAGTAGCGAGAGTAAACTCCTGGCCAAATGGCAGGGCCCATTCGAAGTACTCTGCCGCACGGGTGATGTGGATTACGAGATCGCTCAACCAGGGTCCAGGAAGGGTAAACAAATTTACCATGTGAACTTGCTGAAACCCTGGAAGATGCAGCAGGCTCTATTCATCCACCCGGTGGAGGAGGAAACGGACTTGGGTCCTCAGGCCCCACGGGAGAACATCGTGGGTGACGATAAAATCCCAATGGGTAAACAGTTGTCCTCTGAACAAAAAGGGGACTTGTTAGCAATAATTACACAATTCCATTATGTTTTTTCTGATTTATCAGGGCAAACTAACTTAATTTCACATGCGATCGAGACAGCACATGGGGTAAAAGTACGTTCCCGTCCTTATAGGTTGCCTGAAAGTCGTAGGGCCCTGGTGGAGAAGGAGGTATAAAAAATGTTACACTTAGGAGTGATTGAGGAATCATGCAGTGAGTGGTGTAGTCCACTAGTTATGGTCCCTAAACCCGATGGGAAGGTAAGATTTTGTGTGGACCTCCGAAAGGTCAATGCGGTATCCAAATTTGACGCATATCCGATGCCAAGGGTGGACGAATTAATTGACGCCCTTGGTAACGCGGAATATATATCCACGCTGGACTTAACAAAAGGATACTGGCAAATACCCTTAGAGGAAAAGTCCAAGTGCAAAACAGCCTTTGCCACTCCCATGGGTTTATACCAGTTTGTGACAATGCCATTTGGACTGCATGGACAACCAGCCACATTTCAAAGACTCATGGATAAAGTGCTGAGACCCCATAGGGCTTATGCTGCAGCCTACCTAGATGACATTGTCATTTATAGTAAACACTGGCGGGCCCATCTAAATAGGCTGAAAGCGGTCCTCAAATCTCTAAGAGAAGCAGTGCTCACAGCCAACCCTAAGAAATGTGCCTTGGTTAAGGCAAAAAACAAATACTTAGGGTATGCAGTGGGAGGTGGAAAAGTAAGGCCACTAGCTGACAAGGTTGTTGCCCTGAAAGAAGTTCCGACCCCCCAAACAAAAACGCAGGTACACTCTCTGCTGGGTTTAGCAGGATACTACTGGCGGTTCATCCCCAACTATTCGGAAGTGGCAGTCCCTTTAACGGACCTCACAAAAAAGTGTGCCCCTACACAAGTGGTATGGTCAAGGGAGTGTCAGAGAGCCTTTGAGGACATAAAAAGGTGTCTATCAGAGGGTCCCATCCTTAGAAGCCCAGACTTCAACAGACCTTTTGTAGTGCAAACGGATGCATCAGAGATAGGGCTAGGGGCAGTGTTGTCACAACAGTTTGAGGGAGTTGAACACCTTATACTTTTCCTGAGTAGGAAATTGTTCCCGAGGGAAAAAAAATACTCAGTGATTGAGAAGGAGTGCCTCGCAGTAAAGTGGGCAATCGAGGCTTTAAGGCATTACCTGGCAGGAGTCCATTTTACTCTGGTGACAGACCATGCTCCACTGAAGTGGTTAAATAGTATGAAATATTCCAATGCTAGGTTAACTAGGTGGTATATGGCCCTCCAACCCTTCTCATTTGAGATTCAGCACAGGCCGGGAAAAGAGAACGCAAATGCTGATTTCTTTTCTAGATAAGGGGTGGATGGTCGGGCTCCAGCCATGCGTAGCCCCAGCCACACACTAACAGGGGACGAATGTGACAGGGTAAATAAAAGCCACCAGCTGTATGCCTGGCAGACATATGTTTAGTCTGCAGTGCAGCAGTGATGAGGTTAACTTCAGCTGGGAAGCTCATGGCAATTAGTTGAATCCCAGCTGCCTAATCAAGGATGTGTTAAAAACCCCAGGATGTGCACACATGCAGCTAGCTGGTCAGGAGACAGGAGTGAGTTACTGAAGAGATTACTGATACAAGGTCTGTTTGAAAAGTACATGGTTTATGAACTGTCTGTCTCCTGCATACAAAAGAGTAGCTGCCTTATTTTTGCTCTGTCAGCTAAAGAGAAACTTATTTTTGTTTTGCTGCTGAAGAAAAAGCCATTTTTCTTTTGTTTACTGATGAGAAGCTATTTGTTTTTGGTGTGCTGTATGTTTTAAGGCTAAAATAAATAAGCCTTATCCACAGAACCCGCGTGTGTAGTTGTATGTACGCTGCAACACCCTTCATTTCCAGTATTATGTAAAACGGAAAAGTAAAATCAGACAACTATGGAGCCATGCTAGAGACATCTCACATGTTACTAGAGAAAACATGACACAAACACTACAGAAAGATCAATAATTAGAATAGCGTGAACATTCTTCATAATTTGTCACTGCATGCTAGGCAAGTCTTACAGCTGCAGCGGCCGTTATTCAAACACAACGCGTTTTGTACATCGGAATACCGATGTCATGACGCGGGATGTCTTCTAACCTTACCGCCTTAAGACGCGAGTGCAGAAAATGGCATTTTAGAGTTCTGTTTTTTAAACACCTTAAATTGACACCGTAGCACAGTACTGTACACATTCAATTCATTCATTTCATTGCACCCAAAGAAACAGAATCCATGAAATTCAACAAAGCAAACGCGATAAGCACGGGTGCCTGGGGCGATTGGCCGAGTTCATGCTGCGTAGAGTACAGCAGAGCACACGAAATCGGCGCAGTGATTTGTTTCAATAACGGCCGCTGCAGCTGTAGGTCAATAGCCAATTATATAAAAGCTTCAAAAACACAATTATATCACAATGTGTGAACAGAAACTAGAAACGAGGTCAAGACTAGACTACCTTTGCAATCAGTTGCTCTTCATGCCTGATTTTTTTACGGCTAAATGCAAAAGATGCTTGCCATGATTGACCAGGCAAAATTATGTATTTCCTGATAGTACACTCTACAAGGAATTTAGACATAAGTAACATACAGTAGAGGCAACGCTTATTCTAACATTTGCCTTAAACTAGCCGGGTTACATTCAGGGTATGTGCTGGGTATGTTCTGGGCTAGTTTGAGGCACGTTTAAGGCATTTCTGCATTGACTAACGACCCATAGGATTAACACAGCAGGGATCCCTGGCAGTCCAATTCAGTTTGAATGGGACTGCCAGGGACCCCCGCTGTTAATCTGATAGGCCATTAATCAATGCAGAAATGCTGGGGCTAGTTTAAGGAAATGTATTCAGAATGTACCTGGGTGTACCTGGGTCTTTTGGGGAATTGCCACTGGTTTTTGTTAGAATAATCGCTGCCTCTACTGTATGTTCCCACCCAAAATAAATTCTACCCGGAACTCTTTGTTAAAAACCATAGTATTCATAATATTTCTCATATGGACACTAATTTTGGACATTACATCAAAATGTATCATACAAGCTCAGTATAATTGCTAGGCGTAGGTTCTCTTGGGCTCAGGTAGTGGACGAGACTTGTTGTATCCTGCTACCAGAGACCTGCCTGACTCTTCTAGCTGCTATCTGCCTTGACCCATGCTTACCTGACCCTGCACATTCCTGATACTTGTGACCATGTACTACCAGGTCTGTCTAGTTCCAGCTACTGGAATCTACCTTGCTATATAGAGCCCACAGCGAGGGGCTTGACAGCCAGTGAGCAGCTCTGCAGTTGGATCCAAAGTCTGAGGAAGGAAGAAGGCAGCACAGAGGAGGCTTGTTGTATCATGCAACATCCTTTTGTTCTACGCTGGAGCTTACATTGGGTCAGGCCTGCAGTCCGAGCCATTAGAAGGCAGCACAGTCTGGGAGAGGTGAAGGCAGCTACTGCAGCTTGATTACGTGAAGCAAGGATAAGGCTCAAGATAGCGAAAATGTGGGTGTAAATTTCATAGGTCCTATTGAAAAGTTATGCCATTTATATTAAACATATTACATTATATTTTCTTTCTTTTTTTTTTTTTCCGCATATTAACCGGATCCACTACCTGTGCCCAATAGAACCTACGTCTAGCAATTTTCCACATAGGGTTTTTTGAGAGAAACCCAGGTTTTGTAAGCTTCAGGACATTGTTCCACTTAAGAAACTTCCTACTGTACTTATTTTGGACATTTTATCACTTGTTTTTGTGTTTATCACTATTTGATCATCACCATTCAATCACTATAGAGGCACGATTTCGTGTTAGCACTTGTGTATGCTGTCTATTTCACAAGCTAAGTATAATAATGTAAAGGAATACTAAATATTTTAGTCCTGGGTCTCCTGAGTGCATTGATACCAGATGTAAAAAGTTCACACCATCATTGGCAAGGCAAAACTGCCCTCTAGCATAAAAATGCCCACATGAAAGTATATATTTCATTTACAATATATATTTTACAAGTATATATTTTACACCACAACGAATTTAGACATGTCTAACTTGTTTCACCCCACAAAAATATTATACCCCGGAATTTTCGGTGAAACCTATGGATTTTTTTCTCTTAAACGTAATTAGATTTCTTGGCAAGACGAAACATCCCCATAGCATAAGATATACTCTCAACAAAAGTATATATTTTCTGAATGTATACATCCAAAGAAGTCCAGACAGTGATTTGTCTTTCCACATGTAGCCCTTTTTGTGAACGTCTGAACTAAGGGACTACGGTGCATAAACCTGTGGCTTCAGGAGCTCTGAACCTCCGCATATTGGGAGCCTGGGGGTATACCTTTATCACTTGTGGTGCAGCGCCTCCACTTACCCAGGATCCCCATTATAGAGATTATACCCTGAGCAAGAACCTAACAACAGCAGTATGCAACAGCAACCTTTTTATATCACACAATAACAAATGATATGCAGACTTATCATATAACATTTACATACACACACACAACGTGGCTCGGCCACACCTTATTGGGATAGTGTCCTGTACATAAGCAACTCTGCCGCTCTCCTTAGGAGTATGTCTCATAACCAGTAAAGTATGGTACCATATGCAATTCTCTTAGGAAACCCAATTAGTTAGTGGGAGGCGGGATCAGCGCCTGGTGACCGGTGTAGGTGCACGTGTAGACAAGGATACCTTCCGGTCACTACGATGACCTTGACACTCCACAGGGCCCCAGTGATAATCCAGCCTTGCGCCGTCTCTCCCTTCTGCAGCACCATCAGACGGGGAAATCCAAGATGGCGGCCGCAACTCCGCAGCTCCGCATATGAACCTCACTAAAGGGAAACGTCCCTGACGACTATGGGCGTCCTTACAAATACAGCACCCTACGATGGCGGGGGAAAGACTCCTGGGGCTGTGGGCATACCCTACCTAAGCAGACGGGTCACTGACCCTCTGCTCTCGCACCCGAGGTTCCGCCAACCTCCTCCTTCACCTCCCTCGCTGCTCTGCCCCACCGCCCACACGCATCCGGTTCCTGCATACACAGTCTCGCATCCCATTGGTCCTCAGCCTCAGCTGACCTTCTCACCATCAGAGTTCATAGTTCAACCCCTTCCAAGTCTCTTACTTAATATTACCCTTCGCGCGCTTCCCTCGCGCATGCGCAGCCCAACTGGTACGCAGTAACTTCGCTGGCAAACAGGGACAATATGGCGCTGCCTATGTAATTGACAGCGCGGAACCTTTAATATATGCACATCCTTACACACACAAAAATATGTTTCCAGGAATCGCCTTTTCACTGCCATGGGTAGTGGTTACCTAGGAAGGCAAATGGAATTTTCTATTTTTTGTAATACATTTTTTAGACCATGATTTCTGTGTTAGTGTAGTGATGTACCCAAGCAAACCATACTGTATGTCAAAAGTTGAATTTTAAATTGGTGTTTGTTCCATGTGTATATTTGGTCATGAGACCTCACAAATCTAATTACAAAAAAAATAAGGTCTAATCTTTCAAACTTTATAATGCAGTATAAAATATGGCTATTCAAATTTTGTCTTTATAAGCCTCATTACACACCATAAACACCACATTTTGTCTTATTTAAAAAAGATATATAATTTAATAAAAAATATTTAGTTAATATTTTTACATGCGACAAGTGTGGCCGTTCCCAAAGAAGCATTAGACAGATGTAGATGCACCGCTATGAAACTAGATAATTAGATGAATCCTTAAATGGGTCACTTTAAACTGTGTCCATCATTTGACATACAGTATAGGGTTTTCGACTGGATTCCAAGAGAGATTAAAAGATACTTATGATGACCAAAAGAATGATGGGAGGATGAAATCAGAAAATTCTTAGGAGCAACGTAGAGAAGAGAGGCTTGAAATTGGAGTATCTGGAACATCATTGGGGAGGGTTTCATCCAGAACTGGATCTACAAGGGATGATGATGATGATGATGATGATGAACATACATGTATAAAAAAAATCCAAAGGTGGACCCGCACTCAAATTGTTATCATATCAAAATTAACAAAAAAAAGACATATGGGACAAAAAATACAAGGAAAAATAATAAAAATCAGAGGAACTCACTCAGGGGTGCTGTTTTTTTCTGAATTGCCTTGGTTTAATACATATTCATCAGTGGTTAAGAAGAAAAAGCAGTTTAAGTTATACACTCACATCCAGAGGAATAAATGGTAAGATTGTAAGGGCTCAAGTCCAGGATTTTGCTGGATCTGGCCCTTACATGGCTTTTGTGGCCATCTTGGGTCCTGGCAGGTCTCTTCCTGAACTTCCTGAATTTGCTGCACCTGTTCCAGGGCTTAAATAGCTGTCAGTGACTCCCAGTCCCCGCCCGAGCATTGTATGTATTTCCTTGTGTACTTGGTCCCCTTGTGTTCTGATTCCTGAGCCTGTCCTGTTCCTGAACCCTCCCTGTTCTTTTGGATTCCCCGTTGCTGACCTCAGCCAATTTCACCGACTCACCGCTCATGTGCTGCTTGCCTGACCCCAGCCTGTACCCGGACTTGCACCTTTGCCGCCTGCCTTGACCTCTGCCTGGATCACGACTACTCTAACAAGACTCTGTCCCCTGGTTCTGGTCAGTGATCTTATACCCATACCTCAGCCCTGCGGGTTCGCTTCCTATTCTGAGATGAGCAACATTACAAAGATACACAGGGGCTTATTCATTAATCTTTGATAAGTGCATCAATGCACTATAAATGCCCTTTTAGTACGATATTGCATGTGAGCTATTCACAAAGCTCTGATAACAGTGCCATATCACACTAAAACAGCTTTTTAAATAGCTATATAACTCTGGCTTTAACAAGTGGTGCAATAGCTGAAAAAATGCCCAAATGCACATTTTTTTTGCCAGCAACTTCTATTCACTGAACTCTGATATACATATTGTACTATAAAAACGTGCAATCTTTTCTCGCCAGCTAAAGGGTGGCAAGATCAGATTTGTGATATGCATAACAAGCATGTTCTTTTCTTTTTACTGCATAGGATTGAAACTAGGGGTTTCCGCGTGTCTCCGGGGGCCTCCGGAGCTGACCCGCATATTTTTTTCAGCTCCGGCGACCCCCGGATTCAGTACTATGCAGTAAAAATAAAATTACAGACAGTTTCTGTAAGGGGTTGAATAGCAGGCACTGCTTTTTTGTTGGTACAGGATGTGGTGAAGCTTGTCATTACCCCAGGGTGGGTGTTTATGCCTTGCGGGAGGGTGGCAGGAGAAGTTAACCCCTTCATTACCTTAGCGGTTACAACCGCTAAGGTAATCAAGGGGTTAAACCCTCGTGCTACCCTCCCGCAAGGCCTAAACACCATCCTGAGGCAAGTACCACTTCACCCACCCCCTGTACCAACAACACTACACCGGAATGGGAAAAAGTGCTATTAGCCAAAGATGGCTAATAGCGCTTTTCCCCATTCAAAAAAACATTACAGTGCAGTATAATAAAAATCAATACAACCCCCATACCCCCCCCCCCCCCCCCCAAGCCCCAATACACTGTAATGGGCAAAATTACTATTATCCATATATAGCGCATTTGCCCATTATAAATACAACATTGCTCAGCCAGCATGAATTAATGTTGTACTTACCCCTGCCCAGTGGTGGGATTCTGCCAGTTTGCACCGGTTCATGCAAACCTGTTCCTAAAATTTTCAAAGTTCGCCGAACCGGTACGAACAGCCCTTAACTCCCCCCTCTGAGACTCCGTTCAATGCGAGGACCCCATGGCCAGTCAGCCAGTCTCACCTTCATGGCGCCACGTCAGGGGAGGTATGGAAGCTGCAGAGTCAAGTTGCGCAAACGCGCTGTGGAGTGGAATCGGGGCTGGCGCGTCACTCAATCCATGCTTGTCGAAGAAGGATTACTTGCCCAGCATTTCTCTTTTCCCCGACCGAGTCGACACTTGTGGTTACCAGGTGAGTGCACTGTGAGGCTAAACCGCCGGAGGGCCCCCCTCCCCCCATCCTGTTTTTAACTAACTGCAAAAAAAAACAGGAACATGTGCAAAAATCTTTAGGGGCATTTGTAGAAGGAACAAAATCCTGATAATAAACGATGTGAGAATTGAAGACAGTGAACTGGGACTTTTCTTTATTTGTTTTGCATTAAACAGAACACTACAGGAACCAACATGTTTTTTTTAAACAATGCAGAAGGGGTTAAAATAACATTACAGTCTAATATAAAACATTTAGTGTTTACAACAAAAAAGGATATTTACACACTACATTTTTATTAAAGTAAATTTGTTAATATTGGGACATTAAAATCTAGGTAACAAACCATTGGTCATGGATACAGAAATGTCTTAAATACCATACCAAAAACAATTTAGAATATGAACCAACAATTTAACTGTACATTAACCGCTGCTAAAATTGCAACATGCTATCAAGACTGATTCCAGCATTCATTTATTTATTTTATAATGAAACCTGAAACAATGTAACAATGTATCTCTGCCTCACGTTACACAACAAAGTTTAGATTTCAGAGTCCACATTTACGTTCTTGCCAACACCTACATTTCCATATCGCTAAATACATCTGAAAATTTATGATTAATGAATTAGTCCCAACTAATTTTACAATTGCTTCCTTGGCAAATCTCACTTTTATTCCTTAAAATACATGTTACTTTTTCTCACTCCTTGGATGTTTCCTGGTTGTTTTACTCCCAATAAGTTTTTTTTTTGGTTTGTTTGATTTTTGTTCTTCTTACTAGACAGAAATACTTTGGCTGAATTTCTGGGGGTTCAAAGCGGGATTTCTTCTGTCTATTGGAAAAGGCTATTCTGGTTTCAAAATGGTAATCAGTTAAAGCTGCAGTGGTGTCTGCAAAAAAGGGTCCTGCCACTACGCACGGGGCTTCTTTGGGGGGGGGGGGGGGGGGGGGGGGGGGGGGATGGTCTTCATACTTTTATATTGATGCCTTTTTATCTAGCAGCAATTGGCTTGAGCAGCAGGCAGGGGTTAGTGTAAACAGTATAACTTGTTAGGTATTTAGGTGGAATGGAGAAAAGAACCATATAACAGAAACTTCTCCAGTGTGTGTGTGTCCTTCTTTTTTTGGTTATTGATTGCTATTATTCCTGAATAAGGGCTTGTCCAGGCTGAGAGCGAGCGTGCTTCCGCTCAGCGTGCTCAAACACAGTGTGACACAAACTGCCCCTGCTCTCATGGCAGGGTGCTCGAGCAAGAGTGCGCTCGCTCCCAGCCTGGCCGCGGCCTTATCTGCGTATTCACAAAAATTATTGTTCACTGGATATTGATTACAGCATAGCACAGAACATTTCAGCAATAACTTAATCAATACTTGTTTGCTCATGTATTACCCAAACATTCAAAACATGCCTTAGAAAAATCTGTGGCTATCTTACAGAAATGCTGCAACATTTCTGTGATATTTCTGCAGCCAGACTAATGGCCCATCAGCTTAACACAGCGGGTGTCCCTGCAGTCCAATTCAAATGTATCAGTCATACATATACAGTATTATTATATAGTAGTGCTGGTGGTCTTAAAACTAATATCAACCATTGTCTATCACCTCTCTCACCTCTGATTTCACACATTCATCCCTGTTTAATAGTTTAAAAAATTACATATTTCCGACCCAAAAATGAAGCGACAACAGGTTTTATTACATTATTTAATTTAAAAAAAACGAGATCTGCAATTTCGAATGAAGATCCCAGTGAACATCTCACACCAAGAGGAGATGAAATGTCCACTTCCAATACTGCACAAATCAGAGATGAAGATTCAGCATCTGTATCTGCAATTTGGAATGAGGATCCCAGGGAACATCTAAAACGAAGAGGTGATAAAATATCCGCTTCCAATGCAAGAGATGGAGATCGAGCAGCTATTCTTCCTGATTGCAGGAATATGAAGTAGGTCAAGGAATTTAAAAAAAAATATGATGGTTTGGCTGTTCGCAACAAGAAACTGGGTTGTGATCACTGTACCAAATGTGATGCCATAAACATGAAAGGAATTTATGTATTGAAGGAATGGAAAGGCTGCAGTATTGTAGCATCAGGAAAAAATAAAGTCGTCCAGCAAGCTTCTCTCTGACAAAAAATTAATGAACACTTTTCATCATAGGCACAACAACACACATCATGTGTGGCACAACTGAAATGTCGTACTGATGATGTAATTACCAAATGCATAGACAAAATTAACCAAAAATATATCAGCGCTACATGTAAAGTCTTCAATACAGTTTACAGCATAGCAAGAAGAAATAGGCCATTTTCTGACATTGAAGATGAGATCGAACTGCAAGTAAAAAATGGTTTGAATATGGGAGTGGGACTCGGAAAACTGCTGTAAAAATAGTTGATCACATTGCAAGAGAAATTAAAAAATATTTATTTACTAAAATAATAGAAAAAAAAAATACTTTGTTGTCATTGATGAAGCTTCAACCATATCTAATAAAGCAGTGATCATCATTTTTGTAAAAGTTGAAGATTGTCATCTATCGCCTACAATTTACCTTGATTTGATTGAGTTGGAAGCACAGAATGCTGAGACTATACAAAAAAATTTGTTAAAAAGTTTGTGTGATGTTGGATTTGATATTGGATATTTGAGAAATAATTTGGTTGCATTTTGTTCTGATGGTGAAAGTGTAGTGTTTGGTTGCAAATCCCGGGTGAGCACCAGATTTCCAAAAGAATTTCCAGGCAATCACCATCTGCAACTTGTCTTAGATGATTCTATCAGTGAAATAAAACAGGTGAATCACTTCAAAATGTTCATAGATAAAATCTACACGATTTTTCACCAATCAAACAAAAATTAAATGGCACTTTTCAAAATTTCTGAAGAACTTGGACTAGAAATTACCAAGATTGGTAGAGTTTTGGGACCAAGATGGGCTGCTTGCAACTTAAGATCAACACTTGCTGTATGGCGTGCTTATCCAGCTTAATTTCAATAACATAGTATTGTTGCAGGGGGTCTTCTGAGCGGAACCACATTAATTTCAGCCTCAGGGACCCCCTGCTTCCAAAGTTATAGGCCCCGGTATGGGGTGCCGGTATCTCCCTGCATTGTTTAAATGTCCCGCGTCACGTTACAGGAGATTTAAATGCGCAGGAGATACTGGCACCCCATACCGGGGCCTGGAAGTCAGGAAACAGGGGGTCCCCGAGGTTGAAATTAACGCGGTTCAACTCAGGAGACACCCTGCTACAATACTCTATTATTTAAATTTACATTAAAACTGCACAATCGCCTGTAAGAGCTGTGCAGGGAGATGCAGCTCTCTCCGTGCAGCTCTTCCAGGCTCCAGTTTAAGCAAACAAGTTTAAGTGTGATAAGTCTATGAAAAAAAAAGCAAATAGTGCGATGTTGCATTTTTACAGAACTTTAAAAAATCTGTGATTTTTTTTTAGTGTTTTAACACACATTTTTAATAGTGCGATAAGAATATGCAAAATCGCTCAGTAATGCACTGAACTTATCGAAGTTTATAAGCCCCATAATGTTATAGACCGAAAAATCTTAAGCAACATCTTAAGGCCCCAGACTCCTTTCCCAAGCTGACCATTATACACAGATTCCCAACAAGCTCTGAGAAACCCCAACCATTACCACATAATATATATATATGCATATAAGTGTCAAAAGGAGTGCTAGTGGGCGTGGCTAAATGTATACAATGTTCTAAGCATGGTAAATTGGTAGCTAAAAGCTCCCATTTATGGATCTCCGGGCTTGCACACGTAGTCGAGACCCAGACGTGTGACACAACGTACAGTGCCATTTTGTATGATGTATTTCCGGTTCATCTGGAGTCATATACCCAGTACACCTATTTACATTCTTCACTTCTGTTACGGCCGAACATATTTGTTTGGTGCATACCATAGGGCACCCAAAGGCATTATGCAGGCTGGTTTATGCTCACCAATGCAAACTAACAGGAGGCATCTTATCTAAAATATTAAGGAAATTGTAATATTTTTTCAAATGAAAAGTAACCCAATGTGAAAATACACAAAAAAGTGTGATATTTATGTATACTATAAGCACATAGGTTTACCCCCAAACACTATCCACCTATGTGCCAACAGGGATCATCACAAAATCATCACAACATATTATAATGTTAAAATGTTAAATGACAGGTACTGTAGTTTATTAATGACCTTAAGGTTGGCAGGGCGCTCTACATTAGTTAGTAAAACTTGCTTGATTGTTGGGCAGGGGTTGGGATCAGGTCTGTATTTAGTATTGTCGGTGGCATGGTGATGGATCTGACAGTAGAAACAGTGGAGGCAATTGGATCGGTGAAGTGGGTGACTTTGGAGAGTTTTGGTGAGACTTTAGGAAGTTCTAGGAAGGACTAGGGAGGGGGCAGATTAAATTTGGTGGGGGAGCCTGTTCCAGTGGAGGGGGGTAAGTAAGGAAAATGATCATAACTGAGAGGGGGCACAGTGGGCGGCGGGCGGGGGTGATTGAGGGTTGTGGCAGACAGGGAGTGAAAAGGACGGGAAAGTGTGGAGCAAGATAATGAGTGCTGAAAGGTAAGGCGGGTCAAGACCATGGAGAGATTTGTAGATCAGGGTGAGGAATTTGAAGAGAGAATGCTGTTGGATGGGTAGCCAGTGATGTTGGCATGGGCAAAGTGGGGGAGATTGAGAAATGTAGGGACTGCAGAGTTTTGGATTTGTTGGAGGGGTATGGTTGACTAGATGGGGAGACTGAGGAGAAGGGAGTTACAGTAGTCATGATGGGTGAAGAAGAGGTAGTGGATGAGATATTTTGTCATGTAGGTGGTAGAGACAGGTGGTAGTGATGGAGGTGATGTGTTGGGCGAAAACGAGGGAAGAGTCACAGGTGACATCAAGGTTGCAAGCAGAAGGGGATGGGGAGATGGTGAGGGAGGAAAAGGAGATGGTGGGGATTGAGGAGAATGAGAGGGAGAAGGATGCAGGAAAGAATAGAAATTCAGACTTATCTGGGTTAATTTTTAGAAAGTGGGAGGACATCCAGATGGAAACAGTAGAAAGGCAGGTAGAGATACGGGCGGAAAGTTCAGGTGAGAATAGTGGGAAGGAGAAATATATTTGGATGTCATCTGCAAAAACATGGATGTTGAATATGTGGCAGGAGACGAGGTCAAAGAAAGGGGCAGTGTAGGGGAAAAGGAGGAGAGGTCAAAGGATGGAGCCTGGGGCACACCCACTTGGAGGCTCGTGGGCTGAAAGGATGAATTGTTGAAGGTGACAGAGTAGGAGCGGTGGGATAGATAGGATGAGAGCCATGAGAGGGCAGTGTGAGTGATGGCATGGTTCGTGACTATGGAGATGAGAGTGAGGTGATCGACAGTGTCATAGGCTGAAGAGAGGTCGAAGAAAATGAGGGTGGAGGAGAGTTTGGAGTGGCAAGCTTGGGAGAGAAAGTTGCGGATGATAAGAAGGGCTGTTTCAGTACAGTGTGAAGGATGGAAGCCAGACTGGAAAATGGAAGGAAAGAATGGGTTTGGATGGAGAGCTGTTGTGAATGATGCACTCGAGGAGTTTGGAGAAGTATGGATGGAGTGAGATAGGGTGAAAGTTTTAGGGTTTAGCATGGTTGAAAGATTTGTTTTGAGGAGAGGGATGACTACCACAGTTTTATAGGAGTCTGGGTATTGTCCACTGGATAGGGAGAAGTTGAAGGAGTGGAGATAGGAAAGGATGAGTGGAATGAAATGGAGGAAGGAGTGCGGAATGGAGTCAGAAGGGGATGAGCTGGGATGAGAGCATTTGATGATTGCGAGGAGATCATCATCAGAGGTTGGGCAGAAGGTGGGGAAGGAGTGGGTAGGGGTGGTGGATGGAGGGGGAGAAGCAGTGGTTAAGGAAGCACAGATGTTGTTAATTTTTTGTGAGAAGTTGGAGGCAAGGTCCATTGCTGAGAGGGGGAGGGTGACTTAGTCAAGAGAGATGGGGAGGGTCATATCAGATTGTTTTGGGTAGAAAACAATTGGCGTGAATGATGTGAGGGATTTGATAAGGGGGTAGAGTGGAGGTGTATTGGTGAAGCAGAGATTGGAAGTTGTTAAGTGAGGATGGGGAATGGAAAGATTTCCATGATTTCTGTGCGAAGGGAGAGATGGGTGAGCCAGGTGAGTCAGAGTTGAGGTGGTTTTGTGGTGGGATGCACAGGGTGGAGTTGTGTGATTGAATCGCGGGAGGAGGATAATGCAGAATTGAGGGTGGATAGGGAAGAGTTCAGTGGGACAGAGGGAAATGATGTGAGTGGGGGGAGGAGTGAGAAGGTGGAGGAGATAAGGGAGGATGGGTCATTGGATTTCAAGTTTCTGTGAAGGATGGGATTGGGTGGGGGTGAGGAGGGAGGAGGAGCAGAAAGGGTGATGCAAAGGATGGTGGAAAGGAGGAGATGATCGGTAAGTGGGACAAACAGTGCGTGTCATGGGAGACCATGACTAATACCAGGGATCAATATCACCAGACAGAATACGGGAGTTTATAAAATTAATTTATTGGAAAAGTATATCCACAACTATACAAAACATACAAACATCACACATACCCAACTTGTTATAGTTGCAGGGACCTCCTTGCAGAGATTTCACCTGTTCTCTCTTCTTGCCCAGTGCCTACAGGACTGGTTTTCAGACCGGAGACCAGCACTGGAGTGAACACTTGCTTTCTCCCTGTCACAGCAAAATCTCTGTAACTCTGCAGGCTCTGTCTGCTAGGGGTCTCCCTCCCCACCTTTTTATACACTTAAAACATAATATTGCAACACTCAGGGCCAGGTGATGTCTACATGCCCAGGCCCTGATTGGTGGGTAGAATGGCAACATAACATTTGCAACATAACAAGGATACAGGGAAAGGTCGCAGACCAAGTTGCAACAATTCTCCTGCAAACATATTAACCCCTGATTCCTGAGGTTCTGGAACCAAGCAAAGACATACACATATACATAACATATAATACCATAGCAATGTATTAGTGACAGGTAAGGGTAATGGCAGACTTAACCTTTATTAACAGCAGCCATATTTACCCCTACCATCACACCTCCCCCTTTAAGCGAAGAGCTCTGGGGTAGCAACCCCAGTGGGTTCATCCCCAATCTTGACTCCTGAAGGTCAGAACTAAGCCGATCCGGGATCGTCTTGCCGGGAAAGTCCACCGGCATTGCCGTGCTCACTCCCTTTTTTGTGCTTTATGGTAAAGGGCTTTTGTGGCTTGACAAAGGGCTTATAGCCTGAAACGCGTAGGTGTGTTACCTGCTGCTGCTGTGGGGGGCTATGTTTGATCCTTTTACACATTAAAGTGTTTTTTTATGCTACCATGAGCCTCCTCCTGCTTCCTTGGCAGTGCACTGCCCTTCTCATCCATTCCTGCTCAGTTCTGCCTGGTGGATTGCACGCTGCTGATTGCTGCTTTGGGACTGCTCCTATGGATCTTGGAAGTTCACAGTGAGTTGCATTTATGGGGTGATACCCTCATTTTTCACTGTATGGGACAATTTATGTACTGCTTATTGGTGTTTTATGGCACTAGGTACTAGTCCCCTACCCCTATTAGGGTTATCATATTTTATAGAAGCATATTTGGAGTGTGTTACGCCGGTGCTGCCCGCAGACCAGACCCGTCCCTTCTACTGAGGTGAGGAACGTATATGGGCACGCACCCGCAGCAAAAGGAGCGTGTCCGGAGTGTGGTATTTAGGCGTTGCCAGGCCAGGTGATGTTAGCTAGCAATACTTGCCGGTACCGGAGAAGAAGTGCTGTCGTCGTTGCCGTTTTAGCCAAGGTCAGGGATTGGAGAATTCTGGAAGGTCGTGTCCAAGCAAGGGTTAAGAGCCAGAGATAGACGTCCGCCAAGCCAAGTCGTAACCTGAGAGAATAAGAGAGAGAATTTCAGAGTAGTAATCCTAGTGGAAACTATGTCGAGCAATGAATGAGTGGGAGGACAGGCATTATAAAGTGCGGCTGACCAATCAGAGGTGGAGGCAGGCCTGGAGGAGTGCGTAGAGCTATCCTGGATAGGTCCACTTGATTGGCAGGCAAGTGAAGACTCTTATTCTGGCAGGAGATCCTATTAGTCTGCTGGGGGCGTGGTTTCACTGCTAGAGCAGTGAATAAATTATCTTCACCCGGCGCGCACTGTACACGCGCGCGGCCGGGACACATGGCAGCCGCATGGGAGAGGGAAGAGCCAGCAGGAACGGGAGACTGCCGGGGACGGCGAGGACCCTCCAGGACAGCAGGAGGTAAGCGGCGCCATCAAGGGGCACGCACCTCGGCAGCGGGGGTTACAGAAGGTGAGGAGGGGCCAGGGCACGGGCGCCGGAATCCCAAACTCCTCACAGTACCCCCCCCCCCTCAGGATCGGCCTCAGGACGATCCTTCCATGGTTTTGATGGAAACTTCTTTCGGAAGCGTTTGAGGAGTCCGGGGCATGAATGTCTTTAAGGGGTACCCACGACCTCTCTTCGGGTCCAAAACCCTTCCAATGGACCAAGAAGTGGACCTTACCTCTCGAAAGACGGGAATCTAGTAAACGCCTGGATCTCGTACTCTTTGTTACCCTGTACTATCACAGGGTCTGGTTTAGAATTGTGATCCGGAAAGAAGCTACTGGAGATGAAGGGCTTGAGAAGCGAGGTGTGAAAGACATTCGGGATTCTCATGCTTTGAGGTAGTTGAAGTCGGAAAGAAACCGGGTTTACTTGCTCCATAATGGAAAAGGGACCCAGAAATCTCAGTGCCAATTTGGGGGAAGGAGTCTTGAGATGGATGTTCTTGGAAGATAGCCAAACCTTGTCCCCAGGTTTGTAGTTGGGTGCCGGACGGCGGTGACGATCGGCCTGGGTCTTAGATGTCAAGGAGGCTTTTTGCAGTGCGGATTGAATTCTGGACCAAGAGTCCTGTAAGAGGGCGATATGCTTGTCCACGGCTGGTACTCCAGAGGAGTTTTTAGAAATTGGTAGGCGAGCCGGATGGAATCCGTAGTTGATAAAGAAGGGAGTCTCACGGGTAGATTCGTTCCTAGAGGAATTAAAGGCATACTCAGCCCAGATAAGTAATTCTGCCCAGTCATCCTGAGAGTTAGAAATGAAGCACCTTAAGTATTTCTCGAGGGATTGATTAACCCTCTCGGTCTGTCTGTTAGATTGAGGGTGATATCCGGAAGAAAAGGAAGATGAGATGCCCAGTCTCTTGGTGAAATTCCTCCAGAATTTGGAGATGAATTGAGAGCCCCGATCAGATACGATGGATGTGGGAATCCCATGGATACGGAAAATATCTTTGGAGAAAATATCAGCTAGGGCGGGTGAGGAGGGTAATCCTTTGAGAGGGATAAAGTGTGCCATCTTGGAAACCGGTCCACTACTACAAGAATGGTGTTCATGCCATTCGACCTAGGCAACTCCACAATAAAATCCATCGATATGTGTGACCAGGGACGCTCCGGAATAGGTAAGGGTAAGAGAAGACCCTGAGGTTTCTGACGAAGAATCTTGTTACGTGCACATACCGGACAGGACCGTGTAAATTCAAGAATGGTTTTGGCCATAATCAGTGGTTGACAAATCACCAAAAAATCTACTCGCCACACAAAAAAATCTACTCGCCACCTAGTACCAAACGTATGCTGCTTGGGCCAATAGGAGCTCGCCACGATGTTAAATGCACTCGCCCGGGGCGAGCAAATGTATAGGTTTGTCGAACACTGGCCATAATGGGCCACCAGAAAGTGCGACGGATGAGATCCAACGTCTTCTTGAATTCTGGATGCCCTGCCGAACGGGCGGCATGTCCCCAGTCCAGTATCTCAGGAACGAATTTGGGTTCTACGTACAAAGTGTCTTTCGGAACCGCAAGACCGGTTGGAAGATGTTTTTGTGATTTGATGATCTTCTCAAGATTCTTGAATGCCGCAGCCGCTATGATCCTTTGTTTAGGAAGGATGGACTCGTGGTCTTCTCCGGTCTCTCTTCAGAAGAGTATTGCCTGGAGAGGGCATCCGCCTTGACGTTTTTTGTGCCGGGAATATATGAGAGCACAAAATTAAATCTGGAGAAAAATAACGACCAGCGGGCTTGGCGAGGACCTAAACGGTGGGCATTCTCAATGTACAACAGGTTTTTATGGTCCGTGAGAATTGTGAATGGCTCTTTTGACCCCTCCAGAAGGTGTCTCCATTCTTGAAGAGCCAGCTTGACGGCCAAAAGTTCCCTATTGCCCACATCATAATTTCTTTTCGCTGGAGATTTTTTTTTAGAGAAAAACCCGCAAGGGTGAAGTTTGTCCTGGGGAGAAAATTTCTGAGACAGAACCGCACCAGCCCCACAGTCTGAAGCATCAACCTCTAGGGTGAATGGAAAATTAGTGTTCGGATGTCGAAGGATGGGAGCAGAGACAAAGGCTTGTTTCAGCGTTTTGAAAGCCGTGGCTGCCTCGGGTGACCAAAAGGAAGGATCTGCACCTTTTTTGGTCAGTGCCGTGATAGGAGCAATGATGGTAGGAAAGTTATGAATAAACTTCCGGTAATAGTTGGAAAAACCTAAAAATCGCTGAATAGATTTGAGAGAATTGGGTTGCGGCCAATCCACGACAGCTTTCAGTTTCTCTGGGTCCATGGCCAAGCCTCTGTTGGAGATAATATACCCAAGAAAGGAAGTGGTAGACTGGTGAAAAAGGCATTTCTCTATTTTAGCAAACAACCGGTTCTCTCGGAGGCGTGAAAGCACAAACTTCGTGTGGATGATATGGTCCTGTAAGTTTTGGGAAAAAATAAGGATGTCATCCAAGTAAACAATCACAAAGCGATTAAGGACATCCCGAAAGATGTAATTGATAAAGTTCTGAAAAACTGGTGCGTTGCACAAACCGAAAGGCATCACTAAGTATTCGTAGTGCCCACTACGGGTGTTGAAGGCAGTCTTCCATTCATCACCCTCTCGGATACGGATGAGGTTGTATGCCCGACGTAGGTCAAGTTTGGTAAAGAGGTTGGCCCCCTGAAGTCTGTCGAAGAGTTTGGAGATGAGTGGGAGTAGATAACGATTTTTCATCGTAATATGGTTCAGACCCTGGTAATCAATACACGGTCTGAGAGTACCATCCTTCTTCTTGACGAAGAAGAATCCGGCCCCCGAGGGAGAGTTGGAATGACGTATAAAGCCCCGCTTTAGGTTCTCACGAATATATTCATCCATGGCTTCCGTCTCGGGCAACGAGAGAGGATAAGATTTGGCCTTTGGCAAGGTGTATCCAGGTACCAGGTCAATCAGACAGTCGTAGGAACGATGAGGGGGTAAGAGCTCAGATTGCGTCTTGCTAAAAACGTCCAAAAATTCTGCGTAAGGGGAAGGTAACTTCCTCTGAGGATTGGATGTGTTAGCTAGTAGATGGGACGGACGTTCCGTAGACAAAGGAGATTCTTCTGACCTTGACCTCCTGTCAATGGGATTAGAAGATACCCAATCGATGCGCGGATTGTGCTTCTGCAACCAGGGCAGGCCAAGCGTGACTGGTGTACCCGGGGCATGAATCACGTCAAAGCCCAGGGTCTCTTTGTGAGAGTGAGAAGAAAGGGTGATAGGTCCGGTCTCCAAGGAGATATATGCCGGAGTGAGTGGCCGATTATCAATCCCGACCAAGGCAACGGGGGACGTCTTCTTGGAAAGTGGAATCTGATTTTGTTCAGAAAAGGTCTGATCCATAAAGTTCCCTCCTGCGCCGGAATCGATAAATGCTGCTGTGGAGGTGCGGAAGGTAGGGCCAGAAAGGGAAACGGGAATGGTCAATTTTTTAGGGAGTTCCCTTCTGGGTAGGGGGCAAGGAGTTTTAGCACCCAGAAAGCGCCCCTGCGTACTCACTGGGTTTGGTCGTTTCCCGGAGATGGTGGATTGTCATGGGTACGCTGCTGAGAAGATCCGCAATGATGGCACGACTCTCCGGTTGAGCGAAATTGTCGGAAGGGTGCCTGAGGTTGCTGGACTCCGAGTTGCATCAGCTCTGGGGCTTCCAGCGCAGGCAGCGGGGAAAAGACGGGTCTCGAGGTCGTAGAGAACCTGGAGAAGGGAGCACAGAAAGGCGTAGACCGGGGTTGCTGACGCTGAGCGCGGCGTACCTGAAGACGCTGGTCCATACGAGTTGCCAGGGTGATGAGGTCCTCCAGCAGTCCTGGCCTGGGTTGAGAAGCAAGGTCATCCTTCAGGGAGTCCGATAGGCCTTTCCAGAAGACGGAGACTAAGGCCTCCTGACCCCAACGAGTCTCAGCTGCTATGGTCCTGAATTCCAAGGCGTATTGGGCCACAGGCCGACGTCCCTGTGTAAGCTGCAGCAGGGAATCAGAAGCAGTCTCTTGTCGTGCGGGGGTATCGAAGACCTGTCGAAAGTCTCGTCTGAAGGCTGCGTAATCTCGGGTAATATCAGGACGCAGTTCCCAGATCGGGGAGGCCCATGCCAGTGCATTACCTGTGAGCAAACTGTATACATAAGCTACCTTTTTCCGACCAGTAGAATACAGCTGTGGAGCCATCTCGAACTGAATCTCACACTGGTTGAGAAAGCCATGACAAGCGTGGGGGTCGCCTGCGTAGGGCTTCGTAGCCGGAATCTTTGGAGCTGAGGATAAAGTGGATGTTGAATCGGACTGCGCCGGCACAGGTGGTGCCTGTAGAGAAAGGTCCTGTACCTGTTGGGAGAGGAAAGCCACTTGATCCGTTAAGGCCTACATTTGTTGGTACATGGCCGTCATCATAGAGTCCACATCAGTCTGGTCTGCGTCTTGTGGGCTCGACATAATGTTACGCCGGTGCTGCCCGCAGACCAGACCCGTCCCTTCTACTGAGGTGAGGAACGTATATGGGCACGCACCCGCAGCAAAAGGAGCGTGTCCGGAGTGTGGTATTTAGGCGTTGCCAGGCCAGGTGATGTTAGCTAGCAATACTTGCCGGTACCGGAGAAGAAGTGCCATGTCGAGCAATGAATGAGTGGGAGGACAGGCATTATAAAGTGTGGCTGACCAATCAGAGGTGGATGCAGGCCTGGAGGAGTGCGTAGAGCTATCCTGGATAGGTCCACTTGATTGGCAGGCAGGTGAAGACTCTTATTCTGGCAGGAGGTCCTATTAGTCTGCTGGGGGCGTGGTTTCACTGCTAGAGCAGTGAATAAATTATCTTCACCCGGCGCGCGCTGTACACGCGCGCGGCCGGGACACATGGCCGCCGCATGGGAGAGGGAAGAGCCAGCAGGAACGGGAGACCGCTGGGGACGTCAAGGACCCTCCAGGACAGCAGGAGATAAGCGGCGCCATCGAGGGGCACGCACCTCGGCAGCGGGGGTTACAGAAGGTGAGGAGGGGCCAGGGCACGGGCGCCGGAATCCCAAACTCCTCACAGAGTGGTCCCAGCGCTATTCTTATTCCTTTAAAGGCTGGCTTATTTGGAAGTACTGGTTTTCTACATCACTGCTTTATGGTAAAGTCATATCCTTGGAGGGTCAGACTCCACTGCAGCAGCCTGGCGTTATCCCCTGACAACCGCTGCAACCAGCTCATTAATGTGGTCATTAATGACCATAAACGGGCGGCCATACACATATTGTTGAAGCTTCCTGAGGGCCCATACTATAGCCCTCAACCGTAGCATAAGCAGCCTCCTGATCTAATAACTTGTGGCTCAGGTACATGATTGGGTGTTAATATCGGCACCCACCTGACAACACTTCACCAATGCCAAAGTTAGAGGCATCAGTTTGAAATCAGGAACCGTTTATCATAGTCGGGAGCTGCTAGGATTGGAGCGCTTTAATTGTAGATTATTTTTAGGTTGCCCATTGACTGCCAATGTACTTATCTATGCCCCTTTCAGGTTATAGATAAGCACAATGACAAGCAATGCATGTTTTTTGGCAAATGCTTGTTTTTATTTATTTGGTATTTTTTTTTGGTTGCCCATTCATTGTCAGTGTGACAATCCATGCCAATATACTGTGGGCATGGTTTAGCATAGTCACAATCAATGGCTTTATTGTGAAATGCTTGTTTTATTTCAATGTCATGCCTGTTCTTTTTTTTTTAGCATGCCCATTCATTACCATAGTGGCAAACAAGGCCCATATGATATTTGTTAATTGGCATTTTTTTTTATTTTGAATGAAATGTAATGTATTTTATTTTGTTCTTGTTTTTTTATTGGTAGATTGCCCATTCATAACCGTAGTGGCAAACCATGGCCATATTATGTGCATGTTTCACATTGTGCCAATCAATGGGTAGTGGGGGTGCGGGTAATTATCCCAGGGAGGGTGGTTAGGCCTCTCGGGTGGCTAATGGGAGTGGTTACCACTGCTTTGGTAGTGTAGGGGTTAACTCTTCCCACAACCTTTCTTGGAGGCCAAACCACCCACCTTGGGGCAACTAACCCCTTCATCCACCCCCTGTAACTCCAACAAACCAGGTGCTCAGGTTGCCGCTAAGGTAATGAAGCTGTTTTTATTTACATTTTTATAACAGTGTACTGTAGCAGGGGGTCTCCATAGCTGAACCGTATTAAATTCAGCCCGGGGACCCCTGCTTCCCGAGTTACAGGCCCGGTAAGGGGTGCCATTATCCCCCTGCAATTTTTAAATCTCCTGGTCACGTGACTGAGACATTTAAACCCATAGGAGATACCGGCACCACATACCGGGGCCTGTATCTCAGGAAGCAGGGGGTTCCCGGACCTGAAAGTAATGCAATTCTGCTCTGAAGACGCCTTGTTTCAAATGTAAATAAAACACTACGATCGCCTGTGAGAGCTGTGCAGGGAGATGCGGCTCTCTCTGTGCAGCTCTCTCTATGCAGCTCTTACAGACTGCGGCCAGATTCCACGGGGGAGAACTTTGAGAGAGGCTGAAATCACATCGCTGCTGTCCTGTTCGGTATTGGCATTTTCCTACCTCACGGTTTGTGACTTGTGGAAATGGTTTCTGATTCTTTCTGAATACTGTGATAACACAAATGGCAAACCGTTTGATGGGGTCATATCAAACCGTTCGAAATAGCAGCAATGTTATCGAAGCTACTAGAATAGGCCCCATCCAGTAAGTTATGTTACATGTGTAGTGTCGGAACATATAACAATACATTTGTTTAAATAATTTGATTGGCCTTATCTTCTATCTCCTACTTCTCTTCACAATTGTCAACTAATTACACTCCCCTAATGATTCTCTGATTGCTTTGTATCAACCAATTTTGTATTCCTTTACAAATATTTACATTAATGTATACAGTATGTCTGATACTTTGCTTGCAACTTTATAATAAAGGAGAGCATTCAATGCTTTTCCATTGGCCTTAACAATATTTTCATTGCAGTTTTTAGTATAGTGGAGGAGTTGTCTTTCATTGGTGATCCAGGGACTATTTAGGCATTACAATGTGAAGATAAGTATATTTTAACAGCAGTTAACATGGTCTCTTTTTAGAAGTTTTTTGGGCAAAAGCTCACATAGGTGTGATATATAGCAAAATTAACAGCTGCACAATGGCACATTATGAAACTAAGCCATCTGGGGCATGCAAACTCTGTAACCATTAACATCTACTGTTTTCAGGTACATTAAGTATAATTATTGGTCCCACTGCGGTGCTATACTGTGTTTTAGAGTAATAGCAAAGTCACATAGGTACACTGACATTCTGCAACTACTAGAACAAGTTCAAGCAAATATAAACAATTCAAAATAATACTTGTTTGTTGACTTCCTATTTGGGGTGACAAGGGCAAGACAAAAATAAAATAAAAAAATGGTCCTGTACCATGATTACAATGTGTTTGAAACACAGGGAAAGACGACTGTTTCCACTTGCAATCCATAAATCAGTAGCCATACTTCTCGGCCCATCAATACAAAGAAATACTTTATCAAACATCAATGCATGATTTATTTGCTCAACATCCCTGTTCATGCCCGAGGACGCTGTTATTTTTCTCTATGGGGCTGGTTCAATATGGTCTGAAGGGATCAGCCGAAAACTGCTATTGAACACTTTGGAGTATATCGAATCAGTCCCCAAAATGTTACAATCCCCATTAAAACCATTGCAATTACTTATAAATCATACTAGTGATACTTATCATTATGCTTATTTGTTTTCCCTGTTCCAACCTTGTGGCATTAAATCTGCCATAATAGTAGTAGCCCAAAGGCAACAAGAAAGATAAGTAAATGCAGAGTTGGGATTTCTAGAAAATAGAATACATTTGCTTCTTGGGAATGGGGAAATTAAATGTCTCAGACTTTATTGTATAGTCACCAAACCATTAATTGCAGGAGTAAATTAAAGGTTACTCTGTGATCTTCTGACATGGTCCTGGCTACAGCAGCAGTTAATCTTGTAGATGTAAACGTCTGAAATGTTAAGGACAATGCATACTACCTTTGGTCAAAATAGCAAATCATTGCTAGGCAACTCTAGCCTGCTCTCTCTATTTCTCTCTCTGGAATACTTTATTAGAATGACTTAGGAACTTATTCTATATCCTCTGAAGTTGAGCTGTTTTCTGCCAAAATTCCCCATTGACATCAACATGACATTTCTGCAGAGTACAGAACAACCAAATGCGTTGGCAGATATAGAATAAGCCCCTCAGGCAATTGAGTAAGAAACGTATATAAAAGCCCCACCTTTCTTGCTCAGTACTGTATCTTGCAAAATAAAAATCAATGGCTGTTAGTTCTTTGCAGTTTCTGGAGATTTTTGCAATTCCTTTTTTTTGTGAAACAGTTTTTGCTATTGTTATAGTTTCATTAACTGGATTTGGTTTCCTGTAAAAAAAAACCATTTAATTAAATTTAAGTAATTGCTTTCAGGTGAATTTAGGATAATTCGCAAATCACACGCAGTAACTGACAATATTTATCTGTAGGCATACAGATAGGCATTAGCATGTGAATTTCGGGCATAAATTCCATTTGCTCCAACCAACAAATGGTAAATTCAAGTACCAATGCAATTCTGCAATACATAAATATTAAAATATATTTGTTTTCCCCATCAGAATTATACGTTGCTTGAGCAAAAATGGTAACAACTCCTTTGGAAAAATAATCTGAATGCAATGATTAGGGTAGTATTGCTCTAGGGGTTACAAGGCGAGAGTTATAGGGTATTTTATACTCTCAGATTCATTTGGGCTTAAAAATATTCTCTTTCCCCATATTAAATGTCACAAAAGATTGATGAGTGGGAGTTAAGTCACATCCCCACAAAAGGTTGACCTGTGCTTTGTCACAGAGGCAACGTTTTTAGCTTAAAAAGAATGAGTTTGAATGCAAAATTCAGATTTCTCATATTTCAATCTCACGACCTCTTGAGTCTAATAGGTGGTTACACATTACACATTCGGTTTTTATTATTTTATGAAACTGACTGTGTGTGTGTGTGTGTGTATATATATATATATATATATAGGAAATGACTGTGATTCATGTCCATCCTTATTCAGGACTTTGGGCTCGATGCAATAAGCACCGAAAAAGCACTCTCGGCAGGGGTTCAATATCGGCATGATTTTGGCGTGTTGCCGTCGCAGTATTAAGGAAGGGCCGAATCCCTGGTGAATCACTGCGAAAGCAACACGCCGAGTAGCCGGTGGCGAGACAGTCTGTCTGCTCATAACCTGGCGATACGCCGTCCCCTGCCGAGATGTGTCTGCAGCAGAGAGAGATCCGCCGCTCTCTCTGCGCAAACACCGGCAAAATAAAAAATATTTAAAATCAATTTTTATTCATAGTGTAAATGTGCAGGGGGTCTCCGGAGCTGAACCACATTGGTTTCAGGTCCGGGGACCCCCTGCTTCCCGAGATACAGGCCCCTTTATGAGGTGCCGGTATCCCTCTGCATTTAAATCTCCCGATCACGTGACCGCGGAATGTAAACAAAGCAGAGGGATACCGGCACCCCATAAAGGGAAGGGGGTCCCCGGACCTAAAACCAAAGCGGTTCAGCTACGGAGACCCTCTGCACATCTACACTATGAATAAAACACCCATATCAATAAACAATCATTCCTTACCTTTGCGGCTATCTGCTATGGTAATGAAGCAGCATTAAGTATTTTTAATAATAGTGTACGGGAGCAGGGGGTCCCCTGAGCTGAACCGCATTGATTTGTGGATCAGGGACCCCCTGCTTCCTGAGTTACAGGCCCTGGTATGGGTCATCGGGTGCCAGTGTCTCCGCCATCTTTATAGCATCCCATACGCGATGTGCCCGCTATAAAGATGGCGTTGACACTGGCACCAATGCCCCATACCGGGGCCTGTAACTCGGGAAGCAGGGGGTCCCTGAGCCACAAATCAATGTGGTTCAGCTCAGGGGACCCCCTGCTCCCGCACAATATTATTAAAATACATTAATAAATAATAAACCTGTCCTATACATTAAATACATCAATACCCCCCAAACAAATACAGTACAATAATGTGCAAAATAACTATTATCCAGATATGGATAATAGATTATTTGCCCATTATTAAACACATTAACTAGCATAATAAAATAAATCAAGTTCTACTAACCTGATCAATATGAAGCCCCCTCCACAGCAAATTCCGTGTCCTCCGTTGCCAACAAAATACATAGCCAATACATTGCAATTACATTCTGATATCAATTAACCCCTTAATCACCTTAACGGATAATAACCGCAAAGGTAATTAAGGGGTTAAAAACCCACCCTTCACCCATTCATTTGTACAGTGGCTTCATCATGCAACTATATATTATATATATATGTAGGGCAAACGCATTGGCAGAGCAGGTGGAGACGCGCTGTGGACAGGTCTTATACACCGGAGCAGAGGCAGATTATTGACTACAGTGGGAGATAGAGTCTCGCCGGAGCAGGAGCACATGATGCGGAAGTGATTCCACACAGCAGCAGTGCAGAGAACCGGCGTCTTACGGACATGAGTGTGAGAGACTCACCTAAACTCTCAACTGCCTGAATTCGATTCACAGCATGTGAGTGGAATACCGTTTGTTGTTTTTTAGATACATTTTATTAAAATATTTTATACTATTCCTTTTTCTATTATTCCTACCCGTCCTCCCTGTGAGATTCATCCCTTGAAAGGTATCATCTAGCAGCAGACGGATGGTGATTCTGCAGTAGCTGTCTGGAGTAACCTGTGAAGCAGAAATATAGAAGGCACACAGAGAAAATATAGACCACCAGAAGCAGAGTTCCTGAGTCCCATTGGGGATTAAAGGCTTTTATTTGCTGAATTAATTGTAAGTGTATATCTTACCACCTAAAACCTGAATTGTACGGGTACTGCCCTATGATTTTTTTTCTCTTTTTATCTTTCCCGGCTTATTTGGGCCTAGGTCATTTCTCAAGGTCCTGTGTCTAGGACCGAAACGTCGGTGATTGTGCCAGCCTTTTCTACTTAAATACACGGTTATTGATATTCCTGAGTGTGCTGTCTCTTCCTTGCTTTGTGGTCCTGGGATCCTGGATTTACCTGCTATATATATAGCAACTGTAAATATTCCTGTATATTCATTTGCATGTCTTAGACAGGTCTGCAACCCTGTCTTTCACCATTATCACCCAGCACACAGTACTTCCACTGCAGCAAGGGATCCTAAGTGCAATTCACTGGAGTTTATGTGAATTAAACAAGTCTCCTCCCTTTTTTCTGATTGCTCAATGGCAGTTAGTAGTTAAATCTGCAACAGTAACGTGTGCAATAACAGCTTTGTTTATTCTATTTAATTAAATAAGTCCTTGGAGTTTGGCCCTTCTCCAAACCCCCCCCCCCCCTTCTTTACAAACACTACTTGTAATCATACACTCTATTGCCATATAACTATTACTTGTAATTACACATTGTATTGCCATATAATTATAGTAAAACCCCTTTTTATTGGAATGATGTTTCATATTTATCCAAAGATGTTAAGATTACTAAAATGATATGATCTGTTCTATGTTAAACTTCTGATTAGACGATTGCCAACCATAGCGCTCTGATAATTGACAATTTGAATTAGGAATAGGGTATATATAGACACCTATTAACCCCAAGCACTATACACTCCTGACGAAGCCATACACAGCTTCCAAGATCTGGGCGAAACGCGTAGAGTGGCTTCTTGGATCATTGAGGGACCCGTAGCTTCACCACCCACAGAGCCGTGACGTCACACGCACCGGAGGAAACACTGAGAGAAGCTGGACTCTTGAGGTGCAGGCGAAGGAGCTCCGGAACGGTGAGGGGAGGCGGTGAGAGCTGCACAGTACCCACAGATTTCACATTGATTGTGATAAATGCTTACTTTTAATTAGCACATTGTAAGTGCACATTTTATATGTTTATCAATTTTTACATAAAGTTTATATCAGATCGCGCTATGTAGTGCTGTTTTTCTCCTCTACATATACCATCTCCCAACTGACGAGACGTGCCTGGAGGGAATCCCACACACCAGTACTGCTGCGGCAGCTTTTATTCTTACTAATAACTGGCATGTACCTGGCATGTTCCTGGAATGTGACATTTTTCACCCGGAGCATGCCGGGCTCCTTTTGCCTTCCCAGCCAGGCGCATGCCCGGCTGACACGCGGTTGATGTGTTAATTAATAATGGTTCAGGATTTACTAGGCTGCAATGCTTCGCGTGTCCGCCAGATGGCATAAATTCATGAATTGTAATGCAGTATATATATATATACATATATATATATACTGTAACAACAACCCCTATAACCCCTAACATACAGTACTGTACACATACAGTACTGTATATGCACATCAATGATACTGTAGGCCGGCGGGGGCGAGATGTGTTTGCAGCAGAGAGAGAACCGCTGCTCTCTCTGCGTAAACATCGGCACATTCAAAATTATTTAAAATACATTTTTATTCATAGTGTAGATGTGCAGGGGGTCTCCGGAGCTGAACCGCGTTGGTTTCAGGTCGGGGGACCCCCTGCTCCCCGAGATACAGCCCCCTTTATGAGGTGCCGGTATCCCTCTGCGTTTTAAGGTCCCGATCACGTGACCGCAGCCTGTAAACCAAGCAGAAGGATACCGGCACCCCCTAAAGGGGCCTGTATCTCGGGGAGCAGGGGGTCCCCGGACCTAAAACCACAGCGGTTCTGCTCTGGAGACCCTCTGCACATGTACAGTATGAATAAAAAACATATATAAATAAACACTTGTTCCTTACCTTAGCGACTATGTGCTATGTTAACGAAGCAGCATTTCTGTATTTTAATAATATTGTACAGTGAGCAGGGGGTTCCCTGAGCCAGAAATTAATACTCAGGGGACCCCCTGCTCCTGCACAATATTATTAAAAATACAGAAATGCTGCTTCATTACCATAGCGTATAGCCGCTAAGGCAATGAAGGGGTTAACCCACCGTGCCCGTTTTATTGTGGATGGCGGGGGTGGGTGAGGGGGGTATTTGGCCCTTGGTGTGAGTTTAGGACTTGCGGGGGGTTGCGGGTGCACTTAACCCCTTCACGACCGTAGCAGTTAATACCGCTACGGTCATGAAGGGGTTAAGCCCTCCCGCTACCCCCCGCAAGCCCTAAACAACCACCGTTGGGGCTAATACCCCCTTCATCCACCCCCACTACCCACAATAAAAAAAAACTCACACACAGCAGCCACCAAAAAAGAAATAAATAAATCTAAATAAATAAATAAATAAATCAATATAAATAAATACATTTAAAATAGGGGGGGGGGGGGTATTGATGTATTTAATGTATAGGACAGGTTTATTTTTTTTACATACAGGGTTGTGTCCTCAGGTCTGTGGGGGACCTATGGAGACCACATGAGGTTTCCTCAGACTTCTCACGGGAAAACGGCTGCCGGGTCCACGGGGGACACCTGCGGGGAAGAACCGGTAGCCCCACATCTGTGGGAGCACCGCGGACCCATAGGGACCACCCGAGGGCCACCAGACCCCCGTGGGAACCACCCGAGGCCCCTCAGACACCTGTGGGTCTGACCGGGGCCCCCCAGAAAGACGCGGGCCTACCCGTGGAGACCCCATTGTGGCCCACGGTGACCCGTGAAGACCACCTGGTGGACCACGGCGCCTGGTGGGGACCACCCGTAGGCCTTCAGACCCTGTTTGAAACATGGTGCTGGGCTACTGTGAGGTCTACGGACACCAGTCAGGCCCACCGGGGACTCCCGTGGGCCTGGGGTATTAACCCTGTATGTAAAATAATAAATCATGTATTTATGGGGGGGCACAGGGGGTGGGTTATGTATTTAATAAATATAATGATGTTTATTGTGGGGCTGTGTATTGTTTTTATTGTGGGTACTGGGGGTGGGGGAAGGGGGTATTGGCCCCAAGGGTATGTGGGTAGGCCTCCCGGCTTGGTATTGGATAAGGGTGGTTAGGCCTCGGGGGGTAGTGGGGGAGGGTATTTAGGCCTCCCGAGTGGTGGGTGAGGGTGGGTTAACCCCTTAATGACTGTAGAGGTTAATAACCGCTATGGTGATTAAGGGGTTAGGGGAGATTACATTGGCTGTTTTTATTCTTGTTTATATTTTGCAGCATCGGAGGGGGCATGGACAGTGATGAAGATGAGGATGGCCTTCATCGGGGCAGCCGGACAAGGGTGAGTGCTGTATGTATTTATTGTTCTTTATGTATTTTAAATGGGCAAATGCACTATTATCCATTTGTGGATAATAGTAATTGTGCCCATTACTATACTGTATGTGTTAGGGGGGGGGTGTATTTCTTAATAAGTATGTATGTGTATTTAAATTAATTTGGGGGGGGCACAGAATTGGTACTGCAGGCACGCGGGGACACCTGCGGGAAAAACCCGAGGGCCACCGCCGGCCTATATTATCATTGCTGTGCATATATGTACAGTCTGTTAGGGGGTATAACGGGTTGTTGGTTTAGATTAAACATCAAAATACATAATATATATATATATATACATATATATATAAAATATATACCCATTACATATATATAGTATCTATATATATTATATACAAATTATCTACTCTAAAGCATATCAGCTCTTCTCCTCTCCATCTCTGTCTCTCTTTCTCCTCCTTGATGTATTCCTCTCTCTCTCATCTTCTCCCTTCTCTCTCCTCTCTCTCTCTCTCTCTCTCTCTCTCCTCTCTCTCTCTCTCTCTCTCTCTCTATATATATATATAATATATATATATATTGTGGGGCTGTTGTGTGTGTATTGTTTTTAGTTGTGGGCAGCGGGGGTGGGCAAAGTGGGTATTAGCCCCAACAGTGGTTTTTTAGGGCTTGCAGGTGGGTAGAGGGAGGGCTTAACCCCTTCATGGCTGTAGCGGTATTAACTGCTAAGGTCATGAAGGGGTTAAGTCCACCCGCAACCCCCCCGCAAGCCCTAAACAGCCACCAAGGGCCAAATACCCCCTTCACCCACCCCCGCTACCCACAATAAACCTGGCACGGCTGGTTAACCCCTTCATTGCCTTAGCGGTTAGCCGCTAAGGTAATGAAGTGGGCTTTAAATGCATTTTTCCTGCCTCGGATGCATGCCGGGGGCTCCAGTGCTGGTATTAATGGGTATCAGCTCCGGAGACCGCCGGCATCAATCCCAGGCAGGAAAAAGGCCTGATTTTTTCTAAGTGTCGACCTTGCCGATGCTTCTCCCCCAGCAACTTGCCAACTTTAGTTGGCGGGCTGGATTGCTGTACAAATCTCAATTCTAGAGTGCCGATCAGCAGCGAAAAGCTGATCGGGGCTACTAGAATTGAGCGCGTTTCAGAAAGTGCCGATAAGTGGCGAAAAGTGGCTTATCGGCACCCGGCTGCCGAAAAGTTTTTTTCGGATATAAAAAATGCTGATGTTTGGAACTTATCGGCGCTTACTGAATCGGAGAGGCAATATTGGCAAGAAAATGGCGAAAAACGGCTTTTCGTGCTTAATGCATGAGGCCCTTTGTTCTACACTCACACCAGTGATTTTCAGTCAGTGCAGTATAGTTTACCCCTGCATGCTTCATTTTGCATGTTTATGAGGTTTAGAACAGTTTTTCTTATGTTCTTTCCTTTTGAGTATTTTCATATACTGTACTCTGTTTGCACTTAGATCAAGAGCATATTACATCTCTCAGTTATATGCGACTCTGTGTTGTTTTACACGTGTGAGGAGCTTATTGGCTGTGTGACAGCTATATGTGTACATCTCTTGTTTCTTTGTCCTTGCATAGTGTACATTTTGGTGTAGCAGTTATATTTTTTTCTCTGTGGCTTGTGTGCAGGGGACCCATGCCATGTTTTTATAATTCTCTGTACTATTTTTTCACTCTGTATGTGATATTCAATAAATTTTGTTAATGACTTTTGGTAAACCAGAGTGCCATATTTTGGGCTTCTTTTCCTGTCTCTTTATATCATTATTTGCCCAGTAGCACCACTGACTATATAGATTTGCTTTTCATTTGTCAGTTTGAATAGATTGCCTTTATTTTGTAAGTCTTGTGGATGCGGTTTCACAGTTTTTCTCTTAACATATATGTGTGTGTGTGTGTGTGTGTGTGTGTTCTGGCAGTTACTTCTTGTTCTGGGCTTTTCCTCTCTCAGTCCTGTTAGAACAGGCAGTGGAAAGTTTAATTCCTTCAAAAAGCTTGTTTGTGTATTCAGCTTTGAATATGTAGCCATATTCAAGGGCGGGCTTTGCAACATGAGGTATGTCAATCAAAGGGGTGGATATTGGTTGGAACACCCCCTGCTGTGTGTGGGCCAATCTGTGTCCGACTTTGGGGGTCATGCACTAAGCAGCGGAAAATTGCATTCGCCAGGGGTTAGAATTCACCATGTTTTTGGCGTGTTGCCCTCGCTGTATGCAGGAAGGGCCGAATCCCTGGCGAATCATAGCGAGAGCAACATTGCCAAACATGGCGAGTAGCCGGTGGCAAGACAGTCTGCCTGGCGAGAAGCTGCTGAGAAGCCGTCCCCTGCTGAGATGTGTCTGCAGCAGAGAGAGTTCCGCCGCTCTCTCTGCGCAAACATTGGCACATTTAAAAATCTTTTAAATACAATTTTATTCATAGTGTACATGTTCAGGGGGTCTCCGGAGCTGAACCACATTGTTTTCAGGTCCGGGGACCCCCTGCTTCCCGAGATACAGGCCCCGTTATGAGGTGCCGGTATCCCTCTGCATTTTAATGTCCCGATTACGTGACCGCGGAATGTAAACAAAGCAGAGGGATACCGGCACCCCATAAAGGGGCCTGTATCTCGGGAAGCAGGGGGTCCCCGGACCTAAAACCAAAGCGGTTCAGCTCAGGAGACCCTCTGCACATCTACACTATGAATAAAACAGCCATATCAATACACAATCATTCATTAGCTTTGCGACTATGTGCTATGGTAACGAAGCAGCATGAATATATTTTTAATAATAGTGTACTGTGAGCAGGGGGTCCCGTGTGCTGAACCGCATTGATTTGTGGATCAGGGACCCCCTGCTTCCCGAGTTACAGGCCCCGGTATGTGTCATCGGGTGGCCGCCATCTTTATAGCGTCCCATACGCGACGTGCCCGCTATAAAGATGCGGCAACACTGACACAGATGCCCCAAACCGGGGCCTGTAACTCGGGAAGCAGGGGTACCTGAGCCACAAATCAATGCGGTTCAGCTCAGGGGACCCCCTGCTCCCGTACAATATTATGAAAATACATTAATGCTGCTTCATTACCATAGATGGTATTTTAATTGTTTTGGGATTTGATTAATGAATGCTAATTGATTTATGGTGACTTGCTTGGTTTAAATAGTATACTCGTTTGGATTTAATGGTATTTTGTTTGGAATATTTTATTGTTAACATTGATTGGCAGAGTGTACATGGTGCATAGATTGTATGCATCATGTATACAATGTAAATTCAATGTTTTGATTGGCATTTGATGCTTTTGATTGGAAGATGAGATTTTATTTTTTTAGGAAATAGGATTTTATTTTACTGTGGCTGATATGAAGAAGTGGTATTTTTATTAGAGCATGTTTTTGATAACCCTTAAACATTTCTTTGTATATTGGTTCATCATGTGTTAATATATATATATGTGTGTGTGTGTGTATATTACATAGTTACATAGTAGATGAGGTTGAAAAAAGACATACTGTAGGTCCATCAAGTTCAACCCATGCTAAATTTAGACAACAGATACTTTATCCTATATCTATACTTACTTATTGATCCAGAGGAAGGCAAACAAAAAACCCCATTAAGGGGAAAAATTAATTCCTTCCTGACTCCAAGAATTGGCAATCGGATTAATCCCTGGATCAACATCCTTCCCATGTATACTTATTTGGTATATCCCTGTATACCTTTCCCATCTAAAGAGATGTCCAACCTTTTTTTGAACAAATCTATCTGTGTAACAGGGGAGTTATCCCTGTTCAGGTAATGTGCCTCTAATCCAGCAGTGTGGTGGTTAACTGCTGGTAGTCAATTAACAAACACCACCTGCCTGATTAGATTGCTTACAAAAGCCTGTCCTTTTGGGACAGGAAGGAAGACTCCTTAGCTCACGTGTGAGCTGAACTTTGGAGACAGAGCAGAGGTTCTTGAGTCTCCCAGGAGAGACTGACCAAGAGAACACAGATCTCTGGAGCTGACAAATAAGACTTCTAAACCTGGATGCTGACATTTTCTGTGCACACACGGGTGCGGTTCCAGGAGAGCAGAGAAGCTTCCCCTACAGCAGCCAGCTAACAGATAAGACTTTTATTAACAAGACTTTTTATATCTGTTCATTTCATGCTATGTGTTTGGGGCTGGGAGACATGCTTATCTAAGGGAGTTGTGAATTGCATAGTATTTCACTAGAAATACTCCCAATTGAATAGAAGCTTTGTTCCCCCTCCCCCCCCCGTGTTTGGATGGTTTCCTGGGAAATAGGATTTTATTTTACTGTGGCTGATATGAAGAAGTGGTATTTTTATTAGAGCATGTTTTTGATAACCCTTAAACATTTCTTTGTATATTGGTTCATCATGTGTTAATATATATATATGTGTGTGTGTGTGTATATTACATAGTTACATAGTAGATGAGGTTGAAAAAAGACATACTGTAGGTCCATCAAGTTCAACCCATGCTAAATTTAGACAACAGATACTTTATCCTATATCTATACTTACTTATTGATCCAGAGGAAGGCAAACAAAAAACCCCATTAAGGGGAAAAATTAATTCCTTCCTGACTCCAAGAATTGGCAATCGGATTAATCCCTGGATCAACATCCTTCCCATGTATACTTATTTGGTATATCCCTGTATACCTTTCCCATCTAAAGAGATGTCCAACCTTTTTTTGAACAAATCTATCTGTGTAACAGGGGAGTTATCCCTGTTCAGGTAATGTGCCTCTAATCCAGCAGTGTGGTGGTTAACTGCTGGTAGTCAATTAACAAACACCACCTGCCTGATTAGATTGCTTACAAAAGCCTGTCCTTTTGGGACAGGAAGGAAGACTCCTTAGCTCACGTGTGAGCTGAACTTTGGAGACAGAGCAGAGGTTCTTGAGTCTCCCAGGAGAGACTGACCAAGAGAACACAGATCTCTGGAGCTGACAAATAAGACTTCTAAACCTGGATGCTGACATTTTCTGTGCACACACGGGTGCGGTTCCAGGAGAGCAGAGAAGCTTCCCCTACAGCAGCCAGCTAACAGATAAGACTTTTATTAACAAGACTTTTTATATCTGTTCATTTCATGCTATGTGTTTGGGGCTGGGAGACATGCTTATCTAAGGGAGTTGTGAATTGCATAGTATTTCACTAGAAATACTCCCAATTGAATAGAAGCTTTGTTCCCCCTCCCCCCCCCGTGTTTGGATGGTTTCCTGATGTTAAGGAAAAGGCACAATAAAGCCTTGTTATAATTTCACCTTACAAACGTCTCCAATTGTGTACCTCTGTGAGCGTCCGTCTACATATGGTGGTAGAAGTGGGATGAGAGGTCGTCTTTGAAGTTAAAAAGGACCGGAGATTTTTTCTGTGAATTTTTTTTAATGCTTTTTGCCTTCAAACAGTCTGAGCAACTAAAAAATAAATAAATAAATAAAAAACTCATGCAGCAGAGACCAGAGTTAAAGTGATACACACCACTGCACTGAAACCTACAAAACCACAGATGGACTCTTTTCCCCAATCCCAAGAGGAGAGAGACTGCTGAAGCAGCTAAACCTTATTTGCCTATCACAAAGTGTAATATGGTCATTGAAATAGGGGTTTTGTCTTCCAGCCATAGTCAGGGTTCAAGAAGTGAGTCAGCCCTTAAAAAGGGATAGGTGTTTGTTGTTTTCAAAAGTTTCGCTGAAGCAGTGAATACAGATGGTGACCCACGAGCGGTACTGATTTTGCAAAATAAAGGTTGCCACACCGCATAGGACTACCAGCTGTGAATGGAGTATATGCAGAAAAGTGTGAAAATTGATGTAAGACTGTGCTGAAGCAGGGGAATTTTTAGCAAACAAATGCTGAGTGTAAAATTGCCCTACAGGGGAAAAAGGGATTGCTGAACTGTGTAAAAGGTATTCCAAAGCCAATTGCTGAGTGTTGAGTCACCCTGCCGGGAGTGAAAGAAATATTCCACTACAAAGAATGTTTTTTTTTCTGCAAGTAAAAACAAGTCTGCCTATATATCTTGGGAGCAAAACAAGACACCCAAAGTGTGAAGTGTGAATGCCATAATACCCAAGGATGAGACTGAAAATTACTGAACTCAAGCAGAAAACCAAATTCTGTTACTGAAGCGGAGGGATTGCACCTAGAAAGTAAATGGTGTAAAGCAAATAGACGTTTTTACCTAGCAACTGCACATCTTGTATACCTGATAAGAGAAAATGCATGCACAGTACTGCTGATATTGTCAAACTTACCCAAGAAAGAAAAGTCTACAGAGATGCCTGTGAGAGCTACGACCTCTACAAGCAAAATATGCCCACCTGTAGGACTACCACAATTGGGGATTCTAGCAAATACAGTGGCAACAGCTGCAATAGCGCCTCCTGAGGTCAGGAAGAAAACTACACCTGAGAGCCCCAAAATGGAGGACAAGATGCAGCGTTCCTGTAATGAACCCTACCCCACGGAAGAGTGGCCCTTCCAGTCCAATAAAGAGGAAGACATCTCTTACGGGGAACCCGAACCGAGTCACACCCACAAAACACCCCAAGAATGGTGGGGGTGCCTGAACTCGGCACAAACCGAAAAGACCGCTCTCTATGATGATGAATATGGTCGACAAGAGAAAGAGCGGGAGCAGCAGATCACCCAATATTTCTGTCAGCTAAAGCAACTGCAGGAAAAGCCTGGCGTATATAATGAAGCTGCTAAAGTGTCAAATAAAGAAGGAGACCCCAGTATTCCGGATGGGACGGAGTCATCCAAAACAAAAAAGCGGAAAAAGAAAAAGAAAAGCGGTTCTTCACTTACCGTTGAAGGAACAGACACGTCTGCAGATCCTGTTGAGGAAAAGGGGGACCGAGTTTCCCTGCAGCCTAGAGAAAATGGAGAATTCGTCCCGCGGTTAACCGAATATCCAGAGGGCCCAAGGCAGAAGTCGTGCACCCCAAAGAAGTGTCTGTCCATTGCCAACAGTGAGGAACCCTCAACCAACCATCCCAGGGAAGTGGAGCCGGAACCAGTGAGTGACGATCCCTTGACCAGCCCTGAAGATGCCCTGAAAAATTCCAGGCATGACTGATATGGTCCATGAACAATTGAATCAAAAGGAAGATGGTTACACAGAGCTACAGAAAAATAACGTGAGGCTACAAAAAGATGTGCTCACAATTTACTCTTTAGCCAGGACAGAATTGGACGATCTCAAGACTGAGCTAGATACTGCAAATGCTACTATTTCCACCATGGATGAAAAGCAGAGCCAATCTGATAAAATGGTGGCTACGCTAAAGCGGAAGTATGAGGAGGCACTGAAGCAGATGACAGTCTTCCTGCAAGAGGTTCACACTCTTCCCATAGTGCTGAATGCCTCACAACAGGAGGTCAACAGTGTCCGGACAGAGGTGGACGTATCTCAGAAAGAGGTTCAGACACTCCGCAGAGCACTGGATGCCTCACATCATGAGACCAACAGCTGCCACACAGACCTGGAAGTTTCCAGAAAGGAACTACATAGTCTCACTGAGGAGCTGGACATTTCAAGGGACGCAGAGCACCGACTGCAGAACCAACTGCAAGGTCTGCGTACACACCTCCAGTATGCTGAGGAGAAGCAGCAAACGCTACAGGAAGAAAAACTGCAGGCTGCTAAAGAGGTACAAGCGCTGCAGGAACGTCTGAATACCCAGTACGTCCCCAAAAGCAGTATGAGGAGCTAAAGGCCACGCTGCATGTCTTCAGAGCATCATTGGAGGTGGAGCTTCGATACCAGGTGACTCTGTATGAGGGAGCGTGAGAAGGCTCAGAAACTGGAGCAAGAGCTGGAGAGACAGAGAGACTGTTCAATTCCTTTGAGTCAGCACACCAAGGAGAAAACAGACGCAGCGGCAACCTTGACGACAAAAATTACAGAGCTCCAGAATATGAAGGAGACTCTGATACAGACTCAGAGAAAGCAAAGTGCGCAGATAAATTCCCTGAAAAGAGACTTGCAAGACGCACTCAAACAGGTTGAGACTCTGCAGACCAGTAACTTACAGATTCCTCCAATACAGAAAAAGGTATTGGCTCTGCCCTAGCACCAGTATCCCACAGTAACTAATGCCCGTGAGGACAAGGGTACAGTGAGAGTTGGGGACTCCACAAGATTACGAAGTTTGAGCCACCTAAGAAAGCACTAGCCAAACCTACAGCTGCCCAACAGGCAACAAACAGAGGTAGGAGTGCAGAATCAAAGCCAGAAGAATCCTTAGCTGAGGAAGCTGAAAAAATAGGACGTTCTCTGGAAAAGGAGGTGGAGGTGGAGGTGCAACTCAGTCCCAAAGAAGCTGAACTGGCGACTCCGTGGTGTGGAGAAGCTGCAGAAAGACCGCTTCAAGAGCAGAAAACTCTAAGGGCTAGTCCTAACTACTCTACAACTGTTGCCATACACTTTGTCTACAAAAAGAGGAGTGCCCGACGCAACGGAAATCTCATGACCGCGCACGCGATAAAAAGACTTTACTTGGAAAAAGTCCTCCTCGAGCGACTGAGGAATGCTGATCTCAAGCACCTTCGGGAGGAGACAAAAATAAACTGGAGAAAGGGCTCCAATCCCAGCGGGACAGAGGGTTCTCTTCCTCCATCCACTTTCATTCAAGTCACAGAAAGATCTCGAATGAGAGTGGAAGGATGGGCTTTGGCCGTGGTAAGCCCGAGCTTCCCACAAACAGGAGAGGTATGTAACAGGGGAGTTATCCCTGTTCAGTTAATGTGCCTCTAATCTGGTTAACTGCTGGTAGGCAATTAATTAACACCACCTGGCTGATTACAGGTGGTAGAAAAAGCCTGCCTTTGAGACAGATAGAGAGACTCCTTAGCTCACACCTGAGCTGAACTTGGAGTCAGAGCAGAGATTCCTTAGTCCACAACTGGGCTGAACCAAGGAAGGACAGATGTCTTGAGCGACAAGCTGACCACAAGACAAAGGGGACAAGATTCTAAACTTGGAGCCTGACATTGCCTGTGCACACAAGGGTGCGGTTCCAAGAGAGCAGAGAAGCTTCCCTTACAGCAGCCCAGCTAACAGATAAGACTTTTCATATACGACTATTATCTATGTCTATGTGTATTGATAAATGTCTCCATGATTTGGGGCTGGTAAATAGCTTAGCTAACCAACCCAGTCAGAGAGGGCTGAGCTACATGTGTAGATAGTCTCCAAAGCAGAGATAGGTTTTTTGTTTGGCTTATTCTCTTATGTTGATTTTTGCTGTGTTTAAAGCGACAGGCACAATAAAGCCTTGTTATAATTTCACCGTAAAACAGTCTCCATTGTGTACCTCTGCACATGTCCTCCTACACATACATTGTTTCAACTTACAATGAATACTACATCACATCATATCATGTGTTATGCACATTTCTAATACAATAGAAGAACACATGAGATTGTAACTGTGTACATATAGATATTTACACTTAATTTGATTCATTAATATTTGTTCTGTAGTAAAAACTTGAAAATATGTTAAACAATACACACTTTTGAGAGAGCTATATATAGCTATAACACATACAAAGACATTTTCATGCCGAAATAGCAATGGACAATCACAAAAGTTGGAATAAATATTTTATAGGCACAATATTTTCTAGATTGAGTATTATTCTCCACACTTAACAGGTAAGACATATTTATATGTAGAATAATTTTTACAGCCAGTAACTTCATGCATCTGCATGTGGGAGAATATTATACACATTCTCCATTGTATTGTGACCTTCAACAACATTGAACATAGATAAAAAGTTACCATTTCTTGTATAATGCAATATGCTTTCACGGATTCATTTTCAAGTAAATTCTTCATGGTATTAGACATGGCGTGTACATCCACCCTTCGAGAACGTCCAGAAGATACCTATTAAAATATGATTTTTCAAGCAATTGCATTCCAGGACAATAATAAAGCAACTATATGTGAAATATATGAATATATTATAGGAAAATACCAATACCACAAAGAAGCTACTCACCCCAACAAATGGAAAAATGCAATTAGACGAAACTTAACTATTCATGAATGCTTTATTCGAACAAGACCACGTCCTGGACATAAACGGTTGTTGGAAAGTAAATGAATTATGGCAGCGTAGGTTTTACAATTTCACCTATAAGAAGACAAATACATTATTCAACAGTTGTCACTAGAAAAATCGTTGTTCACAGAGTGGGGTCTCATCTGAGGCTGTAGCACAGTGCCCCACACAATATAATTTGGAAGAAGGAGCTAACTACTATGGAAACATTGAAAACTTCCAGCAACCATACCAGTGTGCAGGGGGATACATTAGCCAAACTCCATACATGGCTCAGCCCGTGTACTGTGAAGAAAACAAAGATTGGCAAACAAGCAACGGTGGAAACGAAAAATTCTATGCATCACAATGCAATGATGACCTCAACTATGTACGTACACGATATGCCTGCGTGGAACAATGGATCCCAGCAAGGACATTGTTGACTTCTTTCAATCAGGTTCATGTCATGTACTATAATGTTAGCATTATTGTTAATTACTTTATTTAAAATGAACATGTAATCTGCATAATATAAATAACGCTTGCGCTAAGAGACACGCTAATGTGTATGATGTTAACTTTGAGAACATATCATAGAAACTTAAAGAAATGGATGATTTGAAAAAATGTTTACATTCTCTAATTCCATATGTGCATAAATATCATATGCCCAGTGACAAACGATGACTTAAATAGCAGATCAATGTGTTCTACTACAATCGATCGTTATATATTCATAATATCGATGTATCATCATAATGTGAAGTGTATAAGTGCTACTGTATCGATGCAGACTCGGCACAATGAGAATATGCATGAATACGTCCATCTCACATGAGCGCGCAACTTACATTGTGCATGGCTATTATGCTGAGCGACATGAGAGACGCTTATATTCAGTAATCTACGATCAGCACTTTATAAGTGCAATGATATTAGTTTTATTATATTACACATAATTATTAACAGAAGTGTACCTTCTGTTACGCAAGTGTACCTGCAGCATTGCGCAAATTGAGCTGTGCAATATTTGCCATGTGTGGTGCTTGCGGTTGCAGAGGCCCCGCGCTCTTCCCCCAGGCATTTAAATTAATGCCGGGGGATAACATGAAGCCTCTAAAACTCAGTTACCTTCTCTTCGGCGACGCCTCGCCATGGCAACTCGGCATCAAATGACGCCGCAGGGTCATGTGATGTCATGTAGGCATGGCAACGGGACGTCACATGACCCCGCGGCGTCATTTCATGCCGGGAGACGCAGAGAAGGTAAGGAAGGTAAGGGAGGTAAGGAAAGGGGGAAGGGGGGCGTGAGCCAAAAATATTGCGCAACGCTGCGTTAACGTATACAATGTTGCATACATTATATTCTGTGTTACGCATGGTTCAACGCAAAAATATTTTTAATAAATATATATTTTATTATCCATATTTGTTTTACAAAAATGATTATCGAACAGCGACAGTACTAATATCTGATTTGACGAGACTAAAAGAACATCTTCAACAACAATTTAGGTTTATGTCTAAGACATTGTCTAGCTTAATCATCAAGTAAACTGTTAAGGGTAGTTGTATACGGACGTTCACAGAGGTACACAATTGGAGACTTTTATAAGGTGAAATTATAATAAGGCTTTATTGTGCCTTTTCCTTTTCACCAGGAAATCATCCATACACAGGGGCGAAACAAAGCTTCTATTCACTTGGGAGTATTTCTAGTGAAATCCTATGCAATTAATTCACATCTCCCTTAGTTAAGCATTTCTCCCAGCCCCAAACACATAGCATGTAATAAGCAGTCTCTTAATAATAAAAGTCTTATCTGTTAGCTGCTGTAGAGTAAGCTTCTCTGCTCTCCAGGAACCGCACCCGTGCGTGCACAGAAAATATCAGCATCCAGGTTTAGAAGTCTTATTTGGTGTCTTGCAATCAGCTATGCTGGGCAGAGCTCAAGACCGGTCAGCTCCAGAGATCTGTGTTCTCTTGGTCAGTCTCTCCTGGGAGACTCAAGAACACTGCTCTGTCTCCAAAGTTCAGCTCTCAGTCAGAGCTAAGGAGTCACTTCCTGTCTCAACAGACAGGCTTTTGTAAGCAATCTAGATCAGGCAGGTGGTGTTTATTAATTTACTACCAGCAGTTAACCACCACACTGCTAGATTAAAGGCACATTACTTGAACAGGAATTACTCCCCTGTTACAGTAGTAATGATTAGATATTTGATGTCATGCATTATATACACTAAATGTAGGACATAAATACGCCTTCATTGTAAAGCGTATCTCACCACAAACTAAGCACGACCACGGTGCTGAGGTAGGGAATTGGTTAACGCCGACCCACAGCCTAGAATGTAGAGTAGTCGTTCAAGCCAGGTCAGGATTATAGATAGGAGAATGGTTAAAGTACTTGCCAGGTTCAGGTGCGGAGAGTTACGGATCGGTTGAGTGCGTAGCCAAGTTCAGGATTAGAGAGTAGCGGATTGTCGGGTATGTAGCCAGGTTCAGGATAGGAGAATGTTGGATCGTTGGAGTACTTAGCCAAGGTCAGGACTGGAGACAGGAGAATGGTCATACAAGCCAGATCAGGAGTGGAGAGAAGTGGAGTCTAAGGTACTAGCAGGGTTCAGGCAATGAGAGGTTAACACGCGCGTCATGAAGGCCATGGGCTGGAGCTCAGATCGCGCGTCACTCCCAAGCTGATTCTTAGAGCAAGAGGGGACGGGACCAATCATGCACCGACCCGCGCGTGTCTCGGAGGTCAGGGGGCAGAGCCGAGAACGCGCGTCATTCCCATGGCGATCCTAACTTTCACCAGAGTGGGGGCGTGGCTTGAATCGTGCATCAGCAGGGAGGCTGGCCGAATGCACCCATCGTGCGTCAGAGAGGGGGATGGGATTACGAATCAGCGGGCGGAGGATCAGGGCGCGCAAGCTCCGCACGCGCTTACTGGGACCACGAAACCGCACATCGTGAGTGTCCATCACGGAAGGCTTGTTGGGGTGAGGAGAAGGTCTGCAACCGCCAGGATAATGAATCCTCACATTCAGGAGCGACCTCCGGGCGACTCCACGATGGTGTCTCCGGAAATTTAACATGGAACATATGGACCAGCTTGGCTGCGTGGACCCGGTGACTTGGAATCCAGGATCTCTCCTCCGGGCTGAAACCTCTCCAATGCACCAGATAGTGTAGCGAACCTCTGGAGATCTTAGAGTAAAGGATAGATTGGATCTCGTATTCAGTTTGTCCTTGAACCATGAGGATAGAGTTGGGGGCCACCGGAACTGAAAAGGCATTCTGGACCACCGGTTTGAGAAGAGAAACGGGAAATACAGAGGGAATCTTCATGGGAGGCGGGAGAGCGAGATGGTACGCCACCAGATTGATCCTTTTGGAAATTGCAAAGGGTCCAAGAAATCTAGGTGTGAATTTCATAGAGCTTACCTTCAGCCTGATGTTCCTGGATGACAACCAGACCTTGTCGCCAGGTTTAAGGTGCAGAGCAGGTCTGCGGTGGCGATCTGCCTGATTTTTTTGCTTATTGACTGCTTGCCTGATGTTGACCTGAATCTTTTTCCACAGGTCCTGTAAGGTTTTTATCCTGTCATCCACCGCTGATACCCCTGAGGAAGGTAAAACAAGAGGAAGAGTGGAAGGGTTGAAACCGTAATTTATGAAGAACAGCGACTCCAGGGTAAAGCTGCTTTATGCGTTATTGTCTGCGAATTCTGCCCAGGGTAAGAGTTCCGCCCAGTCATCCTGAGATTCCGACATAAAGCAATGTAGATACTGTTCAAGGGACTGGTTGGTCCTCTCAGTTTGACCATTGGTCTGTGGGTGGTATCCCGATGAGAAATGGAGGGCGAAACCTAGCTGGAGACAAAACGAGCGCCAGAAACGAGAAATGAATTGCGATCCTCTATCTGAAACTATTTCCAAACCAAAAAAATCTCCCTGATAAAGATGTCAGCTAATCTGGGAGAGTTGGACAGGCCCTTGAGTGGTATGAAATGGGCCTGCTTCTAAAAACGGTCTACTACTACAAGAATCGTGTCCATACCCTTGGAACTAGGCAAGTCCACAAAGAAATCCATAGACAAATGTGTCCATGGCCAATTCGGAACAGGTAGAGGTTGAAGGAGTAAAAAACAGAGAAAATACTGTGCGCTACTATCTAACCCAAAATTTAGAATATAAATATAGTGCAGTGACTAAACCACATAAATAAGTGACCAAGAAATAAATCACAATAACCACAGTGAGGGTGTATATATGAAGAAAATTATATCACATAACCGTGTATTTGTAGAGGCGTCTGCTGCTATAAACACAGGGGGTGGCTCAGCACCCCCCACACTCTAAGAAATGGAAACAAAAGAAACAGCGCTCAACGCCAAATAGTGAAGCAAGTAATGCTATGTATTAGTAATTACAGGGTAATGAATCTGCGTACATCAAAACAGTGGAATAGGTGCATTTAGTGTGTTTCACACAAGTTACCACTCAGCAACTGTTGTCAGAAGAGTCTGCAGCTTGCTTCTCTCAGCGGGGGCGCTACGTTGGTTCAGGAGCAGGATTAATGTCCAAAACCCCTCATCCAGCAGTACATCGCTCCCAAGGGGATTTCCCTTTACAGCAACCACGCTCCGTTGCAGGTATTGGTGCTTGGTGGGACCGCTCGCGCTTCCAAGCCGTCTGGTGCAGCTCGTGTAACTCATCGAGCAGATCCACTGTACGGGGGTAAGACCTCAGCTCTGCAAGGGTACACTCGGCGTGCCACGTTGTCGCTCCGTCACGGGATACTGCGTGATGACGTCACAGTCTCCGCAGCAGCGAGAGAACCGGCAGGGAGGCAGTCAAAGTCTCTCAAAATCTCTCAAAGTCTCTCATATGCCCAAAATTACCACTGGGAGTAATACTAGCAGGGTGAAGCCAATGGAGGCAATGGCAATATTAAGGCACTAGATAAAAATCATCCAACATGTTTCGTAGAATAAACTACTTCTGCAGGGAAGGATTCACGTGTTAAAACGCTTCTTCAGGGAGGTCCCTGCGTGTGGAGGTAGGTTTTTATAGTCAACATGAACATTTCTGTTGCCTCACTTAACCCCTTCATTACTGGTGCATGACAGATAGAATATCCCACTTCTAGGAGTGCACTCTTTGTGGTATGCAAACATGTAACTGCCTTGTTGCCAGATTCAATGTGTCCATGAACTGTTGCAAATGTGTCAGACTAAATGCAAAAGTGTTATGGGCTGAATAGCTATGGCTGTGATGATGTTTGTATATGTGATGCATTAATGTCATAATTGCTCACATAGGCTATGGGGTATTGTGTTTTGTCAAATTTAATATTCATTGATCTTTGTGATGGTTAGTCACTGATAGTGATAAGGTATATCTTATTTTCCAGATTATACCTGTTGTAAATACACTGTATTCCATCAATTTGATTGTGAAAAGAAATAATAAAATAAATAAATTGAAAATATATATAAAGCACACTTTGTCATTTTTTTTATCATTTTGTTTATACTTGATTTTGATAATATGATATATTATTTGAATGTAGGTGTGGGCGGCTGCTCTAAACCGAAATTTATATTGTATTAGGTACATTGCTGAATACATGGGAGATTTCCATACATATATCCCTTTTAAGGGGGGGGTGAATAGTTGTGGTTTAATATGTACAGGGATTATTGGATTTATATGAAGGGGCTGAAAACAAAACCCTCATTTAGTCCCCATGGGCTCAATGTTCCCAAGGTATATATCCACCTTGATTCAATCTTCAATAATTCATTGTCCCAGTCCCCACATCTAATTCCTGGAGAAAATTGGTCTATCCCCATAAAGGTGATAGCTTTTGGGTCTCCCGGTTGACACCTATTTGCATGGGTAGCCACTGGAGTATCCAGTTTGTTTCGGATGGAGCCCACATGTTCCAGTATCCGTAGCTTTAGGGGGCGATGGGTCTTTCCCACGTACTTTTTCCCACATTTACATGTTCCCATGTAAATTACTCCCGGTGTATTGCAATTTATGAATTTGCGTATAGTATAGTGTTTCTTATTGTTGTGGTTACTGAATGTTTTTTAAACTGTCATGTACTGGCAAGCCTTACATCTTTGGCAATGATAGTTTCCATTTACACGAGGTGGTAACCATGTGGCCCTATGGACCAGATGATCTCTCAAATTCTTGGCCCGTCTACTGACCATTGATGGAAAAGATGGTATGGAGTCACGTAGATCTTCGTCCGCCCTGAGTATGTGCCAGTGTTTCTGTAAGACTTCCCTAGCCACCCTCCATTGTTTGTTGAAGGTGCCTATGAATCTAACTGTTCTTTGTTCTGACTGCATTCTCTTATCCATGACCAGTTCTGATCTTGCTTTCTGCTTTGCCCACTTGTATGCTCTTTTTATAGTTTTTTGATTGTATCCCCTTGCGGTAAATCTGTCCTTCATGTCCCTTGATTTTCTTCAAAGTCTTCGTCCTTACTGCAATTTCTCCTTAAGCGAAGAAATTGCCCCACCGGTATTCCCTTAATCAGTGATTTTGAGTGATGGCTACTGGCTAGGAGTATGCTGTTGGTGGCTGTCTTTTTGCGATAGATTGTTGTTTCCAGGTATAATCTGGAAAATAAGATATACCTTATCACTATCAGTGACTAACCATCACAAATCTCAATGAATATTAAATTTGACAAAACACAATACCCCATAGCCTATGTGAGCAATTATGACATTAATGCATCACATATACAAACATCATCACAGCCATAGCTATTCAGCCCATAACACTTTTGCATTTAGTCTGACACATTTGCAACAGTTCATGGACACATTGAATCTGGCAACAAGGCAGTTACATGTTTGCATACCACAAAGAGTGCACTCTTAGAAGTGGGATATTCTATCTGTCATGCACCAGTAATGAAGGGGTTAAGTGAGGCAACAGAAATTTTCACGTTGACTATAAAAACCTACCTCCACACGCAGGGACCTTCCCCTACGTGCCCTGAAGAAGCGTTTAAACACGTGAAACGCGCGCGTCGGCCATTCTCTCCCTGCACACGCGGGAAGCTTGTTTATTCAAACAAAACAGTTTAAGGATATTGATCCGTGTTATCGCATTTAAGCTTCCCCTGATGTGCATGTGTAACCTGGGATCGTGCTATATACCATTATCGCGGGACCCTCTATGCCCCAAGGAGTCTTTGATCCACTCACCTGACAGACAGGCATGTCCTCGAGCATATCGGCACTGATATAACCAGGATCAGTGCTGATTTAGGGGTCTATGCGATCACTAGTTAGACCGGCTCCCCACCTTACAATCTTGTGCATATAATTGCTCTATACTCTGAGAGAGGGGGGGTGGGGTGTTTTGGGGCATTGACCTCATCTTACAATTAACCCCCTGTGTACCCTACTCCAGCACTAGTTGTAACTGTTGGCAAGTGCATCTATCCCTTACTTGCTGAGTAGCCTCTCAGTATATCTCAGCTGTTCATGTGCATATATTAGCCCTATCAGTCAGCGCTACTAACAGACTTACCCACGCAACACTGTGGAGGTTGATTTCACACGAGCCTCCTCCTTCTGTGCACTATATCACCCTGTCATGTTAAGGGTGATTACCTATGTGCGCAGAGTGTGTACATGTGGCTGTTAAGATAATATTCTGCATGAGCTGCAAGGTGCAATGCACGAACACCCTTACAATAGCAGATATCACCAATACCTTACTGACAGTAGTGAGGGAGTGCCTATTTGGGTTCACATTACCTCCAAGGTGTTTTGGTAATCTCTTTTAGATGCCCTAGCTTGCAGACATTCTATACTATACTTGAGTGCCTGCCTAACAGTCTGCACTTAAGAGTATAGGCAATATATGTCCTTAATAGAGATTTAGCTCTGACAGCGCTGGTGAACCTATGTAGCAACCAGTGCAATCTCTATTTGGGGTAGATACTTATAGGTCTAACCTAGCGCATTATATGCCACATATATCATGAGTGTATCCATTTAGAGCGCACTACACGCCTAGATACACTCACATAGAGACAGTCCTTTCGTTGGGCTCTCTTTGGCTCCTCTCCTATATTTTAGGTAGCTATAACTTATAGCATCTGATCCCGAGTATCTATCAGGGATCACACCATATCTACCCACCTAGACCAGGGTGGGTTACTAACGGATACAGTCACGTACTGTTCAATATAGTATTTAATTACGTTTTAACACCCTATTTTTTATTCATAGTTATTAATAAAGTATTTTACATTTATCATTATACATTTGTTGTGAATGAGTGCTACAAGACTGGGTTCTTTTTCTCCTATTTGATACCTTATATGCGTTCTCCTTGAGAGTGGTGCATATGGAACTCTTTGCCGTGGCTAAGAAGATAGTGCTCCACTCCTCATCTTCTAGACACTCCCCTATATCTGTTTCCCATTGTGTTCTGAATCAGAATGCAGTTCTTATGGCAAAAGGCACTCCATTAGATGGATTCCTTGTTGAGCCAATCAACCCGGGGGTTGTGGATCTGTAGCCAGGGTAGCCCGAGGATCACGCTGATGGAAGGAGTATGGATAATATTGAATTGGATCTTTTCCAGGTATGTGTCTTTCACCTTGAGTTGAAGCACCTCTGTCTCCAAGGATATGAATGCCGGTTGCAGAGGTCTTCCGTCTATGGCTTCAAGAGCGATGGGCTTCTTTCTGTGCCTGGTAGGAACCAAATGGCATTCTGCGAAAGTTTGATCTATAAAGTTCCCTCCGGCACCTGAATCGATGAAAGCAAGCGTAGATACTTGAAAGCCCTCCCCAAAGATTGTAATGGGGACAAGAATGAATGCGAGACGGGTTGTCAGTAGAAATAGGGGAGAAAAAAAGCGTTCCCAATTATACTCCCTCAGGACTCATGGGAACTGTGCGTTTCCCGACTTTTGGGGACAAAAATAGGCAAAATGTCCAGAAACACCGCAGTAAAGACATAGGCCAGCGTTTTTGCATCATAGTTTCTCCGATTTGGAAAGACTGGTACCACCTAATTGCATAGGTTCAGACGTATCCGGGGTAGAAACCACAGTGGATCTCACCTGACCAGGACTGATCCATGCTGGGATGGTATGATGGTGAACCTTCTCTGAAAGTCTCTTCAGGAGGCGACGATCCACCTTGATACAGACAGCAATGAGCTCCTCCAAATTGGTGGGACGATCATTGGCTGCCAATTCATCCTTCAAGGTTTCCGATAAACCTTGCCAAAAAGCTGCGGCCAGGGCTACGTCGTTCCAGTCGGTCTCGGCAGCTATAGTTCTAAACTCAAGAGTGTATTTGGTGACTGAACGACTGCGTAGGGATACATGAAAAAGGGCAGAGGAAGCACATATCTGACGACCGGGTGTATCAAACACCTTCCGGAATTCCCGGGCAAAGGCTCCGATATCCTGTGTGAGGTCAGATCTTCGTTCCCAGATGGGAGATGCCCAAGCAAGGGCGTCATCTACAAAGAGAGAAAAAATGTACGCCACCTTGGCGCGTGGTGCAGTAAAGCGTGAAGGATTCATTTCAAATTGTATAAAGCATTGATTCAAAAACCTCCGACATTCATGAGGGTCGCCCCCATAACGGTTGGGGGTAGGTAAGCGAGGTTCTTGAGAGAAAGGCAACGCTGGAGTAGTGGGAGTATCAGGAACAGCAGGCATAGGAGGGGAATGTGGTTCCTGAAAGCACGAGAAAGGGTGCAAAAATCCTCCTGAAGGAGAGCATGGTTTGCTCGCTACCCACAATTTTTTCCTCTAAGGTAGTTAAGTAGCTTGCGTGTGTGCGCAGGACTCTTCCTACCTCAGTGGGGTAGAAGTTTGTGTGGCTGAGCATACTGTAATACGTAGCTCACCACAAACGAAGCACGACCGCGGTGCTGAGGTAGGGAATTGGTTAACGGCGACTCACAGCCACACGGGCGCACCTAGGATGTAGAGTAGTCATTCAAGCCAGGTAAGGATTACAGATAGGAGAATGGTAAAAGTACTTGCCAGGATCAGGAGCGGAGAATTGCGGATTGTCAGCAAAGTGTAGCCAAGTTCAGGATTGGAGAGTAGCGGATTTTCGGGAAACGTAGCCAGGTTCAGGATAGGAGAATGTCGGATTGTTGGAGTACTTAGCCAAGGTCAGGACTGGAGACAAGAGAATGGTCATACAAGCCGGATCAGGAGTGGAGAGAAGCGGAGTCCAAGATACTAGCAGGGTTCAGGCAACAAGAGGTTAACAGGCAAGGCAAGGCGTCACACTGACTATGCTCAGCAAGGATAGAGAGCAGACTGAAGGTATATATAGGAGGAGCCTCCAATAGCCAGCCAGGGCGGAACCAGGAAGTAATTGCTGATAGGCTGCTGGTGCACACAGGTGTGCCCTATGATGCAGCCTAATCAGGGAGGAGGGAGGAACTGCTCGCGCACCATCCCACGCTCATCACGGAGGCCAGGGGGCGGAGCTTGGAGCGTGCATCACTCCCACGCCGATTCTTAGGGCAAGAGGGGGCGGTACCAATCGCGTGCCGACTCGCGTGTGTCACAGAGGTCAGGGGGCGGAGCCGAGAACACGCGTCATTCCTACGGCGATCCTGACTTTCACCAGAGTGGGGGCGTGGCTTGAATCATGTATCAGCAGGGAGCCTTGCCGAACACACCCGTCGTGTGTCAGAGAGGGAGACGGGATCCAAATCTGCGGGTGGGGGATCAGGACGCGCAAGGTCCGCACATCCTGAGTGTCCGTCACGGAAGGCTTGTTGGGGTGAGGAGACGGTCTGCAACCGCCAGGATGGCGAATCCTCACATTCATAAAGATTGTTTATGCTTATTTCATATAGCTCAAACACAATATATAGTAGACGCTTTCTTTATTTTACACACAAATGTATTTGTTAAATGTTTGACATGCAATTAGTATGTATATTCTTGCTACTAGTTACGCACTTTTGTTTCTATATTTGTTACAGATGAAGATAAAATGACATAGAAAGTTAAGATTGATTATTTGGACAATACATGTCCTAAGAATGTAGAGGCAAATGTTATAACACTTATTATAACGTATTACAAAATGACATGATATAACATTTAAGAACATATACATTACATATGAACATTTGATACTCACTATTTCATCAATGGCACCTCTGTGTTATATCAAATATGCTCTTTAACATGATGTTGCGGTTCATATAGTGTTGCTGTAAAACATGCAAATATGTCAGAGCTTTATTTAAAAGAACCCTTTAAATTTACATAAAATAAAGGTAAGTTTTTAGGATGCAAATCCAAATAACAGTGCTCAGCAAGAAGGATGCATATAGTAACAATTAATATATAAATCACGTGGTTAAAAAGCGAAATAATGCTGATAGAGATATTGGACCCAGTGCAATAAAACAATGAGACTTCAATGATGCATAATTGTCCATGGGGTGGAGACAAATACCTGCATAAGCATAAAGCAGTGTCGTGCAGTACTCCACCAGACAAAGTGTCTCACCTGTAGCACTGTTTCTGGTCAGCAACTCCCCCTGTATAATGGGGGAGAAACAATACTCACATGCAGCCACTTCTTATGTGTGCGTGCATCACGCAGTGGGGTATAAGCAGCAGAGAAATCCTAGGATCGATGCGGTGCACAGCTGAAGGAGGGGACCAGCGCCAACATAGGTATTAAAACACAAATTTATTAGAACATGGTAAACAGGGAAAAGAAACACCTCTGACGCGTTTCAGGCAAAAAGCGCCCTTTATCAAAGACTGAAATTCGCGTCTGGCACACTGACAGTCTTATAGGGAGTTCCCCGCCCACATATGGTAGTGACGCTTTGTGAAATTGGCGCGAAAGGGGTATACTTGATTTAATTGGTAGAGCCATCTTCCAATCAGAGCTCTGGAATTGGAGGGTGCGTCGTATGTGGATGGGTAATCCGTTCAGACCGTGAGAGTGGACAAATAAGTAACAGAATCAACAAATGGATACAAAATAAAAGAAAACCATGCAAGAATGACAAACGAACATGAAATAAACTAGCGAATTAGTTTCCTATAAGAATATATGAACATCGTATCGAGTCATTTATGACGTGTAATACTAATTTTGTTATTTACCTACTTAGGTGTGCCTGTGGGAGCGGATACGTAGGCAGAACAATCAGAAACCTTAGAGTCAGAATAGGTGAACATATAAGAAGTATTAAAGTATTAAAGTATTAAAAATCTTAATGACAGATTTCCTGTAGCACGTCATTTCAATAGCTGCCCTCTTGGAACACTTACCTCTTTTCGTTACAGTGCCATAGAACATATACATACTAACCTTAGAGGAGGAGATAGAGAAGCCCTCCTCAATCGAAGAGAGATGCACTGGATTTATGCCCTTGGGACTTTGGCACCCAGGGGCATGAACCAGGATTGGGAACTGAAGCACTTTTTGATATAATGTTGACTTCATGATAATGTATTATATATTCATGACTTTTTCACCTTATATATGTTTAAGTTTTTATACGTATGAGTTGTTGAGTGTACCATAGGTCCCTAGATTGTTTTTACATATTATTATACAATGTCTTTTACCCAGGCCATATATTTAGGCTTATGGGTATTTATATAGATTTCTCAGTACTTTATTTTTGCTTTATTTTACACTTTGGATAGATGTATACAAATGGAACAGTGATTATTATTATATGATGTATTTATTTATATATATGGTTAATGGAGCTATATTAATTCAATCCCTTCCCCTATGTTCCTTATTCATATAGGAAACTAATTCGCTTGAAGTCCCGTCTCTGCACTTCTCACCAGCTTCTCCCGTCTCGTCTCTGCACTTCTCGCCAGCATCTCCCTACCTTCTTGCCAACTTTTTTTGGCGGGGCCATTTGGCATGAAAATCTCAATTCTAGAGTGGTGATCAGCCGCAAGAAGCTGATCGGGGCTCCTAGAATACCACGAGTTTGAGAAGCTGACGATCAGTGGCAAGAAACGGCATCTCGCCACACGGTTGGTGTGCTATTTGACATTTCTAGCAACACCGTCACTTTAAGAAACCAAAGGTTCCAACATCCTCACCTCAGCCTCGCTGTACCTTCCTGTTTGTGATGAGCACCCATTACATAACCATAACCATAAGTTATATAATAAAAATGCATTGCAATATGTACAACTTTATCATTGTCATGACTACATCAAGTTATACATTTCTGTGAACATCACAATGACAGATTACATTTTGCTACGAGACCACTGCTGAGCCTCATAGTGGGGTGCCCCTAACGAATCATAGGTTACTCGATTGGGAGGGAAGCTCACTCTTTGGCTTCTTTGAAGCTCTTCTTCAGCATCTCCCTCTGGGGAGTAATAAGCGTACACTTGAGGTTCAGTCTCTCATTGGGGTACTACAGTCTCTGAAATGTCTCTGGCTGGTACAAAAGCAAGAACTTCTGGGGTACAGAGGAGGGGGTCATTCGAGTCACCGAAGTAGGTATAAGGAGCCTGGGCCCATTACCCGGTGCTCCTTTGGGAGGTGCCCCTTGACTTTGGTTTGTCCTACTAGAGGGTCCTTCCATCGGATTCTCAACTGTTTCAGTTACTGTTTCTGCAGCTGCTTCAGATCCTTCCTGCTCACCGGCCAATGGTGTAGCCTCTATCTCTGGCTCGTCATCCCCTACTTGTGTGATAGGCAGGAGATGGTTGCGGTGCCATACCTTTACCCGGCCACCCGCGTCTTTTATGCGGTGTATACCACGTCGCGCTAGCGGTCAGCCAATTTGTGTTTGCTGGGGATCCCGAGGTTGTGGAGGAGAACGGCATCTCCAGGATGAATTTCCCAATGGTGGACCTTATGGTCATAGCGCCTTTTATTACCGGCATCTAGCTGAGCTGATGCTTTCTCCACTAATTGGTAGACTCCTTACAGGCTTTTTTGGAGCCGCTGTACATTCTTGAAGTGCATCCTGTTGGGTACCTCGTCGGTTGATACCCTCAGACGTTTGTCTACAGGAAGCTGTGTTTCTCGCCCAAACATTTAGAAGTAGGGAGTGAATCCCGTAGATTAGTGGCGGGTGCAGTTATAGGCATGCATCAAGGACTCCATGTGCTTACTCCACTCATTCTTCTGAGAACCCTTCAGGGGGGTGAGCATGTTGAGGCGCGTCCGGAAACACCTCTCCAGCAGAGCATCTCCCTCTGGATGGTAGGGGTCATTTGGGACCTGGTGATGTTCTGCAGTTTCAGCAACTCCCGGATGACGTTACTTTCAAAGTCCCGCCCTTGATCCAAGTGCAGCCGATTTGGTAGCCCTTAATGGATGAAGTATCACTCCCATAATATCTTGGCCACCGTGATGGCCTTCTGGTCTTTGATTGGGAAAGCTTGGGCATAACGGGTATAGTGGTCAGTGATCACTAATACATTGCCGATGCTTCGGGCATCTGATTCGATACATAGAAAATCCATGCATATGAGGTCCAGGGGACCCGAGCTCTTCAGGTGAGCCATTGGAGTGGCTCTGGTAGGGAGTGTCTTGCATTGGATGCACCAGAAGCAGCCTTGGCAGTGGTGTTCTACCGGTGCTCATGCAAGCCCAGAAGAACCAGTCACAGATAAAGCCAAAGGTCCCATGTTCATCATGTAGTGATCTGAGGACCATATGCTGCAGGTTCATGGGTAGAACCAGTTGCCTTCTATCCGGATGGTTATAGTATTCCACCACCCGATAGAGTAGACACTTGTCCATTTTAAATTTGTCCACTTCCCGCATTAGTATTTCGACCGTGTCGCTGGGAGAACGTTTCATCAATGAAAGCTTATTTTGCTGGATGGCCTGGTGGATAGCTCCAGCCACTGGATCCCGTATCTGGTATTGCACGAGATCCTTCCAGGCGATAATCTTGTCTGGGGTGATATTCATTCCATCTGGGTGACAATAGGCATCCAGGATAGCTTTGGATTGCCATCCCAATGAATCTGCGACCCTCAGTTCTAAGAAGGCCACTTTATCTTCCATGATGGCTGTGGTTGAGCACAAAGCCCGCATCCTTGGTCTAGGGATTTCTTCCCAGAGGTCATCATCTGGTTTGGTACTCTGTCCTGGTCTTCTGGATAGAGCATCGGCTCTGATGTTCAGGGGCCCTGGTTTGTACTTCCGCGTAAACTTGTAGTTCTAGAGGGCTGCCAGCCATATGTGGCCTGTGGCATCTAGTTTGGTGGACATCAATTTGTACGTCAACGGATTGTTGTCAGTACGCACTTCGAAGATGACTACATACAGAAAGTCATGGAGTTTCTCCAGAATTGCCCACTTGAGAGTGAGGAATTCCAACTTGTGGATGGGATAATTCTGCTTGCTGGGGGTCAAGCTGCGGCTGACGTATGCCACTGGTCGGAGGCCAGCTGGGTACTTCTGGTGCAAGACTGAAACTAGGCCATTGAAGCTTGCATCCACAGGAAGGATGTACTGTAGGGCTGCTCGGGATCGCTTAAGCGAGAATAGGTGTCTCCATTAAGCTTTTCTTCAGGCTGATGAACGCCTTTTCACAGGCGGCCATCCACTTGTCGAACGACAGTTGTGTGGAGGTGGGATCCGCCTTGTCTCCTCTTGAGATGGTTGTTGAGGACCTTCGCTTTGCTTGAAGCGGCGATATTATCCGTAGAATCCTAGGAAGAAACGTAGCTCCATGATGTTTCCTGGTATTGGCCAGTTCACCACGGCTTCAACTTTGTGGGGTCGGTAGCTATTCCATCCGCGGACAATATGTGTCCCACATAGGTCACAGATGTGCGGCAGAACTGGAATTTGTCCAGGGGCAACTTCATGCCTTACTTTGCCAGCCGATCCAGCACTTTCAGCAGCCGTTCTTCATGTTCCTCCAGAGCCTTGCCGAAGACAATGATATTGTCCAGGCAGACTAAGCATTCCTGTGGGTTCATGTCACTGATGGTCTTCTCCATCAAATGCTGAAATGTTGCGGGAGCACCACAAATGCCTTTGGGCATGCGGGTGAATTGGTAGAAGCCAAGGGGACATACAAATGCTGTCTTCTCTTGGTCTTCTGCACTCATTGGTACCTGGTAGTACCCAGATCTGAGGTCCAGTACACTGAACCACCGGTTTCCCGACAGAGCGTTGAGAATTTCTTCAATCCATGAAAGAATGTACTAGTCAGGGACGGTATGGTTGTTCAGGGTCCAATAGTCGACACACAATCAGGCCGACCCATTCTTCTTCAACACCACCACGATCGGTGACTTGTAGGGGCTACGGGATTCTGTTACAATGACCGACGTCTCCATTTCTGGTAGGACGTCTTTCACGTCCTCCACATCTCTGGGAGCGATGCACCGGGAACGCTCCCGGAAGGGCGTGGTATCGTTTAGTCGGATGGTGTGCTGGGCGTTTTGACTGCAGCCCACATCCATCTTGCTGGTGGAGAACACTTCCCTGCATTCTTCCAATGTGGCCGTTAGCCGATCCTTCCACTCGGTGGCCAGGGTTGATTCCCCAAAGTCGAATGCCAGCCCAGTTGGTGGATCTTGCACGGCAGCGGTGTTCACTTGCGCAGCCACCGTTTCGACAGGGGTGACTGGGTATATCCTATCAAACCGTTGACCTTGGTCGAGAGGCATGGTATAAGGAGAGATGTTTTTAAGGAGTGCGGACTTCCATTCTCGTACCTCTGGCACCAGATTGTAGCCTCGATTGGCATCTTCTTCTGGTGTACTCTCCAGAAAGAAGAGATGATAGACTTTATCTCGGCCCAGATAGCAGCACGCTGCATAGATGAACTTCACTCTCTCTTGTGGAATCTTGGTCAACCCCTTGGTATGGTTGAATAAGTCACCATATCCTTCCTCGGCCGAGATTCGACAGCACTCTTCCTTCAGTACTGGGTGGATTTGTAGAGCAGACAGTTTGCCGGCCTCTTACAGGTATACTCGGATCACCGCCCACACCACATCTGCGTTGGTTCCCAATATGATTGAGGAGCTTGGGTGTTCTCGAGGCTTGAGCATAACAGAGCATCAACATCCATGGTGTGAGACTTGTTCAGCTGTGGTATTTCCAGCCAAACCTTCACACCGTCTATTAGGTAGTCCTCATTGCTGAGTCCTCACAGCTTCATCTTGTCCGCTGACTGCAAGGGCAGGTGCTTAAGATGTTGGTTTTAGAACGGGCGGTACAAAATGGTTAGTAAGGCTGATGCATATATGCCATCCACAAGGACGCGTATGATGGGGCCAGTCCCACGCTGCTGTAAGCATATGATTGAGATGTTTCATCGGGGCTTGGTGCTGGTGTGCTCTCCAAGGATGCGGAGGAGGTTTCTGCAGACTGGACCTTGCAGATCCTGGCCTTAGGGTTGGAGGTCCCAGTTTTATTTTCCTTTTACCGACAGTTCCAAGCGAACTGACGCCTCTGCTGGCCACAGTAAATGCAGATGATGTCGCTTGGGTTCACCTCGGCCCTGTAGGTAGGGGATACTGTCCCAGTGTCACGACTCGCGGTCCCTAGTGCGTCCCCGTGCAGACTCCGCGTGCCCACACTTACCTCCGCTCCATCCCGATACCTGCTGGCAACCTTCTGCGTTGTCCTCCTCCGTCACGCACCTCTCCCCGTACGCGCAGAGCTGATGCGTGGGATTGGAGGGTAGACGCGAGATGCGTCACCGGCGTGCGACGCACGCGCAACGCCCCCGAGTGACGAGTCAAGAGGAACTCATTAGTTCCAGTACTGCCAGCTGTCTCTTCCCTTCCGGCCTATCCCTGGTCCACACGAAGGTCATGCCTCCGCTCCACCCCCTGGGGTGATTGGTCCTTGCCTGCTACTTATGGTCAGCTGTGCCACTAGCACTTCAGCTGAGCATAGACTCACGTTACCTGGTGTTTGCCTCTGCCTGCCTTGTCTTGTTACCTTGTCCTAGTTCTGCTTACCCGTGTACCGACTCTGCCTGCCTTTGGAACCCTCGCTCTCTGGAACCCCGACCTTGGCTTGAACTTTGACCATCCGTATCTCTTCTGCCCTGACCCTTGGCTCTGGACTTTGACTATCCGCTCTTCTCCAGTTCTGACCTTGGCAATAGTACCTCACCCACTCTGGACCTTCCCCGCATCGGACCCGGCAAGTATACGTTTACTCTCACTTCTCCTGTCCCAGACTCGGCCAGCAAGACTACTCTACATTCCCGATGGGGTCCCCGTGTCTGTGGCTGGTGGCTACTATTCCCATCTCAGCACAGGGGTTTCGTCTAGTTTGTGGTGAGCACAGCGTAACATTATGCTCAGCCCCACAAATATAGACCCCGCTGTGGTGGGTGATATGGTGGCATCTCATGCCACTATGTTCTCCAAGCTCGAGAAGTATTTAGAACAGTCTGACCTTCGTATGGACGCCTTACAGAAAGACTTCCAGACCGTCTCTGTCCAAGTGCAGCAGGCTAATCCTCCCATCTTTCCTCCACCTCCGCTTACTCCTCCGGTTAACCCTTGCTCTTCTGATCCGTGACTTCCTGCTCCCCATCGGTACGCCGGAGACCCCTTAGAATGTCGTGGGTTCCTCAATCAGTGTTTTATTCAATTTGAGTTGACTCCCTCCCGGTTCCCTTCTTCCAGAACCAAGGTAGCCTACATTGTCTCGCTGCTTACAGGTGACGCGTTGGCCTGGGCCTCTCCCATCTGGGAGCAGAGAAGCGATCTTACACAGGACATTGGGCGATTCACAAAGGAGTTCCGGCGCGTCTTCGATAACCCGGGCCAGAAGATCACCGCAGCTTCATCTCTTCTCCACATCTCTCAAGGGGATTGTCCAGTGGCTAGGTATGGACAGGGAATAGTTCCGTGGGCGCCTATAAACTTTACCACTATAAAGGATATACGAAAACCAAGCCTGTTGGTTGTGAAGATTGTTGATCCTCACGGTGGGCTTGAAAACAAAGAGAAAGCACAACACATAGCGTAATACTGTTGAAACATTAAACAAACAACATATAAGACAACATATAACAGCTGAATACTGAAATGGTATTTTTAGGACAATAAAATCATTTAATAACAATTAATATTGGATATAATGCACAATTTGCATGGACATATAGATTTAAGCAATAAAAATCTGAATAGGTGGTTCAACTGCTCCGTAGCACCAATGTTGATGATAGCAATGCCTACTCACCAGATGGAATAGGTTTGCAGGCAGTGGATATTTTAGAGAGTATCCCCTCTCATCTGTGTGCTGCTCTCTGCTTAGCTGGCGTCTCTGTCGGCTCGTGGGTGCAGCTCATCAGCAGGGACTCCTGCAGCTCCAGGAAGCACGTCTGAGCAGATGGAACTCAGCTGCAGCTGATTCAGCACGATGTCAGCCACGGACCACCGTGAGCTCGTCTATCTGCTGCTCACTGCTAGCTGGCGTCTCTATCCGCTCGTGGACGCAACTTGTCAGCAGGTACTCCTGCAGGGCGCCAAGCAGGGCGCTTGAATAATGGGAAACCGCAACAGCTGGTTCAACTCATCGGCGGCTATAAGAGATGGTTAGCTGGCAGCTCACGTTGATTCACCGATGTACGGGGGGTACTACACCAATGTGTGCGGGGCTTGAACCTCCACCCTACGCGTTTCAAGAGCGATCTGCTCTCTTCCTCAGGGGTATATCAGTGTACCTCAGGGGTATACCAGTGGCTAGGTATGCCATGGAGTTTCGGGCAGTTGCTGCTGAGACGGCGTGGAACAACGAGGCTCTCTCTTCTGTTTTCTGGCAGGGTCTTTCTGAACAGCTGAAGGACGAACTCGCCGCACATGAACGCCCAAGTGACCTAGAGGGTCTCATTGTGATCTGCATTCGAGTGGACCAACGACTACAAGAGAGTCCGAGGATTCTCATCACCGTCAGGTAAAGCCCAGGACTTCTCACATCCATTCCTCCTTTCCAGAGGTTCCCGCGACTGACGCTCCGGAGTCCATGCAACTTGGGGGTAACAAGCTGTCCCCTTCCGAAAAACAGCGTCGTCGATCTTCTGGACTCTGCTTATACTGCGGTAATCCTGGTCATTTTATACCTCAATGTCCCCTCCAGCCGGCACTGGAAACTCAGTCGGAAAACGCCAGCTCCCATTGAGATCCAGAGGAGTCTCCATGGGAACGCTCGCTAAATCCTCTACCATCAAGGTACAACTACCTAACAGAATTTTGATTCCAGTCTCTTTTTCGGTCCCTGGCCTCTCGGTCGCTGCATCTGCCTTCATCGATTCTGGTTCATCGATTCTGGTTTGCTAGGAAGAATAATATTCTGCTTGAGAGGAAGAGAATTCCGGTAGAACTTGAGGCCATTGACGGTCGCCCCCTGCAGCCGGCATTTATCGTCCTACAGACCGTCGATCTGTCCCTCCTGGTCGAGCAAAACCACAGAGAGAAGATATCCTTAGATGTCATCCACTCTCCGTCGGCCGAGATCATTTTGGGTCTACCATGGCTCTAGCTCCATAATCCACACATCGACTGGGTCAAACCCAGACCCATATCCTGGAATCAACTGTGCTCCATGACCTGCGGCACGCCCTGGCAGACCATACTAAAGCCATGTCGGATTACATCCGAGAGAATCTCCAGAAGGGGTTTATCAGAAAGTCTTCCTCCCCCGTTGGGGCGGGCTTCTTCGTCAAGAAGAAAGACGGCACCCTTCGACCTTGTATTGATTACCGTGGCTTAAACAAAATTACCATCAAAAACCAGTATCCCCTGCCTTTGATGTCCGGATTGTTCGATCGTCTTCAAGGGGCAACCATCTTCTCCAAATTGGATCTACTCGGCGCATACAACCTGGTAAGGATTCGACAGGGCGACGAGTGGAAAACGGCCTTTAACACCAGAGACGGGCATTACGAGTACCTTGTTATGCCATTCGGCTTATGCAATGCCCCTGCGGTCTTCCAAGGTTTCATAAATGAAATTTTCAGGGATCTTCTCAATGTTTTTCTCATAGTGTATCTCGACGATATTTTGATCTTCTCAAAGAGTCTTCCCCAACACATTGTACAATCAAACAGGTACTACTACGCCTTCATCAGAACCACCTCTACACCAAGCTGGAGGAGTGTCACTTTCACCAATCCTCTACCACCTTCCTGGGGTACATCATCACGGATTCCGGGATCGCAATGGATCCTTCCAAGCTGAGATCTGTCTTGGACTGCCACTCCCCACCTCTCTCAAGGGCATTCAAAGGTTTCTCGGTTTTGCGAACTATTACAGAAGATTTATTCGTAATTTCTCATCCATTGTTGCAAACATCTCCGCCCTCACTAGGAAAGGAGCCGATGTCTCCTCTTGGCCTCCCGCAGCTGTTCAAGCCTTTGACTTTCTGAAAAAATCTTTCGTCTCTGCACCAGTCTTGATCCATCCCAATCCCAAACTCCCATTCATGCTGGAAGTAGACTCATCAGATGTTGGAGCCGGCGCCATCCTTTCTCAAAGAAAGTCACCTTCTTCCGATTTACATCCCTGTGCATTTTTTTCCAAATTTTTTTTGCCAGCACAACAGAATTACGATGTGGGCAACAGGGAGCTATTAGCCATTAAACTCGCACTAGAAGAATGGAGGCATCTCTTGGAGGGCACGGAGCGTCCAATAACCATTCTAACGGACCACAAAAACCTCATGTATTTGGAGAGTGCTCGCCGGCTGGGAGCTCGTTAGGCCCGTTGGTCTCTCTTCTCCCGTTTTAATTATATCATTTCATTCATTCCTAGGTCCAAAAATCTAAAGGCAGACGCACTCTCTCGTCAATTCCTAAGCGAGGACAAAGCCGAGGCCAGAGCAGAGACCACACTCCCGTCTAAGTACATTATATCTGCCAACTCCTTTGACGTTTTGGATAAAATTCTTGTGGATCAGTCCAGGGTTCCGGAGGGTCTGGAGGTCCCGGACGGTTGTCTCTTCGCTTCTCCCAAATACCGAAGGAAGATTCTGGAATGGGGTCACTCGTCGAAGACTGTGGGACATCGTGGCACCAAAAGAACTACGGACCTCATAGAACGGACCTTTTGGTGGCCCAACATGCGTAGGGACATCAGCGACTTCGTCAAGGCTTGCACCATTTGCACCCAGAACAAGGTTCCCTGCTGTAGACCTCAAGGACTCCTACACCCACTACCCATCCCTGACCGCCCCTGGAACCATTTATCGATGGACTTTATTGTAGAGCTCCCTGTCTCCAAGGGCATGAATACTATATTGGTCATTATTGACCGCTTCTCTAAACAGGCACATTTTGTTCTGCTCTGTGGTCTCCCCGATTCTCCTACCCTCGCAGACATCTTCACCAGGGAGATCTTCCGTCTTCACGGAGTCCCATTGACCATCATCTCCGACAGAGGCTCTCAGTTTGTCTCCAGGTTCTGGCGGGCCTTCTCAAGGAAACAAACAAATTAGTAGGTGAATGCTGCACTCCCCAACAAAGAAAATGATAATAAATACCGTTGCTCCTGGTTCAGGAATCTCTGGGTGGTATTCCAACATCAAATAGGAAGGAAGAGCCTGGGCACTGCGGATTTCTACTTATGAAAAAATGTATTAGTGAGCCAGTGTGATGACGTTTTGGCCCCAAGGGCCTTCCTCAAATGCAAATGCTAATGGCCTTCTCAAGGAGACTGGGCATATCCTTGCACTTCGCTTCTGAGTACCACCCCCAGACGAATGGGCAAACGGAGAGGACTAATCAGTCCCTAGAGCAGTATCTGCGCTGCTTTATTTTATAGACTCAAGACGATTGGGCAGATCTTCTTCCATGGGCTGAATTTGCCCACAATTCCCCGCGGAATGAATCTACACAACTCTCTCCTTTCTTTGCAAACTACGGGTTCCATCCGGCACGTCTGCCCATCAAACGCTCTTCTTCAGGGGTTCCAGCAGCAGATAACCGGGTCCAAACCTGGCAGTCCTCCTGGACCAAGATTCAGGACAATTTAAAGAGAGCGGCGGCCAGGCAGAAGGCTCAAGCAGATCGCCACCGCCGGGAGATTCCGGAGTTCAATCCAGAAGTCAAGGTGTGGCTCTCCTACAAAAACATATGTTTGAAGACTCCTACTCTCAAGGTTGCACCAAGGTTTTTGGGTCCCTTTCAAGTCCTGGAGAGCATAAACCCGGTGGCATATCGTCTAAAACTCCCAGCATCTATGAGAATACGTCTGTATTTCATGTTTCCTGTGTTGAAACCTGCCTATCACAGCTCCCGGTTTCCGGATCGTGTTCCCACACCACCTCTTCCTCATCTTGTACAGGGACAACAGGAGTATGAGATCCAGGCCATCATCGACTCCCGAATTTCCAGAAGGACCACTCAGTACCTCATCCATTGGAAGGGATATGGCCCAGAGGAGCGTTCATGGGTGTCGCACTACCAGATCCATGCTCCTGAACTCATCAGGAGGTTCCACCAGAGATACCCTCTGAAACCCCACTGGAATCGCCGGGAGGTCTCTCTTGAAGATGGGGGTACTGTCACGACTCGCGGACTCTGTGCACCCGCACTTATCTCCGCTCCGTCCCGACACCTGCTGGCAACCTTCTGCGATGTCCTCCTCTGTCATGCGCCTCTCTCCTCCAGTGCCTTGCCTGAACATGTGCCTTGACCCTTGCTTGTACCCGGACCCATCTCTTCTCTAACCCTGAACTTCGGCTTGCCTTTGGTCTCCTGCTCTCTCCTCTCCCTGATCATGGCTTAAGGATATCGACCATTCTTCTCTTTCCAACCCCGGATCACGGCAAGTACCACGGTTTCCCCGAACTCTCCTACCATGACTCGGCTTCATGACTCCGTCTACGGATTCCGGACCTGGCTCTGTGGTTGTAGGGCGACTGTTATATACATCCCCACCTCAGCCCCGCGGTCTAGTCCTGTTTGTGGTGAGCGCAGTGTGACAGTCGCAGATCTGTCTCCTCTAGATGAGTCACAAGTTTTCCCAAGGTTCTGGAATTGAAGGATTACCTCCTGTTCTTGGATTTGCTCCATGAGGTCCTCGAAGCTAGGAGGATTCTCTGTAGAGAGGTTGCAGCAGATGCGGGCCATTAGGGGATGGTTGAGTGAGGCCTCCGCAGGAATTGTTTGGTCCTGTAGTCATCCAGGTCAGTCATTCGGATGACCTTTTTGTGGATCAGTGTTAACAGGGCTAGCTGCAACCGCTGGAGGAACTCAGACAATTCCTCATTCTCCTTCTGTTTGAAGGCATGGAAATGGGCCAATAACGCAATTGGGTCATCCTTTTTGCCTAAAGTCCTGGTCAAGGCTCATATTAGATCTTGAGCCTCCGCGTCAGCGTGGCATTCGCAATATAATTGCACGATGTTGGTGGTCAGGGGCCGCAAGCACTCGACAATCGGATGCCTTTTTATCGCGTCTGAGCATGTCCACCCTGGCAATACTTATTCTGCATGATCCCTCCATTCGTTGAATGTTTCTTCACCCAGTGGTGTGGGTCGCACTCCAGAGAAGGTTTTTAGTCGGCGGTACTAGTGGCTGTGAGCGGACTGCATTATGGATTCTACCAGTTGGGGTAGCGTCACTCCCGAGTTTGAAGTTCCTGGAGACAAGTGACTGTAATAGGCTGGGCTCTGACTTGGAGCTTGCACAGGGCTACTCTTGTATCCACTAGCGGTAGGTGTCTCTGGTATTATGTTGGAGGTGAAGGTTACCCTCGGTATGGGTAAGTCAGCAGGGTATAGGAGGAGGTGGACGCTTCAGCATGATAGGGGACTTCTGAGGAGAGTCCCGAGGTGGAAGCGGCCATGGGAGATGATTATCCAGGGTATATGAGGGGGTATCCCATGGGTAGAGCCTCTGATTGATTTAGGGCCTGAGGGGCATCTTATATGCATATTTCTTGCCAGGTGGCCAGTAGTACAACACTCCACCGATATGTGGTGTCATATTTTCTACCAATGATCTTGGCGTTGCTCAGACCAGAAGATTTTCTCACTTGGTCGCGGACGGTAAACATTGACGTGAGGGCGGGGACTCCTCCCACTGCGACCATGTGGCGTGGAGGTTCCCAGAGCTCTAAGGCCCAGTTGTGGACCTGTTGCTAAGAGGGTGTAAACAGGGTGTTCTGGTTGGTTTACTAATATAACTGCTGAGTTGGGCACCCCAGAAGGGAGACCTGGCCACATTTATAATAAGCACTGTACACCTTTCATTATATTAAAAATAACTTTTGTCTTTGGGCTCTAAGTGAACCTCGTACCTTGAAGAGATTAATTACATTTTTCTACACATTGTGCTACATTAGGTTTTTGTGTTATTTACATCTTGTTTTTATTAAACAGTGGGCCGAGGACTCCTGAGAATAAGATATTAAATTATTCTTGGTGGTGGAAGCATAATTGAGGTGCAATGTGATTATTTTGGGAAGTTAATGTTCAATTTTAGAATCTTGCGGCTGCGGGGATGTAAGTGAGTCAGCTGGATGCTATTAACCCCTTTCACATAAACAGTCATGTGAACAGTGGTAGTGGCATTTGTGAAACTCACCCTGTATCGGCTCATTTTCAATTTAATGACTTGCCCACTATCGTCTCACTTTTATTCCTCATTGTTTACAGAAATCATAGAATCTCTATGTCTGGAGATGTTGCTATTGACACTTGTCATATTATAGCCTTTTTAAAGTTTGTGTTTGTGATGTGATGCATCATTGTTCTTTTTTTTTTGGATGATGGTGTTAGATGTTTAACATTTCCTTTCCACAAGTCTCAGGGCTTATTTACCAAGGTTCTTTTGTGGGTTAAGTACAGTGGAGAGCAAACTTTTTGAGCTGCGCCCCCCTGCCTGCTCCCCCTCGCTCTCGCGCCCTCCTTACCTGATTTGGTGGCGTCAAATGACGCCGCGGGGTCACGTGGCGTCACGTGACCCAGTTGCCATGGAGACAGCCATGTGATGTCACAGCGTAATTTTACACCACAGCGTAATTTTACACCACGTTGCCATGGCGACGCATCACAGCAACTCGTCTGAATCCTGGTGAGTTGCAGAGGCATCACGTGATCCACCGGCATTTCATTTAAATGCCTTAGGGAAGAGAGTGGGGCCTCTGCAACTGCCCGCACCCCCCCAAAATATCCTGCTCCCCCCACTTTGCGCACTGCTTGGTTAACACACCCAATCCAGCTTAAGCTGTTAGGCCCTGAGAGATCTGAATGATCAACTTTATCACTCAAAGGCAGCAGCCGCTGTCAGCTTCACTGCTTCTTTGAATGTCTGAGATCTTACCTGAGCTTGTTCTGATTGTGCTCCTGCCTGCAGCCTGCCCTAGACTTGGTTTGTTTGACCTTATACTCCCTGCTTCTTTGGTACTGTGAGCCTCTCCTGATTTCCTGGTGCTTCTGTTCAGCACATACACTGCTAAAGGTCTTGGTATTCCTACTGTATATGTCACCTGCCTGGGCCGTGGCTTGTTCCTGCCAAGATCCTGGTCCTGGCATCCCTGCACATTGCCTACCTGAACACTGGCTTTTTCCAGTGCTCTACTTCCCCACCTGCCCTGATCCAGATTCTAGCATTCCAGTCTTTTGCCTGCCTTGACCCCATCTTCTTTTGATGGCTGGACCAAAGGTTTTTTTTCTATTGTTAAAATCTTTCTCTGTCACTCTTCAGTGTATCCTGACTTGGTGTGCTCCTGAATTACTGTATTACTGTCTGCAACCTGCCCTGACCTCGTCCTGTCCTAACCTTCTGTAGCCCCCTTTCCCCATGTCTATGGAGACTACCAGTGGTGCATTAGCTGAGTGGCTTACAGAAGGCCTGATCCTCCGCCGCTGGAAGCCTGGGGTGATCGTGTTCATGGTTGCACAGCGCCTCCACCTAGGAGAAATCCTAACACAGTAGGATTACCTCTCTCAAGAAACAAATATCTATATATATCTATATATATATAGATATATATAGATATATATATATATATAGTAAATACGCACACCAGGTATATAACAACTGGTTTACTAAACATAGGATACGGCAACCTGTACCACACAGTATATCACACACAATACAATAACACAGGGTGAGTGTCCTCAAAGTACAAAGGGTGCATGGCATCAATATCCCTGGTGTCCTTTTCCCAATGTTATCCCCCACCCAAAGTGCATGGAGTAGCATTACGCCTGCGGACCATTGGTGCACTTAGATGTGATACCTTCCCGGGCACTCCAGTACCCGGGTACCGCCGAATAACACAAGGATCTGTCTGATCCGCCGACGTAGGACTGTCCGGTACGTCTGTGAAGACGTCCGCCTCTGCGTGGGGTGAACTCCCGCTGGAGGGTCTCACCTTTAAGAGTCTCTTATCAGGGGTGGTCTGGTCCCAGACCACAGGCCGCAAATCACAGCACGGCATCTTGTTACTGATGCCAAATGCTGATAAAGCTACAGTGGAACTGTCCCTATCTGGGGGCTTTTCCCTGTAGCAGCCACAAATTGTACATTTTGGGGGGCCTAACTGGTGCCTAAGAGGCAAATCTAGGCCTAGTCTGGGAGCCACTGGCACCCATACACTACCTTCCCCTTCTGCCTCCTGGCTCCAACTGCCTGTGCTGTCTTGAGCGCCAAATGCAACAATCTTCCCTCAGGGAATCCGGGGAGCCCTATTGGCTAACACTGCCCATGTGGTCATATCTCCCAGAGCCCTCTGGGGAGTGTAGTTCCCCTGCAGAGTCTCCTCAAGATGGCCGCCACTGCTCTGGTGTCACTGTGCATGCGCACCACTCTCAAATGTCCGCTGCGGCCTCGCGGTTCTATGCGCATGCGCAACTTGTCTTTGCGCAAGCGCGGCAATCAAAGATGGCGGCATCCTTACCGGCGTCCTGCCTAGGGGCTCCTGAACGCCTGCACAGCTCTCCCTACTCCTGGCGGGTCCGCTCGCCACTCCAGTGGCACCTGTCCACACCACGAAGCAGCCGTAGCCTCCCCCTTCTCCGCTCCCGCATCGGAGGTAAGGGAGGGACAGTGGCACCTGGCTACACTTGCTTCTGTCTCAACCTTCAGTGCTGCTCTCTGCCTGCTATTCATGTTTGCGACCTGCCTTGATCCAGGCCTGCTTTGCACAGCTTGTCTACATTCTGCCCTTGGCCCAGACATGCTGACTCCAGCCATTGAGATATGCTCCCTGACTCTGAGGTCGCTGTGTTCCGGTGCCTAATATTAACTGCCATTCAAGACAAAGTCAATGAGTAACAGATGAGGGGCACGTCTAAGTGAATAAGTCTCTCAGTTTCCAACATACCACCAATCCTCATGTGACTTGCTTCTGCTGCTTTCTTTATGGCCTCTGACTCTGACAATGTCAGAACAGTGCTACATTTGTGCAGTGTTGCTGTTACTGGGCCACCACCCTCCCCAGTTTCCTTTTCCAGTTTTTTTTAATGCTTTATTGGCATATTCAATGTTGCTTAACATTTTAGCCAATTATGCCTTGGGGTAGGTAGATACCATGTACTTCACATTCAATCCCATATTAGCATTTAACTTTGCTAAATATTGCATAGAGTAGCAATTGTTTTCTAAACAGAATTCGGTGAGCTCTGACCTACCCCTATAGTGAAATGTATCAGTTGCACTACATCACTTTCAATACCTTTTATTGAGTATGCTGCTAGGGAAAAGGAATTGTCCATACATTTATGGAAAACCAATACAAAAACTCTACATCTCCCAAATTGGCTTGCTCTCAATTAGTGAAGTGATATATTTTGATCCTGTCTTTTAACAAAACAGTAGTTTAGTTGCATCTTTGATCGACAAATTATTTAAGCAGGCACATACACTAAGTGCATAACATTTATTATTGTCTTGTTGTCTAAACATCAAGAAATGTGTGAATGTGCCTAACAGGTTCAAATGAAGCATTTATGCTATCTGCGATTCAGTGCAACTAAAACTGCCAAAAACCAGAAATAAAATTCCCTATGGATTTGTCAGGATCAGGGCTAGGCCCCACCCACCCAGACGCGTCACGTGCCACCATCATAGAGGCGCACGGACCTCCGTCTGCACGCACATGCCGTGCTACTAACAAGCAGATCCCTGATAGGGAGATTTTGGGTCCTCGCTCCCGCGACGCAAATGTGGGGGACAGCATTTTGCGGGTGACGCGGTCGTCGTGCACAGGCGCTGTGCTGCCAGGAATGGAAACAGCCGGAATCGTCCCCAAGCGCCACCCCCATGACGACACGGGCATCCTACGGTGCAGACTGTCTACGTGCAGACGCAGTACAGACATAAGCAAACAAGGGGTTAATTCTTTTAATTAATCCTCACCTGCTATGCACCCCGCCCCTGCCTATGAGTGGACAGTCTATGCTTGAGTGCTCTGTACCTTCAGCTGTGGGCTGCTCCACATTCCTTACTCTGCAGCTGTGTGCCTTCCTCCCATTGGCTGCCTGCCCTTTAAATACGCAGTCATCTATCTGCTACTGCTGCGGTCCCTCCTATCCTCCTACTTACCCGTAAAAATGCGGGGATGTTCTCCGTTTCTCATGGAGTTTCCCGCGCGGCGGCCGCATCATCAGACAAGCGCTAATGGCGCTTATCATTGAAAGCGTCCGCGGCGCGGGAAAACAGCAGAAAAAACGCTGCATCTGCTCGCGTTTTTAAAAAGCCCGAGGTGGCGGTCGCAGGAGGTTAAAGGCGGCCGCCACTGTACATTGCTGAGCATAAACTACGGTTTATGTACTGTGCTTGCTCTGTGCTGCTCCCTGTCTTGCTCCCTTTGTTGTGACCCCAGCTCGTGGCCGGACCTCTCTCTTCTCGTACCCCTGGACCTCGGCTCGCTACTGGACTCCCTCTCTCTCCTTGACCACGGCTATGGATCTCGACCACTCTTCTCTCTCCAACCCCTGAGTACGGCAAGTACTTCGCCCTACCCACACTCTCCTACCCTGACCCGGCTACACGACCCTGACTCTGCAATCTGGACCGGGTCTCGCGGTTGTAGGTCGGCGGTTATCTGTATCGCCACCTCAGCCTCGCGGTCTAAGTCCTGTTTGTGATGAGGACCGTTGCAACATTATGAAGGAAAATTTCTATGGACAGCGTTGCATACACTGTCCGTGCTATACAAGAAAAACAACTATTATTATATTTATACACACACCTCTTTTTTTTGTCAGTCATAGATACTCAACACCTCCTGTAGAGAGTGAACTTCAGACTACTACATTATATTACATTTTTATATATCTATTTGCTAATTGGAGAATTGGCAAGGAGCTCTGAACCTAAAAGGAGGTGTTAAACAGAATTAGGTGAGCTCAGAACTACCCCTATAATGGAATGTATCAGTAGCACTACATAACATTCAATACCTTTATAGCATACTGTATGCTGCAAGGGAATTGGCCATTCATTTATGGAAAATAAACACAAAAACCCTATGCTCCATTTATTTTGAAATCCATAACTGTATATAATATGCCAAATTGTCAATGCAACTTTGAAATTTTTCTTTTTTTCCCCAATTATTGTTACTAATATTACTATATTTCACTTTCACGGGAGACCAGTGCTTTTACCACAAAAATATCTGGATCCTTTGATTGAATAAAGCATCAGATAAAATAAATTGTATTTATTCACACGAGAAACACACACAGCTTGATTTACAAGATAACACAAAATAACACTTACAGAAACGAGGTAAAACAAAATAAATGGTTTCCAGAACGTAAGTCCACAAAGTACAGTCTCTAGGTATTAATTCCCAGGATCCTGGTTAATACGCAAACAAGAGACACGAAACCGTCTTTGGCTAGGGGCACCGGTTGCAGCCCCTGTTTCTCCGCTGAAAGAAGTTTCTTCGGTCTACGCTTGCAGAATTAATTTACAAGTCCTTAGTTCTAACAAACGTTTACAGCAGGGTACAATCCTTGGTTGCGATTAAATGTCTTTGTACCGCACGCTGTCCTTTACGATGACACACAGATGAACGCTGTAGAACACCCTGACCCGATAGCGTGCACGGGCTTATAACACCCTCCCAAGCCTATCTGGGTAATACACAGCCAATCTGGTCGTGGGAAGCAAATTTCCACCCAATGTCAAGTTTGCCAACAGTTCCTGCAGTCGGGCAAAGGGCTTCACGGTATGCCAAGGGTCATGCGCTAACTTCACATTTAACCCGCTTAGCATACCTGGCCAAGCCCCCTTGCACGGCGACAGAATGTCTACCTTTCTCCAGGATGCCCGGACATCTGCTTGGCAAACTGTTTATAGATGTTTCCTGACATTTAGCACTTTCCCCAGGTCGGTGTCTTTTGAAGCCCCGGACTTTTGCAGACACTCTGGAGTCATCTCCACAGGGAGTCTCAGAAGTCCGGACTGACAGTATGCACAACTTATCCCTGATCATAAATGACAATGCTGAATGCTGAATGTATCCGCTATCCTGCCTGACTGAAATGTAAATGTCCCGGTTCCTATAACTTTAAAATGCTAAACTCCGAGCTACTTCTCATTTATGCCTTTAAATAAATGTTATAGTTCTCTAGCACTTCGCACACCAAAAATTAGAAAGCTAGGACCTACCTATCAGAAGTTAGCTGGTTAATTATGTTAGGGCTATGATGTGGTTTGTGGTTTGTGGTTAAACTTCCCCCGGTCTGCGGTTTGAGGTCAGGATACAATGCCCGGCCTCAATCGATAACCGCAGACGCACTTTACCAATTGGCCTTAATAGAATGTGGAAACCACACAATACAATGTTGCAATCCGGCATCTTTTCATGACCGCAGACCACTTAACCAATTTAGCTTGCGGTTAAGGCTTCCCTTGCTTGTTTGCGGTTACACAGTGATAGTGTTGTAATGCCGGCCTCGACCACATAACCACAGGCACACTTATCCAATGAACCCTTTAAATAGTGCTAGAGGCTCCTTATTCGTAGCCGGCACATTTTAGCCATATTATTACATATTAATATAACTGCAGCCAGCCACTTTAGCTCATTTTAGCGCATGGGGTCTGCTTATCTCTAGCTGGATGCACACAGACAAATCTAATGCATGTACAGGCTCTCAACTCGCAGTGGGCTGCAGAGCTGACACTTCACATTTATAATATGACTCAGGGGACCCTGCTACATGGCTTATACAGTCGTTACATGGTATTCATCTTGCCCCCTTATTCCTGGGTGAGAGACACAGGCATTTCAAATACATTTGCAGTATTATTACCCTGGTTGGGTTGCAGAGCTGACACTCTACAATTCCCAAATTGGCTCAGGGGCACCCAGCCGGGCCAAATACAGTACCTTTAATAATGGCCTGGGGACCCCTTCACGTCACATTCATCCTGACAACAAGGGATATACAATTTTACAGTATGTACTTTTTTTTTATTAAACAATTACTACAAGTAAGCTTAATGTTGGCAAATGTATGTTTCACATAATCATTATAGGGTGGATCTTGACAAAGTTAATGATGATATGAAATGTACGTCAGGTTGACTCACAATTACGTCACAGTCCCTTTAGGTAGGAGGGAGAACGGTCCCTTATAGTGTCGTGGCACCCCGTGTTACTCCTGCATAACTCCAGCTTTACTCCGTTAGAGGTCTATATACAACAGTCAAAGCCTTAGGCTTTTATATATTGTAATTAGTTTATTTTTAATTACCACACAGGGTTAACTACTACTATCTACGGTGTAATATATACACAAATCCTGATTTAATCTTGCATACAGCATCCCACTACGGATTTTCTGGGGCTATCAGAAGCTTTTGGATACCCGTTTTTCTCTCTCTATTAAACAACCTAACGATTACTTAACTATATAGACTGAGAGATTGCTGCCTTTCTTTAACTCCAGAGCATCCAATTAACAGCTTCCATTTTTTAGGGCGACCGGGTGGTTTGAAGGATTTGAATGTAAATATTCATTATATTTTCTGTGCCTTATCTATGCCTGATCAGATCCACCAGGTTGTGGATCAAACTACACCTGATCAATAACCCCGCATAGTGGGACACTGGTGTGTTTGCATGTAATACTATACATTCCTCTGATTGAATCATAAGGTTTTTGAAGTGAAACTTCTTTAGTGGCCCCTATTCTGATAGGGTAAAACGGGAGAGTTGGGGGCGAAATGTGAAACGGAAGTAATGTCACAGCTCCCCCTCCCCCTGCCGCCACACGCCTGCTGTGACATGCGGCGGCGGCTATAGCCGCCGGCGCCGCTCCTAACGGCCGCCGCTTCCCCCACACACCCGCTGTGACATGCGGCGGCGGCGATAGCCGCCGGCAACGCTCCTAACGGCCGCCGTTACCCCCATTCATCCGCTGCCATGGGTGTAGCAAGATGGCTGCCGCAGAGCTTCCGGTGCTTTTGACTGAAAGGTGTAGCAAGCAGGCAGGCGCGGGGATTTTAAATCAGTCACGGGTGTGGGCCAAGTGGACTCAGTGAGCCGCTGCTCAGCATCTCTCCTCCCTCCGCTTCCCCTTCCCTGTGTCCCGCTGACTGAATAACGCCCTCAGAAGCATCCTCACCTCATCCGGGGGCAGCGCTCATCATCATGGGGACAGCCAATGGAACTCCGGCTCGGCTGTGACGTCACGCAAAATAAGGCGGGCTCTGTCACTCCATAGCGAGTGGAACTGCTCCGGTAACGGGAAGGGGGGGGGGGATTGAGCGTCCAATAAGTGACGTCATGAAAATAGGGAGGACCCAAAAGTATATGTAAACATGAGAAGACAGATGTACATGAACGTTTAAAGATGCGTGTCACATTACAAGCATTGTGTAATGTAAAGGAAGATGAATATACTGTGTATGTGTGACATGTGTGACATGTGTGACATCATGTAAATAATTGTCGCTGAGTTGAGTAAAATGTGTGATATGATGTGAGGTTCTCCTTTAAGAGTGTAGTATAGTATTTTCCCTTGCCACATCATCACATGATGAGTAATGTGACCCGCAAATGCTGAAAACATGTAAAAGTCGAATGTTATGCAAATAAGACACATCAGCTGTGACACAATGCAGGGAATGCCCCCACACTGTAATGCAAATCCCCCTTGTATTGTGAGCAATGAAACGTAAACAGTACTATACTGTTATACGTCTCCGCTCCATTGACTTCCATTGATGTACAGAAGATTTTTGAAGTGAAACTTCTTTAGTGGCACCTATTCTGATAGGGTAAAACGGGAGAGTTGGGGGCGAAATGTGAAACGGAAGTGACGTCACGGCTCCCCCTCCCCCTCCCGCCACACGCCTGCTGTGACATGCGGCGGCGGCGGCGATAGCCGCCGGCGCCGCTCCTAACAGCCGGCGCTTCCCCCACACACCCACTGTGACATGCGGCGGCGGCGGCGGCGGCGATTGCCGCCGGCGCCGCTCCTAACGGCCGTTGTTACCCCCACACGTCCGCTGCCATGGGTGTAGCAAGATGGCTGCCGCAGAGCTTCCGGTGCTTTTGAGTGAAAGGTGTAGCAAGAAGGCAGGCGCAGGGATTTTAAATCAGTCACGGGTGTTGTCCAAGTGGACTCAGTGAGACGCTGCTCAGCATCTCTCCTCCCTCCGCTTCCCCTTCTCTGTGTCCCGCTGACTGAATAACGCCCTCTGAAGCGTCCTCACCACACCCGGGGGCAGCGCTCATCATCATGGGGACAGCCAATGGAACTCCGGCTCGGCTGTGACGTCACGCAAAATAAGGCGGGCTTTGTCACTCCATAGCTAGTGGAACGGCTCCTGCTCCGGTAACGGGAAGGGGGGGGGCTGAGTGCGCAGCACCATCAGAAGAGGCATCGCTGCAGCGCTCCCCTCCGAGCCGGCTCCAGCTGACTATGACGCGCTGCCTGCGAACCACTCTCAAAAGGTCCGCTGCGGCCTCGCGGTCTATGAGCATGCGCAACTTGTCTTGGCCAAGCGCGGCAATCAAAGATGGCGGACATACGGCGTCATGCCTAGGGGCTCATGAAAGATGCAACAGCTATCCTACTCCTGGCGGTCACGCTCGCCACTCCAGTGGCACTGTCCTTTACATTCACTTTATCGAACAGTTCATGTCTTTATTTTGTTCGTTAGTTTTTCCTTCAACACCTGTCGTTCTCGCCTTTTTTTTTTGTTTCCCCTGCTATTTCGATTTTTGGTTTTTTTTTCTTTTTTTTTTTTTTTTTTTTTTTTTGTTTTTTTTTTTTTTGGTAAGGGAGGGACAAGTGGCACCTGGCCTACACTGATGCTTCTGTCTACAACCTTCAGTGCTGCTCTCTGCCTGCTATTCATGTTTGCGACCTGCCTTGATCAGGCCGCTTTGCACAGCTTGTCTACATTCTGCCTTGGCCCAGACATGCTGACTCCAGCCATTGAGATATGCTCCCTGACTTGAGGGTCGCTTGTTTTCCGGTGCCTATATTAACTCCATTCAAGACAAAGTCCAATGAGTAAGATGAGGGGCACGTCTTAAGTGAATAGTCTCTCAGTTCCAACATACCACACAATCCCATGTGACCTTGCTTCTGCCTGCTTTCTTTATGGCCTCTGACTGACAATGTCGACAGTGCCTACATTTGTGCAGTGTTTGCTGTTACTGGGCCCACCACACCTCCCCAGTTTCCTTTCCAGTTTTGTAATGCTTTAATTGGCATAATTCAATGTTGCTTAACATTTTAGCCAATTATGCCTTGGGGTAGTAGATACCATGTATTCACATTCAATCCCATATTAGCATTTAACTTTGCTAAATATTGCATAGAGTAGCAATTGTTTTCTAAACAGAATTCGGTGAGCTCTGACCTACCCCTATAGTGAAATGTATCAGTTGCACTACATCACTTTCATACCTTTTATTGAGTATGGCTGCTAGGGAAAAGGAATTGTCCATACTTTATGGAAAACCAATACAAAAACTCTACATCTCCCACAATTGGCTTCTCCTCAATAGTGAAGTGATATATTTTGATCATGTCTTTTAACAAAACATAGTTTAGTTGCATCTTTGATCGACAATTATTTAAGCGGCACATACACTAAGTGCATACATTTATTATTGTCTTGTTATCTAAACATCAAGAAATGTGTGAATGTGCCAACAGTTTCAAATGAGCATTTATGCTATCTGCGATTCAGTGCAACTAAAACTGCCAAAAACCAGAAATAAAATTCCCTATGGATTTGTCAGGATCAGGGCTAGGCCCCAACCACCCAGACGCGTCACGTGCCACCATCATAGAGGCGCAGACCTCCTTGCACGAACATGCCGGCTGCTACTAACAAGCGATCCCTGATAGGAGATTTTGGTCCTCGCTCCCGCGACGCAAATGTGGGGACAGCATTTGGCGGGTGACGCGGTCGTCGTCACAGGCGCTGTGCTCCGGAATGGAAACAGCCGGAATCGTCCCCAAGCGCACAACCAGCCCTGACGACGGGCATCCTACGTTTGCAGACTGTCTACGTGCAGACGCAGTACAGACTAAGCAAAACAGGGTTAATTCTTTTAATTAATCCTCACACTGCTATGCAACCCCGCCCCTGCCTTTAGGGGCAGTCCTATGCTTGAGTGCTCTGTACCTTCAGCTGTGGGCTGCTCCACATTCCTTACTGGCAGCTGTGTGCCTTCCTCCCATTGGCTGCCTGCCCTTTAAATAGCAGTCATCTATCTGCTACTGCTGCGGTCCCTCCTATCCTCCTACTTACCCGTAAAAATGCGGGGATGTTTCTCCGTTTCTATGGAGTTTCCCGCGCGGGGCGCGCAATCATCAGACAAGCGCTAATGGCGCTTATCATTGAAAGGTCCGCGGCGCGGGAAAACAGCAGAAAAAACGCTGCATCTGCTCGCGTTTTAAAAAGCCCGAGAGGTGGCGGTCGCAGGAGGTAAGGCGGCCGCCACTGTAATTGCTGAGCCATAAACTACGGTTTATTGTATGTGCTTGCTCTGTGCTGCTCCCCTGTCTTGCTCCCTTTGTTGTGACCCCAGCTCGTGGCCGGACCTCTCTCTTCTCGTACCCCTGACCTCGGCTCGCTACTGGACTCCCTCTCTCTCCTTGACCACGGTATGATCTCGACCACTCTTCTCTCTCCAACCCCTGAGTACGGCAAGTACTTTGTCCGCCCTACCCACACTCTCCTACCCTGACCCGGCTACACACCCTACTCTGCAATCTGGACCGGGTCTCGCGGTTGTAGTCGGCGGTTATCTGTATCGCCACCTCCCTTCGCGGTCTAAGTCCTGTTTGTGATGAGGACCGTTGCAACATTATGAAGGAAATTTCTATGGACAGCGTTGCATACACGTCCGTGCTATACAAGCAAAAACAACTATTATATATTTAACACACCACCTCTTTTTTTGTCAGTCATAGATACTCAAACACCTCCTGTAGAGAGTGAATTCAGACTACTACTTATTACATTTTTATATATCTATTTGCTAATGGAGAATTGGCAAGGCGCTCTGAACCTAAAAGGATGTGTTAAACAGAATTAGGTGAGCTCGAGAACTACCCCTATAAGGGAATGTATCAGTAGCACTACATAACATTCAATACCTTTATACTACTGTTGCTGCAGGGAATTGGCCATTATTTATTGAAAATAAACACAAAAACCCTATGTCCATTTATTTTGAAATCCATAACTGTTTATTATATGCCAAATTGTCAATGCAACTTTGAATTTTTCTTTTTTTTCCCCCATTATGTTACTAATATTACTATATTTCACTTTCACACGGAGACCAGTGCTTTTACCACAAAAATATCTGGATCCTTTGTTGATAAAAGCATCAGATAAAATAATTGTATTTCACCACGAGAAACACCACAGCTGATTTACAAGATAACACAAAATAACACTTACAGAAACGAGGTAAACAAAATAATGGTTTCCAGAAACGTAAGTCCACAAAGTACAGTCTCTATGTATTAATTCCCGGATCCTGGTTAATACGCCAAACAAGGACAGAAACCGTCTTTGGCTAGGGCAAACCGGTTTGCAGCACCCTGTTTTCTCGCTGAAAGAAGTTTCTTGGTCTACGCTTGCAGAATTAATTTACAAGTCCTTAGTTCTAACAAAACGTTACAGCGGGTACATCCTTGGTTGCGATTAAATCTTTGTACCCGCACGCTGTCCTTACGATGACACACAGATGAACGCTGTAAACACCTGACCCGATAGCGTGCACGGGCTTATAACACCCTCCCAAGCCTATCTGGGTAATACACAGCCAATCTGGTCGTGGGAAAAATTTCCACCAATGTCAAGTTTGCCAACAGTTCCTGCAGTCGGGCAAAGGGCTTCACGTATGCCAAGGGTCATGCGCTAACTTACATTTAACCCGCTTAGCATACCTGGCCAAGCCCCCTTGCACGGCGACAGATGTCTACCTTTTCTCCAGGATGCCGGACATCTGCTTGGCAAACTGTTTATAGATGTTTCCGACATTTAGCACTTTCCCCAGGTCGGTGTCTTTTGAAGCCCCGGACTTTTGCAGACACTCTGGAGTCATCTCCACAGGGAGTCTCAGAAGTCCGGACTGACAGTATGCACAACTTATCCCTGATCATAAATGACAATGCTGAATGCTGAATGTATCCGCTATCCTCCTGACTGAAATTAATGTCCCGGTTCCTTAAAATTTAAAATGCTACTAAACTCCGAGCTACTTCTCATTTATTGCCTTTGAATAAAGTTATAGTTCTCTAGCAACTCTTCGCCACACCAAAAAATTAGAAAGCTAGGACCTACCTATCAGAAGTTAGCTGGTTAATTATGTTAGGGCTTGATGTGGTTTGTGGTTTGTGGTTAAAACTTCCCCCGGTCTGCGGTTTGAGGTCAGGATACATGCCCGGCCTCCAATCGATAACCGCAGACGCACTTTACCAATTGGCCTTAATAGAATGTGGAAACACACAATACAATGTTGCCAATCCGGCATCTTTTATGACCGCAGACCACTTAACCAATTTAGCTTGGGTTAAGGCTTCCCTTGCTTGTTTGCGGTTACACAGTGATAGTGTTGTAATGCCGGCCTCGACCACATAACCACAGGCACACTTATCAATGAACCCTTTAAATATGCTCTAGAGGCTCTTATTCGTAGCCGGCACATTTTAGCCATATTTACATATTAATATAACTGCAGCCAGCCACTTTAGCTCATTTTAGCGCATGGGGTCTGCTTATCTCTAGCTGGATGCACACAGACAAATCTAATGCATAGTACAGGCTCTCAACTCGCAGTGGGCTGCAGAGCTGACACTTCACATTTATAATATGACTCAGGGGACCCTGCTACATGGCTTATACAGTCGTTCAATGGTATTCATCTTGCCCCTTATTCCTGGTGAGAGAGACACACAGGCCATTTCAATACTCATTTGCAGTAGTATTATACCCTGGTTGGGTTGCAGAGCTGACACTCTACAATTCCCAAATTGGCTCAGGGGCACCCAGCCGGGCCAAAGTACAGTACCTTTAATAATGGCCTGGGACCCCTTCACGCACATTCATCCTGAAACAAGGATATACAATTTTACAGTATGTACTTTTTTTTTATTAAACAATTACTCAAGTAGCTTATGTTGGCAAATGTATGTTTCACATAATCATTATAGGGTGGATCTTGACAAAGTTAATGATTGATATGAAATGTACGTCAGGTTGACTACACATTACGTCACAGTCCCTTTGGTAGGAGGGAGAACGGTCCCTTATAGTGTCGTGGCAACCCCGTGTTACTCCTGCTAACTCCAGCTTTACTCCGTAGAGGTCTAATACAACAGTTCAAAGCCTTAGCTTTTATATATTGTAATTAGTTTATTTTAATTACCACACAGGGTAACTACTACTATCTACGGTGTAATATATACACAAATCCTGATTTAATCTTGCATACAGCATCCACTACGGATTTTCTGGGGCTATCAGAAGCTTTGGATACCCGTTTTTCTCTCTCTATTAAAAACCTAACGATTACTTAACTATATAGACTGAGAGATTGCTGCCTTTCTTTAACTCCAGAGCATCCAATTAACAGCTTCCATTTTTTAGGGCGACCGGGTGGTTTGAAGGATTTGAATGTAAATATTCATTATTTTTCTGTTGCCTATCTATGCCTGATCAGATCCACCAGGTTGTGGATTCAAACTACACCTGATCAATAACCCGCATAGTGGGACACTGGTGTGTGTTTGCATGTAATACTATACATTCCTCTGATGAATCATAAGGTTTTGTTTGAAGTGAAACTTCTTTAGTGGCCCCTATTCTGATAGGTAACACGGAGAGTTTGGGGGCGTAATGTGAAACGAAGAATGTCACAGCTCCCCCTCCCCCTGCACGACACCCGCTCTGTGACATGCGGCGGCGGCTATAGCCGCCGGCGCCGCTCCCTAACGGCCGCCGCTTCCCCACACACCCGCTGTGACATGCGGCGGCGGCGATAGCCGCCGCAACGCTCCTAAGGCCGCCGTTACCCCATTAATCCGCTGCCATGGGTGTAGCAAGATGGCTGCCGCAGAGCTTCCGGTGCTTTTGACTGAAGGTGTAGCAAGCAGGCAGGCGCGGGATTTTAAATCAGTCACGGGTGTGGCCAAAGTGGACTCAGTGAGCCGCTGCTCAGCATCTCTCCTCCCTCCGCTTCCCCTTCCCTGTGTCGTGACTGAATAACGCCCTCAGAAGCTCCTCACCTCATAGGGGGCAGGCGCTCATCATCATGGGGACAGCCAATGGAACTCCGGTCGGCTGTGACGTCACGCAAAATAAGCGGGCCTGTCACTCCATAGCGAGTGGAACTGCTCCGTACGGAGAAGGGGGGGGGGTGAGTGCGCAGCACCATCATAAGAGGCATCGCTGCAGCGCTCCCCTCGAGCCGGCTCCCGCTAACTATGACGCCTGCCCCCCTCCCCGCCGCCCCGGCCTTCCATGCACGATTCTGGTAGAAATGGGGGGAGGGAGAGAGGAGATTGCTGAAAGGTGCTGGGGACAGGAAAATGTTGCTGGGGGCAGATAAAGGGTGCTGCAGAGAAAGGATAAGGTGTGGGGGAGGACAAGTGTGCTTGGGGGGGGAGGGACTGCTGAAAGGTGCGGGACAGGAAAATGTGCTGGGGGCAGATAAGGGTGCTGCAGAGAAAGGATAAGGGTGCTGGGGGACGACAAGTGTCCTGGGACGGTAAAATGGCTGGGGGCAGGATAAGGGTGCTGCAGAGAAAGGACAAGGTGCTGGGGGAGGGAAGTGTGCTGGGGGGGGGACAAGTGTGCTGGGAGAGGGTTGCAGGACCAGACAAACCACTTGACTAGCACAACACACACTGACTGAACACCACATACACACACACACTGACTGACACACACACACACACACACACACACACACACACACCACACACCCACACACACACACACACACACACACACAACACCACACACACACACACACACACTGACTGACACACATACACACACACACACACAGACACACACACTGACTGACACACATATACACACACACACACACACTGACTGACACGCACACACACACTGACACACACACATACACACTGACACACACACACTGAGACACTGACACACACACACACTGACTGACACACTCTGACGCACGCACACTGACACCCGCACGCACACTCTGACACCCGCACGCACACTCTGACACCCGCACGCACACTCTGACACCCGCACGCACACTCTGACACCCGCTCAACATCCATGATGCTGGTACTGCTGCCAATAAACATGACCCCGCCAATCAAATTTACTCATGCTCTAAGCAGTAATAATATTATTGTTACTTTATATAATGCTGACAACACACGAAGTTTCACTTACTATGCGCGTGCACAGCACACACAGCTTTTTTTTTCTTCTAAGTAGCCAGCCTTGGCAGTCCCCGTGGAGTTTTGCAGAGCACTTGGCGGATAGTCTGCCCACGCACTCCGAACTGTCACATGGAGTGACTGTAGCCAGATTAGCTTATCATTATCCTGCCTCTGAACACGAATACATTTTAGTTAAGATCCCATAAGGGGCAAAATATTTCAAATAGTGTAACCGATCTCTCCAATACTTATTAACTGTAGGAACAATACACTGTTTTAAAACCTTTTTCATTTTGTGGTTCAGGGTATTTGGGACAAGAGCTACATTCCATCTGAGTTGACTCTATCCCATGGTCTGACATAGGGGTGGGTGAATAAGGATACATTAGTATCAGTACACCTTATAACCACACTGTAGGGGACATGTGCAGAGGTACAACCAGGGAGACAGCTTCAAACAATACATAATTAAGAAAGCAACCAAATAAACAAACAGCCTATCCCTTTGTAAGGGCTAACACGCTTTCCCAGTCCCTATCTGCAGGGCTGGGAGGATGGGCCTCTTGCCAACCTATGACTCCAAAGTCCAAAGAGGTACCTGTAATCAGGGGGCTCTTTATACCAGTCTCTGGGTTGTGTCCGTTGGGGAAGGGGTGGCACCCCCTGGCAGATTCCAGGGTACGCTGCACCCTGGATGTAGAGGGTTTGGTTTCTGGGTATTTTGCTAGCAGCACAATCCTTGTGTGCTCAAGACAACTGTTCCTGTGTAGCGCTTGCGCTGCCCACGAGCAAGACAGGACCCCGGTACTGAGGTGGGGAAGTAGCAAACCACGCACCCACAGCAGTGGAAGTGTTCCTGGCAGGCAGATTGTCAAACGTAGCCGGGTCTGGGTTGGAGAGAGTGGGTTAGTCGATACTTGCCGAGGTCTTGGAGTAAAGAGTTCAGAATAGTCAAAGTCCATTAGCCGTGGTCTGGGGTTGGAGAGATCAGAATCGTTGAAGTCCATATAGCCGTGGTCTGGGGTTGGAGAGGTCAGAATAGTAGATGTCCATATAGCCATGGTCTGGGTTGGGGAGATCAGCAGTCAAAGGTAAGCCGGGGTCAATAGCCAGAGAGATTCCAAAGACAAGCCGGGTCGGTACACGAAGGGTTTACTGCAAGAAAACACAGGACAAGAAGCAAGGCACAACAGACGTAGGAGCTCAAGGCTACAAGGAGTTATGCTCAGCAAGGTATGAGAGGAATTGCAGGGTCTAAGTAGCACACAGGAACCAGTAGCAAAGGAGGCGGAGTGGAGGCACGGCCTCCGTGGAGACAAGGATTGGCTGCAGGAGACAAGTGGGCTAAACAAGTACTTGCCATGCAGCTGGGGAAATGTGCACGTCGTCATGTGTGCGCACTGCACGCGAGAGAAGTGTGGCATGTCCGAGGAGGCGGAGCTAAGCTCCGTGGCACTCTAGAACAGCTGCGTGTGCGCGCACGCTCTGTAAGCAGAGTGGGGGTGCGCGCACGCACTGGTGCCAGAGCGGAGGTCTGAGATAAGACAGGTAAGGACGTGTTCCCCGAGTCCTTACATCCCGTGAGTCTCTTGCTGGCAACACAGTTCCACTATGCACAAGAGATCTCCTGCAGTTCAAGTAGGAAGCTTTTCTACCTGTTTGATGAGCCAGGTCAAGACTGATTAATTGTCTGTAGCTGCAATTAACCAGCTCCCTGCTGAACTCATCAGACCAATACAGGCTTTCTATTGAAGCCCTTTTAGACGGGGGTTCTGTCCTGTCACACACACACATTGTTACTTAACTAACTTCAAATGGAGAGTAAAGATTATTTTGGCACACACCACACCACACGCTGTATCATACCTGTGGTTAAAAGAGCTACTGATTCCCCACCTTTTTTTTCCCTGGAGGCTCATATACTCATATACAGTCCATATACTTTCCCTGGAGGCTCAAATCGAGTCCATATACTGTGTTTTCTCCCTGAAATTATGTCACCATCTGATTACATACTGAGTGGTTTACTCTCGGAACATTGCCCCTAGATGTATGAGGTATTGTAATGTTATAGTGAACACCATTAGTTCATAGTTTCCCATATTTTGTGTCCTTTACATATTTTTTGTGATCCATGATATCTCTTTTTAACGCAATAGTTAAAAGTTATATTTCAGTTGTCTGTCTTATCCCATTTTTTTCCATTAAGATATCAAGTGCGCACAATTAGGGTCTTTATTCTTCTGTTTTTGTTCCAAATACAGTATGTGTTTTTCCCTTAGTGCACCTTATCTTTATAAATACTGAGGTCTAGTGAGTACATTCTCTGTGTTGTTTTATGTTGATAACTGCTGATGCTATTGAAGTGTCCTTAAAGGCACTCACTGTGACAACTTAAGACTCATGAGTGGATTCAGGGAGAGATATTGAATGGACTTTGTACAGAAAGATATATATTGAAGTGAACCTGTTACCATTTTTACAATGGCAAGGAACACTGTCAATATGAAAGCTGATATATATTTTGAGTTCACAGTGGTTCAAATATCAGTTTACATATACAGTACTATGTTGCTGTGTTTTGAGTCCAAAGTGAGTTTTAGTATCAATTTATATAATACTATTCTATTGTGACTTTACAGTATATGATTTGATACCGTGAGGGTTCTTTGAATTGACTAGGAGTTTATATCTGAATGCTGTTGAGTTAAAACATACAGGACACCTACAAGCTCATATTGAACCCCAAAATAACCACAATATATATATATATATATATATATATATATATAAGCATATAAGTGTCACAGAGGAGTGCTACTGAGCATGGCAATATATATTTAAAACCAGAGACAGAACATGAAACACAGACAGAGCTCAGTGCACATCCAGTGAAACTTATACACGGTACAGTGCCTAAATATATATGTATAGATATCTATTAAATAAAATGGTCTTTTAGTTTAACATTTTGGCCAAAGTGTTGTAAGCCCATGAGCCACTACACGGCAGAACACATCTCAAGGGTCCCTAACACTAATATAAATTCTTAATAACCTGTGCATTACCAGGAAGAATAATTTATAATAAATCTGTCAAAATTAGTTGCATAGTTCTAAGTCTGATTGAAGCTTTTATTAACCTGTCTATTACCAGGAAAAGCACTCTGTATTAGATTTGTCACAATAATACTGCAAGCAAGCAAGTTCCCCTGAGAGTGGGAGATGCTATGGAGTGAGCTATTAATTATTTAAATGTGGGAGGGGGTGAGCTTCAATTAGGTAGGAGGTTGCCACCCTCCAATCAGCTAAGACCAGCTGAACAAGAATTGTAAAACATACAGGACACCTAACAAGCTCATATTGAACCCCCAAAATAACCACAACATATATATAAGCATATAAGTGTCACAGAGGAGTGCTACTGAGCATGGCAATATATATTTAAAACCACTGCTGTCTCTGTACGTTCTCCCTACCTACAAATTAGATTGTAAGCTCCTCGGAGCAGGGACTCCTCTTCCTTAATGTTACTTTTATGTCTGAAGCACTTATTCCCATGACCTGTTATTTATATTATTTGTTATTTATATGATATGTATTACTACTGTGAAGCGCTATGTACATTTATGGCGCTATATAAATAAAGACATACAATACAATACAATACCAGGAGACCAGATATATTCCTGGACACATAGGATCCAGGAAACTGCCAGAGGCAGGGCCCTCAAGGGATTAGCAGGATTGCAAATCCTACATCTGAAGTTTTGCCTAAAGAAAACAGAAACGCTGGACCAGCTTACTCTGATAAGACTTTCATATACATTATGCCCTGATAATATGGTATGTGTTTTGGACTGGGAACTGGCCTATCCAGACAGTCAGATAGCTAGGGCATGTACTGTTTATTTAGTATCCAAAGTGGAGTAGGTGTTTGTTTCTTTTTATTAATTTTTCCTTAAACTGCTATTTAAAGTGACAGGCTAAATACGCTCCAGCTGCATCCATTTTTAGGGCTAGTTGATTCGGCAGGTAAGTTGTTACACACAGTGGATTTCGACATCCATTGCCACTGTCCTGTGGTCTATATCAACAAACACCTTTTCTTGGCTCTGATGGGTGGTATTGGGCACCTTTACCCTGCATTCGGTTCATCCCACAGTGCCAGTTTTGTGTACTACATGTGCCCCACTAGGCACACTAGGCACACGTATTCAACACCCGGCTCCATTCCAGCAACCAGGGATTCTTACCCATTTAATGTTTGCTAATTGGTTGAGATATTTTGGCCCAAAAACTTCTAATCATTTGCTTTAATACTATATACTACTGTATATAAAACTGCATAGGTGGAGCACCAGCAATACTTAGGGAAACTTCAGAGGAAACCAGCTACTAGATGGATCAATTATTATTTTTATACCCAGGTCTACCGATTTGCACTTCAGGACTGCTAAGTTTTCCCAGGCATAGTTCCCCATATTTGGGGTCTGATCATGTGCACTTATACACTTATGCTCTACCTTCCCAACTGAGTGGGTGAGACAAGCCCACCGCTCAAGGCAGTGGGATCACCTCAACTGGGGAACACTGGCCCTCACCTTAATTGTGCCATAGGATTTTGAGCGGCCCTCTAACTCGCGCACGCCTTAGTCCATGTTTCAAGATGTATCGGTGAGTCATTGAACATCACAACAGCAGAAAGCACAGCTAGAATTCTCATTCAGTTGACAAAGAGATTAATGTTTTAAATTATCCAAGTGTATGATCCATCATTAAGTCACACAGACAATGAAGTAGAAGATTTCTACTATGAACTCTACCAATTTAACAACAAATGAAATTGTCACCTCCAAAATTATGTTATCGGAGATTTCAATGCAAAGATTAGGGACCATGAGAAAGATGAAGCCTCCGTTTGTAAGTTTGTTACGGTAACAGGAATGAACGTGGGGACAGATTGGTAGTATTTGCAGAATTTGAAAAATTCTACATCAATAACCTCAAGAACAACAACAGAGAATTTCACATAGAACTGAAAAATTACTTCAGCTTGCACAAATGCACTGGGCCTTTAATAAACGATTATGAAGAACTTACAGTAAAAATTGTAGACGAAAATTGTAGACGAAAAACAGGATAAGAAATTATCTAATGAGACAACACAATCAATGAGGGGTTGACAAGAAATGAAGCAATATTAATTATTGAATATGCAGAGCTGTGCAAGATAATCCCCAAGTTAGTCTGTAAATGTACAGCTGAAAATGTAAGAAAATGTGACTGTGATATGTGAAGAAGACTATTGAAGATAACAAAAGCTTTAAAAAAAAAGCAGCGACTTTAGTGCAAATTATTGCACTCAAACAAGATGATGGATTAACAATAAAAGACTATGCACTTATCATAAAGAGAGTTGATAATTTCTACATTAAATTGTATGTGAACACAGACAACACAGGGCATAATCCATAGGAGGAAAAGTTAAAAGAAAGCACCAATGATGTACCATGCATCCTTCCAAAAGAAGTTGCAAAAGCAATGAAATTCATGTAGAATGAGAAGGCTCCATGGGAACATTGAATTATAACTGAAGTCTTGAAAGAAGCTACAGTATGGCAAGAAATAGAAAGAATTGCTGCAAAACTCTTTACATGCTGCATACAAACAGGAACATTCCAGAGCAATGAAGTAATGGTGGAGAAAAATGTGGCCCCTTCGCAGCCACAAGGACAAAAAGGTTTGCGGCCTGCAAGAATTAATTATGCGGGGGTCCATGCTTTTGAATGGGACCCTGTAAGAGACCTGTGCAGAGGTATGCTCAGGGAGACCAATTTGGGGGAAATTAAACATGGCTTTGCAAATCTCTGAGTATTAAGTCTTTACCTACTGTGTCATATCAGTCACCAGGAGTGTATCTAACTATCAAAAAAGGTATTGCACTGAATGGCAATTGGTGACCATGGTACAATTGGTGACGATTGGTACAATACTATGTCTGACTTTGCAAATCTCTGAGTATTAACGCTTTACCTACTGTACCATATATCAGTCACCAGGAGGGTACCTAACTAACAGCAAGGGTACTACACTGCTGTCACTTTAGGGGATAAATACCCCCTGTATGATCCTATTTTCTTTGCTCTCTATACCACTATCCTTTATTATATGTTGCAGTAGATTTATTGGGGACTATCATACACATCTGGACCAAACTACAGTATTATGTTCCTATGAGATGTTCAGATAGACACTAATACCCCTATCTACGTATACTCCTCTACGGGGATTTTTACACCTTTATTACTGTATTTACTTACTTATGTTGTACCTATAAATTAAGTGTAATAAGATTTTATTATTTTTGTTTTTAACATTGCTGATCCTTACGGTCACTTTGACTGCCACTCCCAGACAAACTATCTGGGGGACCATTGTTGTCCGATACTTTCATTCACACGCATTGAGTGCAGCAACTGGGGATTCTTTTAATCCTATTTTGATCAATTCTGTATAAACACAATATTTTCCCCTATTGCACTAAGCGTTCTATTTACTATATATTACCTACTATGGGGACATAACCTACGGTGAGCGGTCTGAACTACTCCTCTTGCTTCCCATGAAGGGTAGGGAATCCAGGAATGTGTTCACCTTAAGAGAGGGGGCTGAGCTATGGAAAGCATTGCGGTTCTGATGGCATCCGGTTAGTTCTCACTAGCCCTTGAATATTTGGGGGAGATTTTGTACATTGTGCACTGGGCTGTACCCATATCTGCAGCAGGTCTCCAAGGTGAACAACCTCTTGCATGTTAGAACAAGGTAGGTAAGAGAAGTCAGGAGGATGGCATGTCAGATCCATAACTTTGGGATAAGGATTGGCTCGGTCGGTCATTCAGAGGTGTGAAGCAGGGCAGGGCACGCAGTGTGGCTAGACAAGGCACTGCCCCTGTCACCTTCTCTCGAGGAAATAGGGTGGCAACAGCAACTCTGGACGTGAGACCCTTCATGTGGATCGCCCCAGCTGCTGCCCTTTCCTCTCCCTTGCCTCCTCCCGTGTAGGGAGGAAATCAGGGGCCGGCACATCGCCTTGGCTGGTGCTTAGCAGCCAAATTAGATTTGGTGCGGACCAGGGGAATCTTAATGTTTAATTAGAAAAAAACAGCACAAAGGCACACTGCGGAAGTTGACGCAATGACCGCAGGAGTAACTATGGGGCTTATTCACTAAACCTTGATGTTGCTTATAGCACTATAAATGCCCTTATAGTGTGATATTGCCTGTGTTGTTATTCACAAAGATCCGATAACAGGGCAATATTGCACTAAAACGGCTTTTAATAGTACTATAACATTTTGGCTAAAACACGCTGTACGATAAGCCAAAAAATGCCCGAAATTGAATTTTTTGTCAGAAACTGCTATTCACTAAGCAGTGATAAGTATATAATACAATAGAAATTTACACTATTTGGCGCCAGTGTGTTTCCAGGGGTCCCTGCTTCTCCAGGGGTCCTTGCGGGTCCCTGCATCTCCGGAGGTCTCTGCGGGTCTCCGGGGGTCCCCGCCAGCATCCGATAGCAATCCTATACAATAAAAATAAAATTTCAGCCAGTTTCATTACCTTAGCGGCTAACTGCTAACGTAATGAAAGAGTTCAATAGCAGGTACTGCTTTGTTGTTGCTACAGGGGGTGGTGAAGTTTGCAGTTGCTCCAGGGTGGGTGTTTAGGCCTTGCCTAGTTAGGTGGCAGTAGAAGTTAACCCCTTCATTACCCTAGCGGTTACAACTGCTAAGGTAATGAAAGAGATGACCCATCGTGCTACCCTACCACAAGGCCTAAACACCACCCTGGGGTAGCTACCACCTTCACCCACCCCCTGTACCAACAAAAGTAATGGGTAAAAGTGGTATTAACCAAAGATGGCTAATAGCGCTTTTCCCCATTCAAAAAAACATTACAGTACAATACATAAATACAACCCCTTTCTTTTCTCTACCCCCCCGCCCCCACCCCAACACCAACACCAACACATATAGTACAGTAATGGGCAAAATTAATATTAAATTAAAATACCTACTACCTGCTGTTCCAATACACAACCCACCCGCCGTACACCCAACAACCCCCCTAACACATACAGTACAGTAATGGGCAAAATTACTATTATCCAGATATGGATAATAGTGCATTTGCCCATTAAAAATAAAGCCAGCTGGCACAAAGTAAATTAAAGTTGCACTTACCCCAGTCAGAATGAAGGCTGCCATCATCTTCCTCCCTTCCTCCCTTAGTAACCGCTATAGTAATTAAGGGGTTAACCTCCCTCCCCCGCTACCCACCCAGGAGGCGTAACCACCCTTACCAGGGCAACTGCCACGTCCCTTCACCCCCGCAACCCATTGATTGTCCCAGTGGTAAATCATGTCCCAATATGGGCATGGATTGCCACACAATGAATGGGCAAGATAAATAAAACAGGCACAAAATAAAACACACAACATTTAAATAAAACAAGCAACTGTTGTTGCTTGGAGGTGTGGCCCTCCTCCCCATGGTTTAAAGCTCGCCCCGCTGCACTTTCCAATTAGCTGTTTTTATCATGATCCTGTGAATCACAGACCCAGTATGGTCTTTCTCCCTCCAGCAGAAAAGAGAGGTACATGAGAATTGTGCCAGGTAGTGTTAGGAACTGCAGATTGGTCATGCTGTGGAGTGGCTGCAGGCTTATAACCTTTTGGCCAAAGGTTTTAACTAAATGACCCTTACTCATGAGCAGATAAGCACTGATGTATTGTATTATATGTTGTGTCATTTTGTATGTTGTGCTGGCCTTTCTGTTTTTGTTTGTTCTCATAAAAAAGATGTTTTATTTATAACTAAATTTAATGGAGCATCAAGAGAGATCAGTGAGATCATGAACAAACATTGGAAGGTTTTACAGTGTGACACAATTTTAAATTAAATTATACCTGCAAGACCTACGGTAATATATAGGAAAGCAAATAATTTAAAAAACCTACTAGCACCTACTCTTCTGAAGGATAAAGTTTCAGAAAATGAAATAATACCAAATGCAGTGGACGATGCATCACGTGTAAATTTGCCCAGAATTCATAAACTCATTTTAAATCCAATACTTTTAACGTTTTATATCCCATTCAGAGTTTAATTAATTGTAAAAAAAAATTCGTTGTATACCTTTTAGAATGTGGATGTAGTCTATAATATGTAGGAAGAACAAAGCGTAGCGTGAAAATTTTTTTTTGGAACATATGGGCAATATTATTAAAGGTGTCGCAATTCATGGGGTGTCGAGACATTTTAAAATTGTTCATAACAAAAACCCTAGTAGTCTCAAACTCACTGGCATAGAACACGTTGAAATAGGAATTAAAGGAGGAGATAGGTTTCTTAAATTAAGACAGAGAGACTTACCCGATCTACCAATTAGGGACCATTTCTACTAAAGGGTTAAATGAAGGGATTGATTTAGCCTCCTTTTTGTAATCATTTTAATATACTATTATTTTAACAGTTTAAAATGATTCTAATAAATAGTTTTTTTTTAATTATTTAAATTATTTATAAATTAATTTCTATTATTTTCAAGTTATAATTATATCTCTAATTTTAGATGAAAGATTCTAATTACATTATATGCATGATTTTAGTATGTTTTTAGTATTAGTTGATTCTCTATCTGTATTTAGGGTCATTCAAGTCACTGACTACAATTACAATTATGTTGTTTATTAGAGTAATTGTTTTAATATGAATGCTCCTCTCTTTTTATATATCTTCTGTGATTCAACATAATTTAAAAATATATAATATCACTTTTCTATATAAAAATACTATGAATACATTGTGTCAGGGTTCTGCTCGCCATAAACCAGGACCGGACCGCGAGGCTGAGGTGGGGTTGTAAAAGCACCGCCCCCCCCCCCCCCCCCCCCCCCCCCCCCCCCACACACACTGCCCCCCACACACACACTGCCCCCCCACACACACTGCCCCCCCCACCACCTACACACTGCCCCCCCCACACACACACTGCCCCCCACCACACACACACTGCCCCCCACCACACACACACTGCCCCCGCCCCCACACACACTGTCTGTCCCCCCACACACACACATTGTGTTGCCCCCCTCCCCCCACACACACACACTGTCCCCCCTCCCCCCACACAAACACACTGTGTCCCCTCCTCCCCCCCACACACACACTGTGTCTCCCCCTCCCCCCACACAAAGCCCCCTCCCCTGTATTCTTCCACGAAGAGTGGCGGATGGGAATGAAGTGACCGGAGGGAGGGGGGTTGGTGGGGGCGAGGTGAGGACGGCGCCGCTCCTCGGCAGGTGGGAGTGAAGTGACCGGAGGGAGGGGGGTTGGTGGGGGAGAGGTGAGGACGGCTCCGCTCCTCGGTGGGTGGAAGTGAAGTGACCGGAGGGAGGGGGGATGGTGGGGGAGAGGTGAGGACAGCGCCGCTCCTCGGTGGGTGGGAGTGAAGTGATCGGAGGGAGGGGGATTGGTGGGGGAGAGGTGAGGCCTGCACGGTAGTGGCGTGACCAGAGGGTGGGGGGTTGGTGGTGGGGGAGAGGTGAGGCCTGCACGGTAGTGGCGTGACCGGAGTGTGGGGGGTTGGTGGTGGGGGAAAGGTGAGGCCTGCACTGAGGAGCGTCGGGTGGGAGTGGGGGGTGAGCAGTGTGAGCAGTGAGGGTTAGGTGCTGTGAAGTGTTTCCAAAGCTCAGTGAGGGCTGGGAGAGTGTGGCAATGGTGTAGGTGTGTTGGCCGCAGTCCAATGAGAGGTGTGCGGGGGTGGGCGGGCCAAGGGAGCCATCTCATTGGACTGAGGCAGTGGTGTCGGTCTGTTGGCCGCAGTCCAATGAGAGGTGTGCGGGGGCAGGCGGGCCAAGGGAGCCATCTCATTAGCCTGAGGTGGAGTGACGGGCCAAAGGTCCAATGTGATTGCCCCTAGACACTGGGAGACACAGGACGGACAGACAAACATACAAACAACGGTTTGAGAAATATATATATAGATATATAGATATATATATATCAGCTCAGAAAAGCCGCCGGGACCATTGTGCTGAAGGGCTCTGAACTTTTGCCTGCGGATTTCAGGGGTGACGTTGGAACTGTGCAGCAATGCAGCTTTATGGCCTCGTAATCTTGGTCAAGGTGCTCCGGAAGATCTGCGACGACATTTATGGCTCTTTGATTCAGGGTGGGTGTAAGATATACTGTCCACCAATCACGCAGCAACTGATGCTGCCGGCAGGTTTTTTCAGAACCATGCAGGAAAGTGTCCAGAACCCCATCTTTGACCAGGCTTGGGAAATGCTCCATCCATGGTTTGGAAGGGCTGGAATCTCTGTTGCTTGGTGCTGGCGGTTCCCTCTGAAGTTTGGCAAGTTCCAGCTGGTGCCTTAGGTCCGCCGATATCTCGAATCCTCCCATTCTGCAGCATATCTGCTGTGTCACGTTCTACAGCTTGTATTTCCCTTTCAGCTTTGCGTTCTGCAGCATACCTCACTGCGTCGCACTCTGCAGCATGTTCTGAAGCTTGTCTCTCTTTCTGCTTCGTGTTCTGCCGCATACCGCGCTGCGTCGTGCTCTGCAGCACATTTTGAAGTTTGTCTTTCTCTTTCTGCTTTGCGTTCTTGGAACTGGATGTTGAGCTGCAACCGCATTGCGTCATCTACTGTGTCCCCCCCCCCCCCCCCACAAAGCTCCCTCCCCTGTATTCTTCCTCCAAAAATGGAGTTGCTAGTTCAGCTTCTTTGAAATTAAGTTGCAATTCCACATCCACTTCCAGAGAATGTCCCATCTTTTCAGCTTCATTAGCTAAGGATTCTTCTGGTTTTGATTCAGCACGTGTACCTTTCCTTGTTGCCTGTTGGGTGGCTGAAGGTTTTGCTAATGCTTGTTTAGGAGGTTCAAATTTTGCAACCTTGTTTTTCAGACGAGCGGTATTCCCAGCTCTCGCTGTACCCTTGTCTTCATGGGTTTTTGTGGCTGTGGGATACTGACGCTTAGTCAGGGTCAATACTTGTCCTTGTAGAACTGTAATCTCATCCGCGAGAGATCCCTTTTTTTTTAGCGCGTCTTGCAAGTCTCTTCTCAGGGAATTTATCTGCACACTTTGCTATCTCTGAGCTTGCTTCCACATTTTCATTGTATTGTGAAGCACTGTTAATTTCTTTGCTCGGGCCACAGTTACTTGTCTCAGTTTCTGGACCTTCTTGTGCTCCCTTTTGTGCTGAGTCACCTGGGTTCTAAGCTTGGCCTCTAGCAATGCTTTGGTGATGCTCAGGTAAAAAACCCGCGGTGGCAGGAGGCTAAGGGCGGCCGCCACTGTAACAGCTGCAGCTCCTCTCATTACTCCTTCCCCCGCACTGTGCACAGATTGGGCTTTCTTGGTGCTGTTTGCTGGCTCTTGTGCAGGTTCTTTGTTTTCATCACTCAAGCCGCTCTCTGATAGTGCCACTTCTGCAGTGTTTGCCGCACTCAGGCTGCTCTCCGATAGTGTCAGCTCCTCAGTGTTTGCAGCACACAGGCTGCTCTCTGACAGTGAAGTCTCACTATTTACACACACACTGTCTGTAGCGTGGACTTCATGCTCAGGTGTGTGAGGTCCTGTTACTTGCTTCTCTCCTTGCTCAGACTCCATTTCTGCTCTGCCGGTCTCAGGTGTCTGTGTTTGGGAGACCCACCATGTGCTGCAGCTACTGCTCCCTGGGGAGTAGTATTGGATCCTATGGACACTGTGGGGGTTATATACTGTGTCATTCTTCATTTCCTCTCTCAGGTAGATCTCTGGGCCTCTCTCCAGAGAGCTGCTCAGCTCCTGTGCCTGGTGATTGGGGCTCTCAGGTGCCTCATCTGAGGACATACAGGTGCCTTCCTCTGGCTCATTGCTCATGGTGTCTTCCAGTTTCTTGGCTCTGCGCTCCGACGACTTTCTCTTCTATTTCTGTATTTTACTTATCACTGTCTGCAGTTGCATCTCTTTTTCTGGAGACAAACTTTTCTTTCCTTTATCTGCACTTCTCAGCAGCCTTACTCCTCTCACACCAGCTGAGGCTGCGGCCATGATGGATCTCAGACCCCTCCCACACACACAGTCCTGTCACTGCGCCACCATGCTCTCTGACTCTTCTGCAATTTTATTTGTAATAAAACAGGCAACATATATACAATACAAAAACATCAAACATTACATACTATACAAAAGGAAGAAAAAAATCCACAAATCCACAAGCTTCCTACAGTACATAAAAGGATAGCTTTCTCCTCACTGGTTTCTCTACAGTACCTTATGTAACCCTTCATGAGTTTGGGACTCCTACTCCAAAAGCCAAGTTTAAGTCTCTCTGATTCTTCCAGTGTTTCAAGTACCCCTTACTGACTCAAAGACTTCTGCTTCAAGGTCAGGTTTACCTCTCACTGATTTTCCTGCAGTACCTGATGTGCTTACTGATTTGAGGACTCCCGCTTTTAAGACGCATTTACTGCTTACTGATACCTGTGCAGCACCTGACATGTGCTTTCCTGATTTCATGGAGTCCACTTCAAAGACAAATGCACCCTTCCTGCAGAGCTTGATGTACAAGTTCCTATTTCCTGTGCTTTCACTTTGGGTGCGGGTGTACTTCTTTCTGATTGCTCTTCAGTGATTGGTGCTTCCTCTGTTGATTCTTGGGGCCCCTGACAGAGACAAGTTTCCTGCACATTGATTCTCTTCCATAGCCTGATGTATTTAGGGCAGATCGAAGGCTCCCACGTCAAAGTCAAGTTTTCTACTCATGAATTCCCTGGTCTCTGTATAGATGCATTTCCAAGCCCACCTACCCAGGGGTGCTTGCTTCCGGCTGATGGCCAATCCCACAGCAGAAATCTACTTCATCACCTCAACTGTCACAGATAAGTTGCTATGTCTAACTGGACTGGACCTTGACAAGATGATTGTATCGGTGCTTGAGTCATCTTATGATGCATTCTGCATATCAAGACTAGCAGTACCGCTGCTTTCTGCCCCAGAAAGTGTGCTCAATAAACAGGGTTTGCTCAAGTCTTGTACCTGTCCAAGACGTTTCCGTAACAATTCAAAGTCACCAAGATCACCGAGTGAGCCAGGAGCCAGATTCTGATCGCCTGGAGGTCTCTCCTGAAGGAAGGGGGGGGGGGAGGGAATCCTGTAAGGGGTCCAGTCCAGGCTTTGGCTGGGACCCACCCTTACATGGCTGCTGTGGACATTTTGATTACTGGCATCCTGCTATATTGGCTGCACCTATTAAAGGGCTTAAATAGCAGCAAGCGACTTTCAGCCCCTGCCTGAGCATTGTATATGTTTCCCTGTGTTCCTGGCCACCTTGGGTTCTAGTAGCTGAGCCTTCCTTGTTTGTTAGCCTAGCCTATTGCTCTCCCTAGCCTATTGAGGTGCCCAGCCTGTTCATTTGGAATCCCTTTTGCTGACCTTAGACCCTGACTCTGACCTCGTTGCCTGTCGCCTGCCCTTACCCTTTGACTGTTGCCTGGACTTTGCACCACTGCCACCAGCCCTGATCTCCTGCCTGCTTACCGACTATGGATACTCTAACAGGACTCTGTCCCTGGGCTCTGGTTGGTTAATTTGCATCCCTACCTCAGCCCTGAGGGTCTGCTTTTTGATCGGAGATGAGCACCGTCACAGTTTCCGATTTGACTAACCAGGTCAGTGAAGGGAATGAGAATCTTCACCAATCAGAAAAAGTGAAGAAATAATTGGCACTGGAAAAGCTAGAAGTGCAGCAAGCACTACAGAATGCAGAGAGAGTACTGCAAAAGAACATGTCTCCTTGGAACAGCTCACACAAGCAGAACATCCCGTGAGGCACTTTATCAATGAGTATGATGTTACCCAAATGAAAAGGAGAAGAGATGATACTTTCACTAGAGATCTCCAGGGAACAGTGCATTACTACATGTGGAACTGGAATTGGAATTGTACCTGAGTTAGCATAATTCCCCTGTATGGTTACCTCTGCATATATGAACTGTAAAATTTAAAGGGCCCGAGCATTTGAGCTCCTACAGAAACCTTCTTACACACAGGCAGCCTACAGAAACCTTCTTACACACAGGCAGAACACATGCTGCATAGCCAGCTGCAAAATTTGCGCAAGACTCTGCAGGAGGCCAAGGAGAAACAGGGGGATGCTGAGGAGCAGCAAGTACTACAGAAAGAGTATGCAGGCAGCTCACAAAGTACAAATGCTACAGGAGCACCTGAGTAGCCAGTTTGTCCCCGTAGAGTAGCATGAGAAGCTAAAGGCCGCGCTGAGCATACCCAGACCATTGCTGGAGGAGGAGCTTAGAGGCCAGGTAACTCTGTATGAGAGGGAGCATGAGGCTGTCCAGAAACTGAGCTGGAGGAGCAAAGGGGCTGCTCCGTCCCAAAACTCAGTATGCCCAGCAATATGAAGTGTGGAAAAGGCAAACTGCTGAGACCCTAGCGATGAAATCGTCAGAGGTCCAAAATATGATGAAGGAGGCATTGATGCAAAATCAGAGCAAGCACAGGAAGACGTGGAGGCTCTAAGCGGAAAATTGCATGATCAAGCTGAATTTTTTGAAAATGGAACAAGCTCTGAAGCCATTTGAGGTCAAAGATAAAGTGATTACAAAACTAAAAGAAACATTTGGGTCACAGAAGGAGTCCATGGAAAAGATGGCGATAGGATTGCAGGACGTACTCAAGAAACAGAAGTTTCTCGATGATGAACTAAACTTGCTGCAAAGAGAGAAAAGCATTCTGATACAGAAATATTACAGAGCTCTTATCCAAGAAAGGATGGAGAGAGAAAAATATCTGTGCAAACGCTTTGCGACTGTCATCATACAGGCTGCCTACAGTGGAATGAAGGCTCGTCGGCTATATCGCCGGAATAAAGCAGCCTGCATTCTTCAGCCAGTTTGGAGAATGCAACAGCAAAGAAAGAAGTATGAATACTTGAAGGAATGTATGATTCTACTAAAGTCTACTAAAGTCCAATGTTAGGAAGTAACAGCAACAAAGATGCTACAGGGACTTGAAGAGAACTTCTTTGATGACCAGTTCAGATACAGATCCTATATCATAACCAAGCAAGCTGGGCACTCTTATAAGCATATCACAAGACCGCTGCAGTGATACAGTCTGCTTTCCACAGAATGCAAAGTAGAAGGACCAAGAGTAATGATGTGGAACCAGACGCAAATGGTCACAGGGAAAAAGAGAACGCACGACTCGTGCAAGAACTCGTTGACAAACGAGTTAAAGAAGAGTTGTTGAAATGGAAAGCTGAGCTAGAGCGAATACTTGGAGAGACAATGTTTGTGTGCACAGGTTACAAAACGTTGTCACCGGTGTTCTATTTAATCACGAAAACACAACCTGGCACTGAACGGATGAAGAGGTTGTGAATTTCTGGGTTTCATTTCCTGAATACCAGATAATTCCCTCAAAGTGGAAAAACAAAGGTACTGGTAGGAATAAAGATAGTCTTAGCAAAAGACATAGCAATGCCTGCATCTAAAGTTTGTCTGGAGAATCCGGAGATGCTGGACCAGCATACTAAGATAAGACTTTCATATACAATGTTCCATGATAGTATGGCAGTAGCTCCTTATCCTTTGAAAAAGTGACGTCCCCACGTCACGAAACGCATTAGGGGGGAGGAGTTCTAGAGGCACCGTCTGCAGAGGAGGTTTCCAGTTGTTTGAATGGCGCTCAGGCAGTGACGTCAGCAGGACCAGCACTGGAACACACCAGGGAGGGCGAAGAGAGTCCTGGGCACTGAGTTGCTGCTGAGAGGAGCCATACAGCTGTACTTGATTGGTAACGAGCAAAGGGACACCTTAGCAAGCTGTGGACGGCATCCTAGTATTGCACGTGTTACTGCATCCATATGTGAGTTTACATTTGGCTGTTTTTATATATTTTAATAAATTGTGTTGTACTTTCCACACTATCTTGCGGTATTCTCTCCTTATCATGCATTCCGAATATCTACTTGGGAGAGGCTAAAGAAGAGGAGGATTGAGAAGATTCGCGTGGGATTCGTGATCACAGCAAGGAAGAGGTTAAAGCACAGATCCTCTCAACTGAAAGTTGCAAGATTTATCTTGTAAGTAGTTGACTGTGGTCGTACTGTCCTGTATGCACCTGTCCAGATATACTGCGCAATTTGTGTTTTTTCTTTAACCGTTTATTAAGGGGGACTAACGAATCCAACTGCAATCGTCATATGGTTTTTGTATGAGTTTTTACATAATGGGGAGGGCAGTAACTGGAGTGAGCCCACACAGTTAACAACTTAAGGCAATTTACCCTGTGTAGAAACTTGTAGTCTTCCCAGAGGGGGCTACATATGTCATTAACTGCAGAAGAATTCCCTGTCCTACTGCACAGAGGGGAGGTTATATCCCATCCAGTACCCACTGCCATGTGGGGATCAGGAAAAAAAATATTTCTATCTCAACTTTAATAAATAATACAGTTTTAAATTTAAATATTGAATGTGGAACAAAAATCATTGGCCTTTCCAAGTCACAACGGGGGTCAAATGCAAACAGTAACAAGTGGTGGAAATTCCAAAACTCCAGAAAATTGCTTGTTGGTCTTTTTTTAGCACAAGTTACTAAATGTTTTCCAGAACATATTTTGCACTCTGCACACATAGTCTCCTCCCTTTTATAATTTATTGCAAATTAATACAAATATTTTTTTTTTGTGTGGTTACTCAAATTATGTCTACATTTTAATATATATATATCCATATTTATTCTATTTTAAGTTGTGTTAATAGTTATTTAAACATAATGCAAATAACGGTTGTCAATAAAGTACTCTGATTGCAAAAATACAGTATTGTGCCTCAAGAAACTCCCAATGCTTTTCTTTGACAAATTTAGTGCAGTATTTTTGCGCTGATTTTAGCAGGCAGTAGATTTTGATAAACCCCGCACATAGTGATCAGAGGTGGTGTTTAAATTAAAATGTATGAGATTTCGTTTTCTAAGTGAATCTGTCAGTGCTTTTGAGTTTTACCGTATGTATTTGATTTTTTGTAGTGTGGTGGTATTTAAATAAAATCTATGACACCAAAGACTACAAGGGTACCATCATGTAGAAACAGCTGTAGTTTGCCCTGAAATTAGGACGACTTCATTTATATTTCCCATAGTCAATTAAGCAAAAGGAAATGTTTGCTCTTCTTTGTAGACCACCAAATTGCTGGCACTAAAAATTAGTTTAAACTATCTCCTACAGATGTAACAAGACTTACTGTCCTCGGTGTAAGCAAAACGCCGCAGCACCAGGGACAGTGCCTGCAGAAATCAATGGTGACTGGGAGGATTAATGTTATGGAGGGTCCATGCTTCTGAATCGGAGCCCTGCAGCATTAATCATTCCAAGACAGACCGTGTGGAGGAGCTGCTAAGAGGTACACGGCACACTCTTCTATGGTACAGTACATAAGGAATTTCTAAGTTCCAGAGCAGCTCAAAAGGTAAGAAGCAGTCTCTGTGTCTCTCCAACCCCATGATGATCTAGATGGCAAAATATGGGATCTATATCATGAGGGGAAATTCTATAGGACCATATTCGGTCATCTACATCATCTGGGGGTTCCATAGTGTTAAATCTCCTATGCAACCCCTTTGATAATGTAGATGACCCGAATATGGTCCTATAGTATTCCCCCTCATGATGTACAGTAGATACCCATTTTGAGTCGTCTACATCAGGGGTGTGCAAAAGTTTCTGTTTGCGCTCTCCTGTCTGCTCTCCCCCCTGCTCGAACCCCCCTCCTTACCTGCTCTCTGGCTTCGGCGGCATCATGACGTCACAACGTCATGTGACGTCACATTGCCATGGTGATGCGCCACTGAAGAGCCGGCTGAGAGTAGGTAAGAGAAGTTGCTGAGGCCTCACGCCTCCCCCAGCATTTCATTTAAATGCCTTGGGGAAGTACGTGGGGCCTCTGCAACCGCCACTCCCCCCCTAGAAAATCCCGCGCCTCCCAATTTGCGCACCCGTGGTCTACATCCTCACACAGACACAGAGACTGCTTCTTACCTTCTGAACTGCTCTGGGGCATGAAACACTCACAGAGATTACTTCTGTTCCGTAGAAGAGTGTGCCATGTACCTCTGCCCAGATTCTCCAGACTGTTTGACTTCCTCACAGATGGCGCTGAAGGATTAATGCTATGGTGCTCCCGTTCAGAAGCAGGAACCCCCGCACGTTTATCCATTCTGTTATTGGTGCCACGAATAGTAAGTCTTGCTACATCTGTATCTTAACAAGCACAAAAACTTGCCCCATAATCACTACAAATTGCTCTTAATTGTTTTGTCCCATGAGCATCACGAAATTTGCATAAAACAGACTCCTTTTGGTTATACAATTAGAATGCTTCTGGTCAACAGTGACAAGAAAACACAGTAAATAGCTCTGCGATTTGCAATTTACACCTGTTTATACATGATCCCAATAGAGAATTGTATATTTTCCTTCGGAAATAAGGTACTTTATTTATTTGTTGATTTGTTATCATTAAAACAGGATCAGCACAGAATTCTAATATTAAGAAGCAATATGCCAGGCTTTTTGAGTTAATGCCACTTTTTGCATTAGCAAATGACTTTCATCATATTCCTTGTAGACAGACTTTCACAAAACAACACATTTGTGTAGAGCATTTAAAATACGTTATTAAAAGAAAAATAGCCAATTTCCATGTACCTGACATCTAGGCCTTTTCAATTAGTAGCTTAACAATTTTTGTTTGAGAATGTTACTGCTAAACAACTAATTAATTTATTTATTCATAGACTTAAAAAACATAATTATGCTTTTTTCCACGGGTTAGACAGAAAAATGAACACGTGAAGAAATCACAGGTTTTAAATGGTTGTACAGTATTTTTGTAAAGCAAGCAGCATGCTGCAATTTGAATAAGTTGCTTGCAAATACTGCTTAGAAAGCGTAATATACAATGTTGCTAACTGAAAAAAGTCATGTTTTTAAATTTAAATTGCAGCGACATTTTAATTGAAACACTAATATTATAATACTTCTCAGGGGCATATGTATTAAGAGTTGCAAACAATTTATTTGGAGTAAAATTGGCGCAGGGATATCTAATTTAAAATTGTGCTTCAGTACAAACCTGAAATGTCCCCATTATTGCACTGGTTTGGCCCCAGTCATGGAACTGGAGACTTCGATAAAATGACTATGATGTAATGGGACCCTTTGCTTCCGCCACTCCGCAGAAGTCATTCAGCTGCCAAGGACACTCAGCCACTGGCCATTTTGGCCCTAATGGTTAGCATTAGGGGCTAACTTTAGGGATTTTAGGGTAAGGGGTTAAGCATTTTAGAGTGAGGTAAGGTTGGGGGTTAGTGTAATGAGTTAAGGTTAGGGGTTTTAGGATAAGGTTAAGGTTAGAGTTTTTAAGGCAAGAGGTTATGGTTTTTAGGGTAAAGATTAGCGTTAGCATTAGGTGTTAAGGATTTTTGGGTAAGGGGTTAATGGGTTAGGGTAAGGAGCTACGGTTAAGGGTTTTAAAGTAAATAATAAGGTTAGGGTGTTATGGTATACATTACCTTGATATGAAACGACCTGCTTCTAAACAACAGTGGCGGAGTTGTCTCTGTTTACAAAAGTTAAAATAGCACAGGACTTATTTAAAAAAATAACTCATTGAAAGCAGTGTTTTATTTTCTATGATAAATCTTGTGCTATATTCTAATTTGCCTCATTGTGCAGCTATGGGAACTAATTGGCATAAGGCTAAGGGTCAGCGTGTCTCCAGAGCTGACACCCATTAATATTAGCACCGGAGGCCCCCGGCATGAATCCCATGCAATAAAAATGCATTTACAGGCAACTTCATTACCTTAACGGCTAACCGCTAAGGCAATGAAGGGTTAACTACCAGTGCCATGTTTATTGTGTGTAGGGGGGGGGGGGTGAAGGTGGTATTTGGCCCTTGGTGGTTGTTTAGGCCTTGTGTGGGGGTTGCGGGTGGAGTTAACCCCTTCATTACCTTAGCGGTTAATACCACTAAGGTCATGAAGGGGTTAACCCCTCCTGCTACCACCCGGTAGGCCTAAACATCCATCCTTGGGGTTACTACCCCCTTCACCCAATCTCGCTACCCACAATAAGCAAAAATATACACACAACAGCCCTACTACCCACCTCCTCTACCCCAAACAACCCCCCCCCCCCCCAACACATACAGAACAGTAATGGGCAAAATAACTATTATCCACATATGGTATACTCATCAGCATACTGAAAATCCATGACCTCCGTGGGCAGCAAGAGTACATGAAAAATACAATCTAATGGCCCCTAACCCCTTAAATTCCTTAATGGTTAATAACTGCTATAGTAATTAAAGTGTTAACCCCCATCCCACGTTACCCACCTACCTAACCACCTACCCTGGCCCCACTATCCCACGTTAGGCCTAACCACCTACCCCGGCCCCACTATACCCCCCCTGTACCCATTGATTGGCACAGTGGTATGTCATACCCATATAATATGGGCATGATAAGCCACTATTTCACTCAATGGTAACCTAATAAAAATCATTAAGGGCAAAAATACACAATAATAGGATTTCAATTCTGCAAAGGTGTATGCGCCAACCTGGCACCTTTGCCACTTAGCATATTGAACCCACCCGCTGGGCTAGGCTCCTCAGAGTCTGTGGCCGGGCAAATGGTTGCCGGATAGCCCTTATTCATGACAGGACGTGGGTACTCAAGCATAACTCCTTTACTCCACCCGCCCTAACACCTTTGCATCTCTGAGACTTTCAAGTCCGGGACTCTAGCAGACTCAGCGGCACCAAGCCTGGTAGCCATCTGGTCTCTCGTAACCAGGGACTTGGAAATTCCCCAGCTCATAGAGTGCATAAAACATATATACCTTTTATACACCAGGTTAATCCAAAATCTCATAAAATTCTTCTAAGTCCCTCGTCCACTAGGATATACTGAAAAGATGCACATGTTTATTTTCAGATCTCCTAGACCTTCCTATAAGAATAAAAATAATAAAATATAATGCTTAGGTTAACTTTCAGAGTTGCTTCTAATGTACCGAAGCTGGACTTTAAAATAATTTCACTCTCACAACCTTATGGATGGTTGGAGACAGTCCGAGCCCCTATACCGGGTCCGGGGTTCTAGGCATATACGGGGGGGGGGGGGACTTCCACTAAACTAGGGACCCTTGACTATACCAGTGATACGCATATCCCTAGGCCTTTTTTACTTTTCTGGTCTGTGCTGAAGCAGGGCATCCTGATGGTGAGCCGCGTAACTGCTTTCCAGGGAGGACTTTGTCCAGATGTCTGCGTCTACATGTATCCAGGAATCTGACTCGGCTCCCGGATACATTTCCGGGGTGGCCAGCAACTCTGGTCTCCTGCTAGCTAGACACAATCCGACAACACTTTTACTGCAAAGTCCACCCTGAAACTCAAAGCCTGAGAATCTCCACTGGTTAGCACTCTTGGAAAGGCAAAAGACACACATTCTTTATTGCCGCATATTTTACATACAACGCTGACACTCTAGGGCCCCTAAACTTGGTTCAGGGACAACCAAGTGGGCTTGACCTTTATTAGTCAGCCTGGTTACCCCTCACAATGCTACAGTATATATTTGCTTAGTTATGACAACCAGTTAACTAGAGAGATTACATACAGTATGCTATTTTCTAACTCATAGTTGTTATAATCATGGCAAAAGTAAAAAAAAAAAAATAAAGATTGGTATCTTGTTACTAGTTTCTCTGTCATGGTACCGTAATTACTTTTACAGCAATAACTAAACATTTTTGAAAGCTTTCTTTTGGCCAAATTTAAGCCTTGCTGTTTTATGTTACAAATACGAGTATGCTGGAATGACACAATTTTCAAAGCACATACTGTAGTTAATTATGATCTGCAGGAACAGTTATTCACAGACATAGTTTTTTTACACGCTGATTAAATCTTCTCACAGTTCCCTAGAGAGAAGCAGATTAACCACATTAATGTATCTCTCCCAGGAGCTGCAGCATATGCATCTGCTTAATAACATAGTATCCAGGGACACCTATTTCAACTATGGATTGAAGGTTGAGCTATTTCCACATGAATTCATTTCAATTAAATGTGTTAGTGAATTCATTAATCTATTAGTGTTTACTTGGAGTTTTTGAACAGTGACAGGATGTGAAAAGAACAGAATGTAAGGCCCAGATTCTCTAAGCTCCATTATATATATATATATATATATATATACAGTGTTCGACAATTATATACATTTACTCGCCCGGGGCGGGTGGATTTAACCCCCGGGCGAGTAAATATTGGCCCAAGTAGCACACATGTGTTTTTTAAATATCCCGCGCTCGCGCTGCTGCTTTTCCCGTGCTTGCGCTGGAGAAAAAAAAAAAAGCCGGAGGCGGGCTCATGTTGTTGGGGGAGATTACCCCGCCTCCGGCTCTCTGAGCAGTGGCTTCCCTCCTCAGCGCTTCTACTCCTCCCCCTTCCGGCAGCCAGCCCCTTCCACGCCAGGTGCGCCGGGCGGCCGCTCCTCCCCCACACTCTCCCTCCCCCACTCTCTCTCTCTCGCCCCCACAACTGCTGGATCTGGATATCTTATGGTTACCCGAATATATCTTAACTGTGCCCTTACTACAACCGGGAAATAAAACCTCTACTGCTGTCTTCCAGATCTGACTCAAGCTTCCACAACATGAAGACAGTCAGAAGACAGGTAGGAGACTCGACACCCCCTCCAATTGATAAAACATTGTGCGGGAATGGAGGTACCTTGGACATTGAGTGGACTGGTGCGGATCAGGTAAGATGCCCAGGTCGGGATTGCTACTTGCAAGGATATGTGTGAAGTGGGGACGGTCCAACCTGGTTATGGGTTCAGAACTAGTCCCATTCGAACACCTGGTTTTTATTTTCTATCCATGCCGACATTACACAGAACCCCACAGTAGGAGCAAGCCTAGGGTAAGTTACAAGAAACAATAATATTTAGTATAATACGGTGATATTCATAGAATATGTGAAAATTATGGTTATTAGAATTTATTGATGTAGTTATATTTATATATTTTATTTTAAAAGCGGGGTTGGAGGCGGGACTAGGTTTGGGGGGCGGGACTAGGGGGCGGAGTTTGTTGGGCGGGACTATGTGGCGAGTATATTTTTGTTGTTGGGGCGGAGTTATTTTGTTGGGTGAAGGTTGTCGCACACTGTATATATATTGATATATATAGGGGTATTGCACCGACACACTTATTAGAGGTTATGGTGGTGCAAAAAGTGACAAAAACCCTCCACAGTTAAAGCATCTATAGCAACTGAAATATGTCCTGTAGGTGTTTTCATTTGCATGTCTTAGATTCAGACCTGGTCTAAGACAGTCAAATTGAACAGTACAGGAATATTTACATAGGGTTACAGCTGTGCCTATATATCATATATAATGGGATATATATTTATATATATATATATATATACATATATATATATATATGTGTGCAAGTAAATGAGTTCTTCAGAATTAGGCGTATATCGTTGTCTGCCTCAGCCCCTGCAGGGCCATCTGTCGCCCCCCCCTCCTTCCATCAGGCCATCTGTCGCTCCCCCCCCCTCCCTTCCATCGGGCCATCTGTCGCTCCCCCCCCCCCCCCCCCCCCCCCTCCCTTCCATCGGGCCATCTGTCGCCCCCCCCCCTCCCTCCCATCGGGGCATCTGTCGCCTCTCCTCACTTCCATTGGGCCATCTGTCCCCTCCTCCCTCCCATCGGCCATCTTGCCCCCCCCCCCTCCCATCGGGCCATCCGCCCCCCCACCCCAATCTCTCCCGGCCTCCATGACCCCACGCGTGACAGCTCGGATCATCCCCGTCTTGAGACATTGTCTCCTCCCTTCACCCATCTTCAGCCACTGAGGCTGAGGCCTGGCCGCCTGCCCTCATGGTCCCGGCCTCATCCACTAACCCCCCCCCCTCCTCTCTCCCTGTTCCGGATCCTTCACACGTGCCACGCCCGGTTGACGCCCGTGAACAGCCGCCAGGGCGACACCCTGCTGCCCGGTTCCTCGCCTGTCACGAGACCCGGATACCACATGCGATCCACCCGTGACGTTAGTAAGGGTGTGTGTTGTGTGTGTGTGTGTGTGTGTGTGTGTGTCTGTGTGTGTAGGGGGGAGAGTGTGTGTGTGTGTGTGTGTGGGGACGGGGGAGAGAGAGACCACAAGTAGTCAGTCACCCACCCAGTCAGTCCACCTACCTACCCAACCCAGTCAGTCACCTACCTACCAACCACACACCCACCCGTCCACACCTACCCAACCCACCACCCATCATTCACCCACCCAACAATCATCCACCTGCACCCACCCACCCACCAGTCAGTCAACCTACCCCCCACCCACAAGTCAGTCACCTACCCACCCACCAACAATCCGTACCTACCCAGTCTGGTCCAGTTCATCCATCACCTACCCAGCTTCGTCATTCAGTCATCCCTACCCAGTCATGTCACCTACCCAGTCCGTCGTCACCTACCGCACAGTCAGTCACTAGTCATCATCGCCTACCCATCCATGTCAGTCATCAACCTACCCAGTCCCGTCAGTCAGCACCTACCCATCAGTTCATAATCACATACCCTTCATCCTCCCACTCTCTTCCCCCTCTCTCCCTCTCCTCCCCTCTCTCCCCTCTTTCCCCCATCTCTCCCCCACTCTCTCCTCTCCCCCCACTCTCTCCCTCTCCCCCACTTCCTCCCCGCCTCCTCTCGCCCTCTCTCCCCACTCTCATCTCCTCTCCCCCACACTCCCTCTCCCTCTCTCCCCCACCTCTCTCCCTCTCCGTCCCCCACACCCTCGCTCTCTCCCACCACACTCGCTCCCTCTCTCATCCCCCAACACTCTCTCCCCTCTCCCCCACAATCTCTCTCCTCGATCTCCCTCCCCACACTCTTCCCTCTCTTCCCCACACCTCTCCCTCTCTCCCCCACACTCTCTCCCTCCTCTCCCCAGCAAACTCCTTTCCACTCTCTCCCTCTCTCCCCCCCACTCTCCCCTCTCTCCCCCACACTCTCTCCTCTCCCCCCCACACTCTCCCCTCCCTCCTCCCTCACCATCGCTCCCCCACCTTCCACTCTCTCCCCTCCCTCTCCTCTCTCTCTCCATTTCCCTCTCTCCCCCGCTCCTTTTTATTTGGACTAACAATTTATGTCATACTGTAGGACAAGCTTTCGAGAGTTTTCCTCTCTTCCTCAGGTCGGGAATACTGATATACAAAGGTTTCTACAATAGGGATTGCAAAAGAAAAAAAGGAAGAATAAAGAACAGAGAGCCACTGGAAGGGTGTTAAAACAGAGATAAGGAAGGTGAGAATTAGGGATGGGGGGGGGGGGGCTACCACGGCTATTTCCATTACATATAATATATTGTGACAGTGGGCACTAAAAATGGAGGATGAGTGCCAAATCTGCTCTAAGTGGTGTAATGGTGTTCTATAATGTGAGGCTGATAGGTGTATTGGCACTGACACAATTGAAAGTATGAGCGGATACTAGTCCTGGGTCAGATGGTGTGGAAAGCTGTGAGGATTCGCCATTCTGGTACATCTCTTCCCTTAACCCATACTGGCCCTCTGATCTCCGTGGTACCCAAACCAAGCAACCCAGCGGTGGTGCTAGCGTGCGGGTACTGCTTGTACCTCGTCGGCCTCTTCTCTCCATGGACAAATGGAAAGGACTAATCAGTCATTAGAGCAATTCATTCGGTGTTTCGTGTCTGACTCTCAAGACGATTGGTCGGAGCTTCTTCCTTGGGCGTAATTCGCACACAAAAACCTTCGTAGTGAATCAACCAACCAATCTCCTTTTTTCATCAATTATGGATTCCATTCAGCTACTCTTCCTCTTACAGTTTCTACCTCAGGATCAGGGAACTTCAATCCTTATGGAGAAGGACTCAAAGGAACATAAAATCTGCTGTCGAGCGTCAGAAACGTCAGGCCGATCGTCATCGCAGACACGCTCCTAAATTCAAACCTGGTGATAAGGTCTGGCTGTCTTCAAAAAAATATCAGGCTTAAGGTCCTGTCTACGAAATTTTCTCCTAGATTCCTCGGTCCGTTCTTTATTGCTGAAAAAATCAATCAGGTAGCTTATCGCTTGTCGTTGCCTCCGTCCATGAGAATCCCTTGGTTTTTCACGTGTCCTTACTCAAACCTGGGATTCAGAACCCACATTCTATTCCTGTTCTCCCCACCACTTCCATGACAGGGTCAGTCCGAATATGAGATTCAATCGATCCTGGATTCCAAATTCTCTCGCGGCTCCTTACATTATCTCGTTCATTGGAAGGGATTCGGTCCTGAGGAGAGATCATGGGTTCCTAGTCATCGGATTCATGCGGCAAAGTTGGTCAAGAATTTCCATGTGAATTTTCCAGAGAAGCCTTCATGGAGACGCCTGGAGGTCGCTCCTAGATGGGGGGGTATTGTGAGGATTCGCCATTCTAGTACATCTCTTCCCTTAATCCATACTGGCCCCTCTGATCTCTGTGGTACCCAAACCAAGCAACCCAGCAATGATACTCACGCGCGGCGCGTGGGTACTGCGTGGACCCCATTGGCCTCTTCTCTCCCTGGGCACAGGGGGCGCTCCTGTTCCTCGGGACCTGACATGTGGCGAGTGCGCAGTTTCCTTGTCGGGCTTCAGTCTCTGCCCCTCAGTCCTACCCCCACCCTGATGTCAGACCTTCACGGCGTGGCTATGCTCCGCGCTCCTCCTCCGTTCCTGCGGGTCCCGCCTCTGGTCTCCGCCCCCGTACTGGCGCGGGTTGGTGACGCAATTTTTTTTTTTAGTAAATTATCTTCTAGTTCAAGCTGTTGTTAGATTGGTGGAAAAACTGAACATAAGCTCAGGAGGTGAGTAAAAAATAAGAAAAAATGGTTGTGTTGTACACATACAGAGAATAGAATGGGTTAAACGATGATAGGAAACACTGCTGCTGATATTCTGTATATCTTTCAAAAAGTCAGGGGAGCTCGTCTGTAGCCATTGAATAGAAAAAACATATCATAGTGCAATAATGTTTTAACAGTGAAAAAGGTGAAAATTTTGATCCAAAATGACTACTCACATTCAAGTAATCAAATCAGACATTCATCCAACTTAAGGGGTGGATGCACCCTATGTGATAATAGCAGCCACCAGTCACAACCTCCAAGGAAGAAAAATGAGAGACCATATAGTGTAGAGGTAAAACAATTTTAATATCAAATACACGATTGAAGGCTTACACTTAATACAGTCGAAGTAGGCACTCATAGGTAGCGGATGACGGATATCCCTGGGGTCGCGATTCCTTGGGTTATTCGTTCACCTCCGCTCTCTCAGGAAACACTTTGATCCACACCGGGGCTCCCGTTTCGTCACTTCCGGTACGCCGAGAACCACCTAGGCTCCCGATACGTCACTTCTATTCTATGGCTACGAGACGAGCTCCCCAGACTTTTTGAAAGATCATCCAAGAAAAGACAAGTGAAACAGTCTTTTTTAAGGGCTGCAGTTTATTTTGAATCCTTTTTTCACTTAATATGCACTTTAATTAGGCACGTGCACTATCACTGATATTGTTTCATTAACCACATCGTCACTTTCACATTAGTGGTTATTATTATATTTTGGGTTTGTTAGAGTGCTATTGTCACTGTTTTTCCAACGATATTCTGTATATGTAAGGATAGGAGGAGATCACAAGTAGAGGGAACACAAAAGTATAACAAGCCCAATACCTGAGTGAAGGGCATATATGCAGTCCTCACCCAACGTGTAGGGCTAGAATACTGCTCCCGTGTCTCCGGCTGTACCCAATGTGGAGTTTAATAAAAAACTCACAATGAGTCATCGTCCAGTTCCTCCAGCTGATTCAGCATTAGCATGTGTCCACAGGAAAGGAATCCTCCGTGACCCCAAGTCTCTTCGATCGCAGAGCATCAGAAAAAAGGTAAAGGGATCAATGAAACTGCAGCTCCAAGAAAAAACCTCAGTACTCATCAGAATAGAAAAAATAAAAAAGATTTATTTAACTACATGTAAAAATGATACAAAAACACACGGACTAAAACAAAAAGCTCTCCTCCCACGCATTTCACGCCCACTATTGCGCTTTCTCAAGGAGAATGCGCTGTAGTGAGCATGAAACGCGTGGGAGGAGTGCTTTTTGTTTAGGCAGTGTGTTTTTGTATCATTTTTCATCTAGTTAATAAATCTTTATTTTTTCTATTCTGGTGAGTTCTGAGTTTTTTTTCTTGGAGCTGCAGTTTCATTTATCCACTTACCTTTTTTCCAAGCTGTCGTTAGCCCTATTTTTCAATTGCTTACAAGATTTTGTCATAGAAACTCACTAATTGGATGCACCAGACCCTGGATTTTGCTCAGCCTAGAGAACATGTGGGATTTCGCACGGAATACCAGACAATGGACCACATCCAAGTTGTACAGTAAGTGATTTCTCGAAGTAATGAATACAATCTAACACTCGTTTCATGATTTGTAGATTACGAAAAAGCATTTGATTCTGTCTACATATCAGTGACCTTACATGCACAAAGAATACAAAATTGAATGAAGATACAAGCAATATAAGCTTCAGCAAGGGAGTGCCACACGGAGACATCATGTAACCAAGGCTTTTCACTTATACAAAAAATGCAATGACCCGGCGCTTCAGGCTACAACAATACCCCAGTCCAATGATTAGTCCATATAGATATGGAAAGTTCTTTTCAATATTCCAGCTGATGGAGCGATGGTGATCCAATTGCTGGCTGCTGGTTCCGAACTCCTCCTAGTATGTAATGGACAAAAAGGAAAAGACCATTGTGCAGCCACAAGAATCCATAAATAACTCCACAACAGATTAAAGTAATGAACTTACAGACTTGCTGTGTTATTGTTCCTTTGAGACAATCTGTGCTTTTAACCTCTTCTCTTCCAGATATCACGAATCCCACGTGTTGTACAGTATGTCTATCCTCCAGGTTTTCTGTCTGTTCACAGCATTACCACTTGGTCATAGTTCCCATGTGTTCCCAGAAAGGAAATAACATGAAAGATGATGGTGCAGATTGATAAAAATTTATTACAATAAAAATAAAAATAAAAAACAGCCAAGGGCTTACTCACATAAACCAGGCTGTGTAAAAACAGCTGACAACGTGCCGTCCGCAGCTTGATACAATCAGGTAGGCAGGCTTCTGGGAGGATAGTGCTATTGTTGTTTGCAAACCCTGAAGTGGCGTCTAACTCTCAGTAGTTACTCTGCGAGATTCGCCCCCTCTATTTGCTATAGCTTCCTCTTTATCAGCTTGAGGTGGCCAGCACTGCAGAATGTGCTCTGCTCACCTCTCTGGGTAACTGCCATCAGCCCGCACTAAGCCTCGTGATGTCACACTCTGGCGTCTCTCCTGATCTCTATGCTCCTGCTTCTGAAGACCGTGTCAGTTCTAGCTCCTCCCTCTCCATACGCGTTTCGTGACGCAATGTGGTCACTTCATCAGTGGATGAGGGGGGAGTTGCTACCTACTGATATATATACCCTGGAAGGTGATGAATACTAATTGCAAATTAATTGCAAATTAATTGATTAAAAGCGAATAAACTGATTAAAATTGCACACATCTACTTACATGATAAAAGCCACTAGGGAATCATCCCTGGGATTAAGTGGCAATGCACCAAGCTCATAGACATAAACATTTCTTACCATTCCACATAAAAATAATAATAATGAAAACAATTATTACATGATTGATCAATAGCAGTGGGGGGGTCACTTCAATCTATCAAAAAGGAGGCCAGATCGAAGTCTATATTTAAACCATGCGGTGACAAGGTTTTGAGGGTATAAATCCAGAAGGTCTCCCTTCTGGATAAATGGGTCAGCCTGTCACCTCCTCTCCCATTGGCCTTTGGGCATTCTATGCCCCTACTTGTCAATCCCTCTGGGTTTTGGTTGTGTTTGCTTCTAAAGTGGTTTGACACACTATGAGTTTCCAACCCCCTTTTTATGTTGTATACATGCTCTGCCAGTCTACGTTGGAGTTTCCTCCCTGTTCTCCCCACGTACTGCAACCCGCATGGGCTCTCTAATAAGTATACGCAGTACATACTCTTACAGTTTATAAAAGTGTTTACATCATAACTTTTACCTGTTACATTTGATTGAAATTTACTGCCTTTAACACTGAAAGAACAACCTATGCATTTGTTGCATGTAAAGAAACCGTTCAGGTTAGATAACCACATGGTGCTACTTATTTTAGGCCCACTGAGGGGACAACTAGGTGATAGTTTACTTTTCAAGTTGTCAGCATGTTTATAAACAATTTGTGGGTGTTCTGGCAGGAATGTATTCAATATTGGGTCTCTAAGGAGGATCCCCCAATGCTTATTTATAATTTTCTTTATTTGTGGAGCCATACTATTGAATTTGGTGATAAAGGGGATAAATTCTCCTTGAACAGTGGACGTCTTTTTACTGTTATTAGGGTTGATAAGACTAGACCTATCTATATCTTTAACTGCACAGATAGATTTATTAACCCTTTCCCTGCTGTAGTCTCGCTCAAGAAATTTTTCTCTAAGGGAGTTCAATTGGTTTGTGCAAACATCCTTCTGTGAGCAGTTTCTTTTTATTCTTAGGGCTTGTCCCTGTGGGATATTTTGTATCCATTTTGGATGGTGGTGGCTAGAAGCCAAAAGATATGTATTAGCATCCACCTCCTTATGGTATGTTTTTGTTTGTATCTGATTGTTTTCTACATACAGGGTTAAGTCTAAGAAATTGATAGTTATACTACTGCAGGTAAATGTGAATTTTATATTAAAAGGATTATTATTCAAATATACTTTAAACAATTCTAGATCATCTATCGTCCCCCTCCAGAC
>CM071570.1:107614956-107805650 GCA_036426205.1 Ascaphus truei | reverse complement strand
TTTTGTTTGTTATTTTATTTTATTTATTTTATTGCTAATACATTTTATCATCTGCACCATCTATTCATGTTATTCCTTCTGGGAACACATGGGAACTATGACCAAGTGGTTAATGCTTGTGAACAGCAGAAACCTGGAGGGACACCTACTGTACAACCCGTTGGATTCGTTATATCGGAAAGAGAAAGAGGTTAAAAAGCACAAGATTGTTTTCAAAGGAACAATAACACGCAAGTCTGTCATGTCATTACTTAATTGTTGGGGATATACATTACTTTAATCTGTTGTGGAGTTATTTATGGATTCTTGTGGCTGCGCAATGGTCTTTTCCTTTTTGTCCATTACATACTAGGAGGAGTTCGGAACCAGCAGCCAGCAATTGGATCACCATCGCTCCATCAGCTGGAATATTGAAAAGAACTTTCCATATCTATATGGACTAATCATTGGACTGGGGTATTGTTTTAGCCTGAAGCGCCGGGTCATTGCATTTTTTGTATAATTGTCTGTAATGAGTTTGTGAGGAATTTGTTTGGCAGAGACCCCGTGGCAGCTTTCACTTAGCAATAAGCTTATTATTCACATATTGTATTTACACTTTATATATTTTTTTGCGCTGAGTTATAGGGTATATCTTTTTTTAGTTTATCAAGGCTTTTCACTGCAACACATTTTTCAAGATATTAGATTTGGAAGAATAAGGAATCAAAATAAACAGTAAATATTTGAGTCACCTATGATTTGCAGATGACATAGTTAAGTCCAGAAGACTTCCAGCCAGGGGCGCAGTTATAGCCCGTGCAAAGAAAGGGACCCACGCTCTTGGGGGCCCCGCTCTCCCCTCCTGGCAGAATATTGTGGGCCCTGAGATCCAGGAAGGAAGCACAGAGAGAAATCCCTTCCTCTGCAGGTGGGCAGGGCCTGGGTCAGGGGGCGGGGCCCTGAGATGCAGTAAGAAGGACCGAGGGGAAATCCCTTCCTCTGCAGAGCCTCTGTAGGTTGGCAGGGCCAAGGTCAGGGGATGGGGCCTCAAGTAGAGCAGCATGGGGCTGGAGATACAGTCTGAGAGACAGGCTGGGAAAGGTGAGAGGGAGGGGAAGAGTTAAATCACAGGGGTAAAAACAGACATGAAAGGAAGAAGTGTGTTATAGGTTCCTTCTGTTAATATTTTAGTCCTCTTAGAGTCATTTTTATTAGATTTTTTTCATTCTAGCGCTGTTTTATATTTTTTGTCTATATATATATACAGTGTTCGACAATCCTATACATCTGCATGCCCGGGGCGAGTGGATTTAACATCTGGGCGAGCTCCTATTGGCCCAAGCAGCACACGTGTTTGTTTTTAAAATTTTCCCTGCTCGCGCTAAAAAAAAAAAAAAAAAACTCCCCCTACCTGACTGCTGATTGGCGTGCGGTCCCAGGCTTTGTGGGCGCATGGCCAGGCTCTATACGAGCCCGCGCATCACGCTCGACCATGGCGATCTTGCTCGAAGTTCTGTAGGTACTCCTTTTGCTGCCTCCCCATGCCTCCCGCACGCCCTCTGCTGCCTCCCCATGCCTATCTCACTCCCTCTGCTGCCTCCCCATGCCTATTGCACTCCCTCTGCTGCCTCCCCATGCCTCCCACACGCCCTCTGCTGCCTCCCCATGCCTATCGCACTCCCTCTGCTGCCTCCCCTCTCTGTCTCTCTCTGTCTTTCTCTGTCTCTCTGTCTTTCTCTCTCTCTCTCTGTCTCTGTCTCTGTCTCTCTGTGTCTCTGTCTCTCTCTCTCTGTCTCTCTGTCTCTGTCTCTGTCTCTCTGTCTCTCTGTCTCTCTCACTCTCTCTCTCACCCACTATCTCTCTCTCTCTTTCACACGCTGGATCTCTTATTTACCCTATATATCTTAACTGCCCTATACCTACACCAAAATAACCTATACTGCTTTCTTCCAGATCTAACTCTCGAGCTTCACACGGAAGACATCGGAATCCCCCCTAACCCAGAAGACAGGTAAGGAACACCTCCCCTCCAATGTATAACATTGCGGGAAATGAGGGTACCTGGACATTAGGGACTGCGGACAGGTAAGATCCCAGGGGGGATTTCTGCTTTAGATATTGTGACGCGGGGGCGCTCCAGGCACATTTTATGGGGTTCAGGAAACTAGTCATTCACATCTGGCTTTTTTGTTGTCTAAATCCCTACACACACACACACACACACACACACACACACACACACACACACGTAACAAGGACTAATTGTAGTATAATGTAATACAATAAATAAACTAATGTCAAAAACGAATGTTGTTCTTACTAGGAATTTATTCTTTTTTTTTAAAAGCGGGACTAGGGGCGGGGCTAGGGGCGGGGCTAGGGGTGGGCTTGGTGGCGAGGAGATTTTTTGATCGGCGAGTAGATTTTTGGGTGATTTGTCGAACACTGTATATATATAACAAATGGAAATATTACTGTATGCTCATTTGCATGTCTTAGACAGGTCTGCAACCCTGCCTTTCACCATTATCACCCAGCACTTAAACTGCAGCAAGGGATTTGGGGAAATGAAATGCAAATGAGCACACAGTGCCACCTTTTGCTTCAAAACCATAAACATGGTTCCTTATATGCTTAAGCTTGCTGCATGGTCACAACCAGGGTTAAGATGCATAGCCAGCAGACAGACAGGCAGACAGACAGGCAGGCAGACAGACAGAGAGTTTCGACCTTAATCGGTCTCCTCAGTGTGGGGTTGGTTATACTGGCTATGCAAAAAATGAAGCAAGGGATAGGTTTTACCATACTTAGTTAAGTTATGGTGGGTAAAAAAAAGTGACAAAAACCCTCCACAGCAAAGCATTTAGCAAATGGAAATATTACTGTATGCTCATTTGCATGTCTTAGACAGGTCTGCAACCCCGCCTCTCACCATTTTCACCCAGCACACAGCACTTCCACTGCAGAAAGGGATTCTGGGAAATGACATGCAAATGAGCACACAGTGCCACCTTTTGCTTCAAAACCATAAACATGGTTCCCTATAGGCTTAAGCTTGCTGCATGGTCACAGCTTTGAGCACAGCCAGGGTTAAGATGTTGGTAACCAACCCCACACTGAGGAGACCCATTAAGATCGGAACAGTCTGTCTGTGGGTGGGTTTTCTGGCTATGCATCTTAATCCTGGCTGTGCTCAAAGCTGTGACCATGCAGCAAGCTTGAGCCTATAGGGAAGCAAAAGGTGGCACTGTGTACAAATTTGCATGTCATTTCCCAGAATCCCTTGCTGCAGTGGAAGTGCTGTGTGCTGGGTGATAATGGTGAAATGCGGGGTTGCAGACCTGTCTAAAACATGCAAATGAGCATACAGTAATATTTCCATTTGCTATATGCTTTGCTGTGGAGGATTTTTGTCACTTTTTTTACCCACCATAACTTAACTAAGTATATCTATATCTATATCTAAAAAACAAAAAACAGAGCACATGCTCCATAGCACATGTAGCCCTGTTTCCTATTGAATACAGTATGCTACCAATGCTGTGCAACCTGTTGGCTCACAGGGCCTAAGTCTCCGCCACGGAGAGCCTGGGACACCTCGTGTGAATACTGATAACCTCTTACTTAGTGCAGCGCCTCCACCTGCGATTGCTCCCAGAAGAGTGGGAGTTGTGCCTCGCAGGACAATAATGTATTACTCCACACACACAGCATATAAAATAACCAATGACTTTACTAACGCAACCATAACCTTGCATATAATCAACAGGTGTCCCTCCCTAGAGGAGACACTATGCTACTGCGTCTCGCAGGACGTGACCCTCTCACCGTGTACCCACACCGTGTCCAGTACCCACACTAAATATTCCCCCACCCCCAAAGTGAGGTATGTGTGTGTGACTGCGCAGCCACTATGTCCTGATATATATATATATAGTTGGTGCACTTGATGAGGTTACCTGCCAAGCGCTCCAGCGCTTGGGTCTGCAAGGAACTTCACAAAGGATCAGACATTGCGTGAATTTCAGGAACACCCTCCGGGGCGATCCCACCCGGTGGGTGGCTGCTGTGCGGCCGAGGTCTGAGCCCAAACCTCTGGGTTGATATTGCAACAGTCTCTGGGTGTACAACTCTCCTGCTGATACTAAAGGGAACTGTATCCTATCTGATGGCCTGTCCCTACTTCCGCCCCACTCTACGGGGACTCAGGGCCTAACTGGGCCAGGGGTATGGGGCCAAGTGTAGGGGCTTTTGGCCTCCCTACATGCAGAGCTCCTTCTCCTTCCTCCTCCCACTCGGTTCTAACCGGGGTGCTCCCCTGCGCAACCTCTAAAACCTTCCTCCCGATATCCCGGCCGCCCTATAGGTTCCCTGGCGTCACCTGGTCGCGCTATGGCTGCTGGGACTCGTAGTCCCGTGCGCTCCACCCTATAGGAGCCGCTCCTCTTTCGCGGGCTTTGCAACCTCTTGCTGCGCATGCGTGACCTCTGCTCCCTCACCACCTTCACGGGCTCACCGCGCATGCGCGGACACCAACATGGCAGTGCCCTACTTCTCGGGTCACTGCGGAGCCTCCGATGTACCGAAGCACTCCCTGCATGCTGCAACCTTCCCTGCATGCGGAGATAAGGGTAACCTGGGGGACCTGACTACACACAAATATTTAATTAAAAGTGAAAAATTCAGTCAGGATCAAAACACTCAATAATATACTGTACATGGAACAATTAAAATATTACAAATGGTGAGTCCTGTGAGCAAAGTCCTGCTGAATGGTGATTTTATTGAATGTCCCACTGTAATGAAAGGTTCAGATGGTGTAAAGATTAAATATTTGTGCATAGATTCAAATGCAAGAAGAAAATTGAGAATCAATGCAGAATTATAAACTCCATGGAGATGTTACAGTAGGAGTATGCCACCAAATGAAAGCTGTAATAGAGGATTCAATGTTTCAGTGGACCCTGAGGCTGAAATACTCTCTCTCAAGCACTGAAAATAGAAATGCCTCTAAGGCAAAATCCATGTTTCACAGCAACTGTGCTCAGCTAGAGACTTTGAAAATGTAAAACGAGCCCTCTGCAGAGCATCTCATAGGAAAGGCAAACTGCAACCAGTAGTGTATGGAGTATTTGAAACCAGCATGAGCAGTCAGTTCTCTGGAGCTCCGAAGCTCCAAACCTCCACCTCAGGCAGCCAGCAGCTGCACCTCCCCAGTGGCTGGAATGCAATCAGTTGTGACTCTCATAGAATCGAATAGGGCCCACTGACAACTGGGTAACAATATTTAGGATAAGTGCAATGTTGAAAATATTCATCTAACTGGCAAGATATGGTTCCCTATGCATTTTGATACGTTTGTGCGACTTTCTCAAGGATGCTCTGATTGGTGATTCCAGTAGTGATGTCATTTGATGTGCTGTGTCTAGCCCCGCCCCCCTATCGCAGACAACCTGGGAATCCCCTGCTCAGCTGTGTGTCAGTGTACACATCAGCTGCTGAACGCTGAGTGTGCTCTTTTTCACGGCGCCATTGAAGCCCTTCCCCTGCTCCTATGGGACACTGAATAACATCACAATTGAGCTTTACAGAGACCGTCCAGACTGGAGGCTGCAGCAGGGAGGTGATACATCCTGATTCCAGCCTGTTGCTGCAGCCACAGCAGAGCAGAGATTCCTAGCTGTTATCAGGTGTTTTGACTATGCGATTTTAACACCTTTGTTTGTCAGTGTGCATTTTTAAAGTTTTCATCAACCTAATAAATGTATTAGCAGTCTAAGATAGAAAAGAATGCCTATAGTGTGGCACAGAGAGTAGACGCCCAAATTAAAACATAATCTTTATTAAGGTAACTTAAAATGTAACTGTTTGGACACCACAAAAACAAGACACAAAATTAATAAAAACACTTAAAAGAACCGAAGAGGTGTGGGTAAGTGTAACTAAGGTACTAGTAGTACAGTGACACATATATATATATACCTGTTACTACACAGAAAGATTTTACCAGATAGAGATCCAGGAAAAACGAGACAGCACACAGTCAGGGAAATCCAAAGCTGATGTATTCAGGATAAATACATAGGCACTGCATCCAACGTTTCGGTCATCAGAATGTGACCTTCCTCAGGGTAGTGCAGTGTATGAATGCTAGTGCATACCCTTATATACCCACATCTATCAAACCTACTGTAAGTGATAATAAATCATGCTCACCTGTGTAAAAACGAAAAAAACACCAAAAACCTTGCATAACTAGCTGTTGTGGACCGCAGCCCTATGCTGGAACGCACCACCATCTTGTTTAGGAAGTAAAAAACACAAGCGCTATGTAATACAGTAGAATAGCCTCTATATTAGTGGATATAAGGTACAAAGCTATTAAAAAAAAAAAAAACATGTTGCAATATCTAAGCAAACAGCCATGGGGTTTGCACAGCAGTCCTAACACACCAATTCAACTATAACTGCTTGTATGCACCTTAAAGGGGCAGTGCACTCACAAATGAGATACACTGCTGCCCAATATGTACTGCGCATGTGCACAGCGCTGTGTGAAATCCTGTGGATGAAGTCCAAGACTGGCTCACTGTGTATTACACCTTTTGCTGTTTACAAACATATTTATGCAAAAAGCATCTAAGTTGAACTAAGGGGCCACAAGTCACACAACAGAAGTATGCATAAAAACACCATATAATGTAACGTTAGGCATCAATTAGTCAAAATATATCTATGGATTCACTTAAGTAAAGTAAACAGGAACATGGATGTTATATATAATAAAACTAATTGCATAAAGCACAAGACTATGTAGAGATTGATACTATGCACTTTAACCATAGTGCATAGAGGAAACGCATATATGTCTATAATAAATATATATACACGTATAGCACAACTCGTTTCATTAATTACATAAAATTAACTTACACAAACTCTATACGTCCTTACAATGCTCACATATGTACCACAAATATATCAACATGTTGTATTGATTAGCAGAACCCATTAAACATGCCACCGAACAACTATTAGTGTGTGTGTGACCAAAAAAACCACGTGGATAAAAAGTGAACATAAAGAATCACAAAACAGAAGGAATCAATCTGCAATAAAATATAATCATCACAAAAAGCATCCCAGATGAAAGTCTTCATTAAGGCCAAATGGAGCCATCGTCCTAAGTTCAAAAATGTGTCTAGCCTCACTTTGTAATAAAAGTCTATTTCTGTCCCCCCCTCGACTGGGCACTGGGATTTGCAAAATGGGCATGCATCTGAAGGTTGCCAATGAATGTTTTTTATCTCTAAAATGTTTGGCAACCGGAAGGCATTTGAACTCCTGGTCATTTGCATCCGATAACAATGCTTTGCGTATGGTTGACCTGTGAATGGCAATACGTTCTTTTAACATTCTAACTGTTTTTCCAATATAGACCAACCCGCAAGGGCATTTGATCAAGTATATTACAAACTTGGATTCACAGTTAAGGAATTTATGTATTTTAATCTTCACCCCACTATGTGGATGGCAATATGTTGATCCAACCTGTATGTATTGACAGTTGGTACAACCCTTACATTTGTAAGAGCCTGGTTTGAGTGTTAGCCATGTGTTGTTTCTGGCATATTTTTCAACTGGATCGGATTGAGTAATCATATCTCCAATTGAAGGTCCCCGCCTGAAGCAAAAAAGAGGTGGTTCTGCAAAGTCATGTCCTATCTTGTCATCTTGTGCAAGGGCGTGCCAGTTCCGCTTCACGCTGCGTTGGATTTGTGTGGAAGCCGTACTAAATGTACTGATCACATTGAATCTGGCCTGTTGTTCCACCTTTTGATGACTGCTCCCCAGGGATTTCGTATCCAGTGTGTTGACTCTGTCCAGTGCATACTTGACATCTGCAGGGCTGTACCCCCTCTCTAGAAAACGATTTGCCATGGACATCAGAGCTCTCTCCATTAGACTTGGATCACTTGTAATACGTTTCACCCTCAACAGTTGGGAATATGGTAAACCTTTTTTAAGAGGAACCGGGTGGTGACTTGTTGCGTGGAGTAAGATGTTCTTATCCATTACCTTCTGGTATAAACGCGTAGCCAATCTGTCGCCACTCTTGTACGATGAAGTCCAAGACTGGCTCACTGTGTATTACACCTTTTGCTGTTTGCAAACATATTTATGCAAAAAGCATCTAAGTGGAACTAAGGGGCCACAAGTCACACAACAGAAGTATGCATAAAAACACCATATAATGTAACGTTAGGCATCTACTAGAGGCTATTCTACTGTATTACATAGCGCTTGTGTTGCACATGTGCAGTAGACCCTGGTTGGATTGAATGAGCCTTGTGGGCACCCGTAGTACACCAGGACTGTTTTTTTCTTCCTAAACAAGATGGTGGTGCGTTCCAGCATAGGGCTGCGGTCCACAACAGCTAGTTATGCAAGGTTTTTGGTGTTTTTTTCGTTTTTACACAGGTGAGCATGATTTATTATCACTTAGGTTTGATAGATGTGGGTATATAAGGGTATGCACTAGCATTAATACACTGCACGTCCCTGAGGAAGGTCACATTCTGATGACCGTAACGTTAGAAGCAGTGCCTATGTATTTATCCTGAATACATCAGCTTTGGATTTCCCTGACTGTGTGCTGTCTCGTTTTTCCTGGATCTCTATCTGGTAAAAAAAAAAATCTGTGTATGTGCATATATGGGATAAGCATCAGTGGATAACCTGTTTTCAGTGTGCCAACTGCTTTCTATTTTTTCTATACCTGTTTCTAGATATAGTGAACACGTAAATAGTGTAAGTATTAGTGCCCATGTACTGTAGTGTCCTGAAACAACAGGATGTATCCAAAATATTAGCTGAATGATCCACTATGTAAGGGGAACCCTGTATAGGGACACCTTACCACCAAACTACTGATGATAGTAGTTGTTTGGTTTGGAGCATGCATACAGAGTGCTGCCACAGGGAAATGTACTGTGGCAAGCACAGGGGTGCTATTAGGACTAAGTGATATGGAACAGCTGAATTGGATAAGTGGCACTAGGTACTGTAATATAGCTCATGAACTGATCCTAGCTAATACATATACTCAAAGCCCTTGATAGAAGTGGGAATCCTAAGGAAGGACCCCTTACCACCAAACTGCTTTGTCTAAGGCTAAGTAGTGAGGTAGCTACCCTGTGAATAGGTCTGTCAAGCAGCCCCACTATTGCTGAGTAGCAACTTAGCAACAAGGCAGACAAAGACTAAGTAGCTGAAGAATCAGATAAACATGACCTATGGTCTGAGTGCTGTTGCTGCCCACGGACACAGTCTGCGAAGCACTAAGACAAGGAGCAAGCCCACACCTCTCCGATGAGCCGACGTCACGCGGAAGTGACGTCAGAGTACCCTACGTACGTTTCACCGTAACTGACTTCATCGGGGGCGGGTACCAAGGGCTACTAATGAGAATTATAAGTGCACATGTTGCCATAGTAGCTGAGTGTTTGCAGGCTCTTACTGGTTGCCTACCTAGACAATCCGTGCGCTACTGCGGATGACACTCCCCTGGAGGCGCATCTACTGCAGCAATGCAAGTTGACGTTTAGTTACACCCCTCAGGACTCGTATCCTAAGCTGCATAAGACAAAATAATGCTGTACTGGAATGCTGATAAGAACTGACGCTCTGGCTTGAATGGTAATAAAACAACATTTTCCTCAAAGCTGTCTTTGTTGTAACTGTGTGGTGAATAGATGCATATGTTCCCTGATAGTGTGTGAGATGCAGTATATTGAATGCATCTTGCATTCAGCCCTATAGGGAAAGCTAACTAGATGAACTCCCAAATGGGAACACAGGAATTAGTGTTAGTACAAGCTCACCTATTGGGGGTGTCTCTGTTGCTATAAAGTGAGACTCAGAGAGAGGGGGAATACTGCATAGTGGTCCAGAGGTGTAATACTGGATGCAGTGAAGATGTATATTAGCCCAGTTTCTGGCGTAGCTCAGGGGGACACAGAGATAATTTACGGTGTGTTCATAGAAACGGGGTATACAGGAACCCTTCATTTAGACCTTCAGGTGTTAGAGTGAATAATGTAAAAATCCATCTCGACTCCTTTTGCAGGAGTTTTTTTTTATCCCAATCCCCACCCCTAATGGTGGGGGAATACTATCGATTCCCTGAAAGGATAATGAGTCAGTGTTACCCTGATGGTGCTCCCTTACGTACCTAGAAACTGGGGTGTCTGCACAGTTCTTAATAGATCCTATGTGTTCCAATATGCGGCGACGAAACTCTCTGCCAGTTTTGCCTACATATTGCATACCACAACAGCAGGTTAGGAGGTAGATAATCTTAGAGGTTCTACAGTTGAAAAAATCATGTATGGTATATTATTTCCCATTGTTGGAGAAAGTCTTGCTGGTTTTAACAAACTGGCAGGCCTTACAGGACCCACACTTGTGAGTTCCTTGTGGTTTAGATGGAAGCCATGTGGTCAGAAAATCAGTCTTTGGTTTGATGAAATGACTATGGACAAGGACATCTTTAAGATTCCTGGACCGTCTGCTCACCGTATCTGGCTCATTATTCAGAACCTCTTTCAGATCAGGGTCCTGAAGTAATATGTGCCAGTGTTTTTTGTAAACATTTTTTATACTCTTCCACTGAGCACTGTATGTGCCTATGAATCGTACAAGTTTCTTTTCATCAGTCTTACTCTGGCATTGCAGAAGTGATTGTCTAGGGTAACAAGTGAATTGTGGTATGCCTTTTTGATTGTTTTGTGGCTGTATCCACGTTGCAGAAACTTCTGACGCATACTTTCTGCATGTACTTTTAAATCATCTATCCCAGAGCAGTTTCTCCATATCCTCAGGAATTGTCCTGTGGGTATCCCCTTGATATGGGATACAGGATGATGACGATCTGCCCTGAGATAGGTGTTCGTTGCTGTTTTCTTTGAGTGAGTAGTTGTACCAATCGCCCCTTCAGAGTTTATACTGATGCATAGATCTAAGAACAATATATTTTTCTCTTTGACTTCGTGTGTCAGTTTTAAGTTGTGGGTGTTGGTGTTCAGAATTTCCACAAACTTAATAAACAGGTCTTTACTCCCTTTCCAGAGGACAAACACGTCATCGACATAACATAACCAGAGAATAATATTATCAGTAAACTCTTGAAGTGTATCACTCAAAATGGTCTGTTTTTCCCACCACCCCAGGTACAGGTTCGCATATGTAGAGGCACATAGTGGATCATTCAGCTAATATTTTGGATACATCCTGTTGTTTCAGGACACTACATGGGCACTAATACTTACACTATTTACGTGTTCACTATATCTAGTAACAGGTATATATACTGTAAGTCACTATACTACTAGTACCTTAGCTAAACTTACCCACACCTCTTCGGTTCTTTTAAGTGTTTTCTTAATCTTGTGTCTTGTTTTTGTGGTGTCTAAACAGTTACTTTTTAAGTTAACCTAATAAAGATTATGTTTTAATTTGGGCGTCTACTCTCTGTGCCACACTATAGGGATTATTTTCTATCTTAGACTGCCAATGATCACTTTTCCCTGTGAGCACCGCCCCACCCCTTCTGTTTGGTTATATTCCCTCTTTATGTAGAGCAGGGTATTTTCTACGTTTTATATAAACGCAGTTTTCTCTCCTATATACGCTAATTTGGGGGTCTGTTTTGCCCCTATCCACTAACGCTAGCTCACATCTAGACTATGTCAGGTTTTATCACCACAGGCATTAACTTCAGCTCTTGGATTACAGAGTCAGAAACAGTCTTTGATCTAGAGTCAGAAACAATAGATCTGGCTGATACACCTGCATCAAAGGCTACTTCAGATCTCTAGACAAAACATTCAAACAACAATCTAGACTCTGGTGGGACATAATCAGTTTGGAAAATTACTTCAAATCCAACCTGATCCCCAGGGGACTATGTCTCAATCTGCCCCCTCATATATGTGTACAGAGAGAGAATTTACAACAGAGTGGGAAAAGATACTCTCGCAGTGTTCACATGATTTAATGAAGTTAATTGCAAAATACAAAACTGATAAACTTGACATAGTCAAAAGTGACCTAAGCAAACTTAAAGCAGAGGTCACCAAATGGAATACTAATGAAAAATTCAATGAATATGAACTACAGTTGAAAAACAACATTGAACGGTATACCCAAGAGATAAAAATCAGGAAAAACAAAAAATTCTCAAGTGAAAAAATTTCAAATTTAATATTAAAAAAACACAATCTCAGGAACAAACTGTTGTACCAAGTGACTACTCTTCAGAGTGGGATTCCTCTGACACCGACATTTCTACTCAACCAAAACAAACACAGAAAGAGAGCGCCAAGCCCCATATGAACACCAGATCCAAAAAGGTCCAAGAGTCCATCAATCCTACTCCTTATTTTTTAGGTACAGAGTTTCTACTGGGTCCCCCAGACTTACGTATAAGAGAACCAGGAGGGGCCAATGGGGGGAAGAAGAAGGCAAAGGAACAGAAGGCCAAGGAGTTTCAAAAGAGGGGGTTATTCTTATCCAATAAACAACAGAGTGACAACTTTATCATCAACCTCACTAATATTGAACTAATGGACCAACACATCAGGGTCCTCCAAAAGGGTCTTTCCTTCTCCCCTACGGCCACAATGGACCGAGAGTGTCAAAGACACCAATTTTTTTGCTCGAAAACTTCTGCTGCATGAGTATTTTAAACGTATACAGCTAAATCAAGCCAGACATGCTGGGTTGGAAGACCCAAGCGATCTGGATGCGGTATGGTATGATACACTCATCAATCTATGGGAGGAAGGGGAAACAGACCCTATACACAATTCAAACCTCCTAGCAAATTTATACCAGGAATGTATAATAGAAGTAACATTGATAACTTTGTTAAACTCGTAACACAAGACCTGGGCAGGATAACAAGCAATAGACCATATGACAATATGAATTAAAAGAGAGGGAAGCTTTGAAAGAGTTGTCAGATAATTCAAATATAACAATAAAACCCTCAGATAAAGGGGGAAATATTGTTCTAATGCAAACTGACAACTTCATTAAAGAAAACATGAGATTACTTAGCGATGACACCTGCTACCGTGTCCTTGATAGAGACCCCACAATCACCTTTCAAAGAGAACAAAAAGTGATTCTAGACAAGGGTCTAGAGGAACAACTGATATCAGAACATGAGTATCAGTTCATGTTCAATAAGACACCTCAAACTGCCACTTTCTATACACTCCAAAAGTGCACAAAAATAGGTCTCACCCCCCCGGACGACCAATTGTGTCCGGAATAGGGAATGTAATAGAGGGACCAAGTGTATACCTTGATAAGGTTCTGAGACCATTTGTCCTCATGCTCCCCTCATATGACAGGGACACACAAGATGTCTTACGCAGGCTGGAGAGGATAACCGTTGAAAATGGCACCCTTCTATGCAGTTTAGACGTCGAGTCCCTGTACACCAGCATTCAACATCCAGTTGGTGTACAAGCGACATCCTATTTCCTATTCACCAGGGGCACACTGCATTCCAATCATAACCAGTTCGTGTGTGACCTATTGAATTTCGTATTAACACACAATTACTTTCTTATTAACCAAAAGGTCTACCTCCAGGTACAGGGGACTGCTATGGGCACAACATGTGCCCCTACATATGCGAACCTGTACATGGGGTGGTGGGAAAACAGATCATTCTGAGTGACACACTTCAAGAGTTTACTGATAATATTATTCTCTGGTTACGTTATAGTGATGACGTGTTTGTCCTCTGGAAAGGGAGTAAAGACCTGTTTATTAAGTTTGTGGAAATTCTGAACACCAACACCCACAACTTAAAACTGACACATGAAGTCAATGAGAAAAACATAGTGTTCTTAGATCTATGCATCAGTATAAACTCTGAAGGGGCGATTGGTACAACTACTCACTCAAAGAAAACAGCAACAAACAGCTATCTCGGGGCAGATAGTCATCATCCTGTTCACTTTTCAAGGGGATACCCACAGGACAATTCCTGAGGATATGGAGAAACTGCTCTGGGATAGCTGATTTAAAAGTACATGCAGAAAGTATACGTCAGAAGTTTCTGCAACGTGGATACAGCCACAAAACAATCAAAAAGGCATACCAGAATGCACTTGTAAACCCTAGACAATCACTTCTGCAATGCAAGAGTAAGACTGATGAAAAGAAACTTGTACGATTCATAGGCACATACAGTGCTCAGTGGAAGAGTATTAAAAATGTTTACATAAAACACTGGCACATATTACTTCAGGACCCTGATCTGAAAGAGGTTCTGAATAATGAACCGGATACGGTGAGCAAACGGTCCAGGAATCTTAAAGATGTCCTGGTCCATAGTCATTTCACCAAACCAAAGACTGATTTTATGACCACATGGCTTCCATCTAAACCACAAGGAACTCACAAGTGTGGGTCCTGTAAGGCCTGCCAGTTTGTTAAAACCAGCAAGACTTTCTCCAACAATGGGAAACAATATAAGATACGTGGTTCTTTCAACTGTAGAACATCTAAGATTATCTACCTCATAACCTTCTATTGTGGTATGCAATATATAGGCAAAACTGGCAGAGAGTTTCGCCGACGCATATTGGAACACATAGGATCTATTAAAAACTGTGCAGACACCCCAGTTTCTAGGCACGTAAGGGAGCACCATCAGGGTAACACTGACTCATATCCTTTCAGGGAATCGATAGTATTCCCCCACCATTAGGGGTGGGGATTGGGATAAAAAACTCCTGCAAAAGGAGTCGAGATGGATTTTTACATTATTCACTCTAACACCTGAAGGTCTAAATGAAGGGTTCCTGTATACCCCGTTTCTATGAACACATCGTAAATTATCTCTGTGTCCCCCTGAGCTACGCCAGAAACTGGGCTAATATACATCTTCACTGCATCCAGTATTACACCTCTGGACCACTATGCAGTATTCCCCTTTCTCTGTCTCACTTTATAGCAACAGAGACACCCCCAATAGGTGAGCTTGTACTAACACTAATTCCTGTGTTCCCATTTGGGAATTCATCTAGTTAGCTTTCCTTATAGGGCTGAATGCAAGATGCATTCAATATACTGCATCTCACACACTATCAGGGAACATATGCATCTATTCACCACACAGTTACAACAAAGACAGCTTTGAGGAAAATGTTCGAGGCACCCATAGGTACCGGAGCAGGGGTGCCGGCGCTGCTGGTGGGTCCCGCAGAGAGAGGTTAGAAAGCTGCTGTGCCACGGCGGTTACTTGGTCGGTTACTTGGTCGCTCAGAAATTGCCAGTGTTCCATGGACACACCTTGGCCCACCTCAGGGGGGTCTGCATTTGGGTGGCTCTGCATAATGTAACTCTTGACTGCCCGCAGACCTGACCAGTCCCCAGTACTGAGGTGGGTAAGGGTATCACACACACCCACAGCAGTGAGGGCGTGCCCGGAGTGTGGTAAGATGCGTTGCCAGGTTTGGTGAGGAAAGGGTTAGCCAGATACTTGCCGCGTCCGGGGCGCCAGAGGTCCGAAGGTATAAATCTGAAAGCCGTAGGTCAAGGGCAGGAGAGCAGCGTAGTGAGGTCCAAAGCCGAGTCCAGGGGTTGCCAGCTACATGAAGTCTAACAAGAGCCGAGATCAAATCCAAGGGTATCAAACGAGGGCAGGGACTGGAGCGTGAGCTGCAAAACACAAGAGAGCCAGGCATAGACCTCCGTACTACTAGAGCCACAAGAAAACTATGCAGAGCGAGGAAGGAGAGGGCAGACAGGAACTATATATGTGGGAGAGCCAATGGGAGCAAGAGGTGGAGCGGGGGCTTGCCTGAGCGGAGCCAGGGATAGGCTTAGATGCCTAGTTTGATGTTCACCAGAGGGAATAGCCTCAAGCTGATGGGAGGTGGAGCCCAGGCTGCAGGAGGAGTGTAGAAGAGAATGGGTGCGCGCACCCCTGTAACAGTCCTGCGTGCGCGCCCCGGCAGTGTGTGAGCGGCGGCGGCGTGCACCGCGGAGGGCAAGAATGGCGCTCGACCAGAGCGGGTAAGGAGCCAACGGGGAGGGGGCCTGGGCCGCGTGGCATTGCTGGGAGTCGGGTGACAGGGACCCGCTCTAAGGCACGTGTCCCCCGATCCCTTACAAATATCTGCGTTGCTTTGTGTCTGTGACCCAAGATAACTGGTCGGAACTGCTGCCTTGGGCAGAGTTTGCTATCAATTCCATGAAGAACGAATCTACCCGCGAATCCCCATTTTTTATAAATTACGGATTCCATCCTGCTCGTCTTCCCATCTCCAATTCTCCCTCAGGAGTGCCAGCTGCCGACAAACGGATCTCCTTACTTCAGGACTCTTGGACTAAGGTTCAGTCATCTCTCCAGGAGGCTGCAGGAAGGTTCAAACTCCAGGCTGCTCGACATCGCCAAGCCTCTCCCAGATACAAGCCAGGGGATATGGTCTGACTTTCGGCAAAAAATATTAGTCTAAAAACTCCTATCCTAAATTGGCACCTAAATTTCTGGGACCCTTTTCCATACTGGAACAATTAACCCTGTCTCCTTCCGTCTACAACTTCCACCAGCAATGAGGATACCAAACGTTTTTCATACCTCGTTATTGAAGCCTTTTGTGCAGAGTATGCTCTTTCCAGATTATATCCGTAGACCCGACCCTGTGATAGTTCAAGGACACGAGGAGTACGAAATACAGTCCATAGTGGACTCACGTCTCTGCAGAAGGAAGGTCCAGTTTCTCGTACACTGGAAGGGCTACGGTCCTGAGGAACACACCTGGCTTACCCGAGGTCATATTTACACCCCTACACTCTTAAAACGCTTCCAGAAGAAGTATCCCTTGAAGCCTTGGAAGGATTGTCCAGAGTCCAATCCTCAAGGGGGGGGGTACTCAGGAAGCAGGGCTCTCGCAACACCTCCTTACCTGCCTCGGAGGTCGTTGCTGCCGCCCCTCGCTCCCCGCGGGTACGTTCTCGGCATGGGACTCGGCGATCTCGCCCGACGCTGGCTCTTGCGTCCGCCATCTTGCCGGGGCGCGCAGTAGGATCTTACACAGCGCGCGCCTCCGGCAGTAATTTATTCACTCCTCCGCTCTTCTAGCCACGCCCCCCTTGTACAGCTGCAGCCCCGCTCCTGCTCTCACCCGCCACAGCTGATCACAGGCAAGGAATACAGCCTGCACCAGTCACAAGACGCTCCACGGCACACCTCCGCTCTGCCTCCTTCCCTGATTGGTCTCTCCACGTATATTACTCCTGTTCTCCCTGGGAATCATTGCTCTGCATAGCTTCTGCTAGTTGGGCTAGTATTCGTGTGTTCTCTTGTTCTTTGTGTACTTCAGGTGTGACCCGGCTTGGCTTTCGACTCTTCCTCTGGCTCTGGACCCCGGCTTACTCCTTACGACGCAGTCTCTCTCCGCCCTCCGATCTCGTCTCGCTCCTTTACCTCCCGGACCTCTGGCACCCTCGACCCCCGGCTACGGCAATCACCACGACACGGCAAGTACCTTTGGTTCAATTACTAAGGAATCCTGGCCTGGCACCTATTACCACTCTCCGGACACGCCCCTCTGCTTCAGGTGCGTGGTATTATACTTTCCACCTCAGTCTTGGGATGGGTCTGGTCTGCGGGCAGCCCTACTGTGACAGTACTCCACTGATTGGATGCATCCCATTTGATGTCTATGATATTGGCTTTAGCAAACCCCGGTTTCTGTCTCAGGGTGGCGCGCAGGTCAGGCAAGGGTGTGAGATGCCGGAACCTGGCTGATGGCAACCACGTAGCTGGGCAGCACTTGGCATCTTATGGCCCACTTGTGAACACTGTGGCTTGATGGTAAGGACATTTTCCCTCTGGATGAGACTATCTTAAATTTAAATTAGTCACCCCAGGTCTGGATCTCAGCAGTGCCTCCAAATGTAGCCCCCTTTCCTGCTGTGTCAGGGCAACTATGTGTGCTGCTATACCTGTGTGGCAAACTGAACAACTGCCCTAACTGTCCTAACTGTTATCAGTGTTCTAACTGTTATAAATGCAGCAGCCCTATTGGCTGCCTGGCAACATGTGGTCGGCAGCCCCATAGGATGCTGGGACTTGTAGTTCCAAGCGGATCTATGGGTGTAATAGCTGCTACTGGCATTATTCTGCGCATGCGCCAGGTGTACAAAGATGGCCGCCGCAACTCTAGATACTATCTGTGCATGCGCAAGCCTTCTCTGCGCATGCGCGTGCACAAATAAAATGGCGGATCTCGGTGGAGCACCGGCGACCCGCTTGCCAGCTCAGAATCTCCCTGCAGAAACCACACAGCCGTCACCCTCACGCAGCCTGGAGGTAAGAGGGGGACATGGCTACATGCACAATATAAAGGGGCAAAAAAATCCCCAAAACACCTCTGCACAGTGAAGAAGCATTTCCACTCATTACATTCTTGAAAGAAACATTTAATTTAACTCTCAGCACCACTCCATTCTTTGCAACTACAACATCAGGTTCTAGCATTGATCTTCCAGTGCCATTTACATACGTTACAATGCAAAATTTATGTCTCTTACTTATAATTATCATAAATCTGAAATGTCATGTATTAAAAATGATACTATCTAACTAGCATACCAGTACTACAGTAAATGTACAGTATTACATTAAAACCAGTCTGTAATTAATCCGTCAACATGCCTACAGGTATGTACATTTTATTCAATTTACAAACCACTCCCCCCCCTCTTTTTTTGTCTCAAATCTTCACTCCTGTATTGATCATAATCTTAAAATATAATCCCCCCCCCCTTGTCAGATTTAAAAAAATATAATCTGGGAGTTATTTCTCAAAGATTTAAAGCATCAACTAACTTTTTTTTTAAATACATTTTTTTTATCGCAGGTTTGAAGCAGGGGGTCTCCGGAGCTGAACCCAATTAATTTTTGTCTCGAGGACCCCTGCTTCCAGAGATACTGTACTTACCTCCATAGTAGTTCCGGTATCTCTGCAGGCAAAGAAACTGGTCTTTAATCTAATGGTGGCTAAAATGTACCATGACACATGGTCCAATAGAAAGACGTGATGTCATCCAGTGTGGCTTCATATTGGCCCGCATGACCTGCATCTTTAAACTCTGCAGAGATACCAGCAATCCCTATGGAGGTAAGTATCTCTGAAAGCAGGGGAACGTGGAGCTGAAATTAATGGGGCTCAGCTCTGAAGATCCTCTGCTTCAAAACCTGTAATAAAAAATAAATTTTATTTTTTTAAATGAACCCGTATTGCTGTTTTAATACCTGTAAATTCTTAGATACTCATATTCCCTTATCACTCAACTTCCCTTTTTTACAAAGTTACCAAAGGCACAGTACTTACGGACAAATTCTTGATTTGAGTATGAACTTTAGCTTCCGTTTGACGTGATGTGAGGTTTCTGCTGCGAACATGGATTGCCCACATGTACTTTGAACAGAAATGGATTATAAAAGAAAAAAAGATTGTAAATAAAGTTAACTTTCAAACTTATATACAGTAATTCCATTTGAAATGTGAACCTCTGAATATGAACAGGTGGTATAAATCTTGTAGGTTTCTTGTGTGGAGACACCAACACCTTTATATGGAAAAAAGGCTGATATAGTAAAAAAAACAGATGAGGAATCAGAAGTGACATCACTGTCTTTCCGATTACTTCTTGCTACAGGTTGTGCTGTTCTTAATGGTAGAGTGCATCTGTAGGAGTAGACACATCACCAGGAGTAGACACTGTCTGTTGTGTTTTGTAGTCTTGGACTACTTTATTCAAAGCTACAGCTTTATGATACAGTTTGCTAAATGCATACAATCTCCCAAGCATCCATGATATAAAATGCTCACTGTAGAAATCCCTATCCCCTCTGCACTATTATTGTAAAAGTACAGAAGTTGAGTTACTACACTTTGACACATTAGAGGAGCCAGGTGTCCAAACATAATGTAGAGGTCATTGAAAAAAATTAAAAGGAAGAACTGTTCAAGCAGACTTGATGGTCAAGCTATAAATTATTCTCTCTTGACTGCTTTGAATGGCACCTAATAAACTAAAGGTGTACACTAGAATTTATTCACTTGTCTTCTGCCCTTGTTATGAATTTAAAATGTTGAATTTTACAAAAGGCCAATTATGTCAGTTCACCTTTATTTGCATAGTTTAATGTGAAATAAGACAGCTATCAAGGAAGATGTTTTCCTTTAAAATACCCATAAGACGTTGCATGATTTACTTTTTTTAATACACACAATATGGTGAGCAGGATGACAACCTAAGTCCAAATATTCAAAGCTGGCAGAGCCTGTCTATGTTTATCACACTTAAATACTATAATGGACCAGGGGTCCATACCTGCGGTGTAACTTCTAAAAGAATGAAAGTGAGCGGTAAAGCACAGCTACTGCAGCAAGAAAGAGGTAAAACCTTTGGAGCTGGAGGAGGGTGTGATTAGAACTAAGCATAGTTAGTAGATGTCTCTTAGACAAAGTGCATATACAGCTGCGACCGCCTTTATCCTAAGGCGGCCGTAGCCACCCCGCTCTGATAACCGCGGCCAGACGCGGTCTGTTTTCTTTTTTTCTGGAGCGGTTTTCGATATGTTAGAGCTCGGATTTTTAGCGCTGTCTGCAATACTGCAATACCGTCTAAAAACTCAGGTGGGTGATCGCGAGCTGTTGTCTTAAACGTCTAATAGCAATTCAACTTACAGTACAGCTGTACATTTTCTGCAAGTCTGTGTGTGCGCACGCAGTAATTGTAAATTTGAAGATTTATACAGTATTACAAAAATATAACGTCGCGTCTTCTTCCGAAAATAGCATTATCATATTTCTATATGTATAATTTATTAATCAAAACTTTTACTAGGCTTGCTCTTCTTTTCATACTGTTTTTATTTTATGCGCATACGTGTATGTCTCATTTGAACATTGTTGAAACGCATAGGCATGTTAAACATTATGATGACCTGTTGAAAATATTTCTTTGAACTGATAATCCATCATATAGCACTCTCCACCTCGCCCCCGCACATACACAAGGCTCAAGGATTTCAACTTCTTATCTACACCTCTTCCACACCATTCATTTGTAATGGATGGCTTTCTGGCTTGAATCTTCCCGAGCATGGCACCACATTCCTGCGCATGCGTGTATGACTTCCCATTTCTTTAGAAGTTAGTTCAAGTTTAAAAAAAATATATATATATTTTTCGGTTATCGACATGGGCTTGCATAACAATTCTGGATATTATGAGAATCAAGTTTTAAAAATATATATTTTTTTCTGTTATCGACATTCGTTTGCATAACAATTCTGGATATTATGAGAATCAATCACTACTGTTGCTTTTTAATTCTACACTAGTCATGTATGTTCTTTATGAGGTGGGTGGCATAGTACTGTGATTTTTATTTGGGGGTGTGGGGATCAAAACATTATGATGACCTGTTGAAAATATTTCTTTGAACTACAGGTAATCCATCATACAGCTTTACCCCCTCCCCCCGCACACACAAGGCTCAAGGATTTCAACTTCTTATCGACACCTCTCACAAACCATTAATTTTCAAATGGTTGGCTTTGTGGCTTTAATCCTCCCGAGCCTGGTCTCACATTTCTGCGCCTGTGTAAAATTCTCTTTGGGTGGGACCTTGTTGATTATTAATGCGCATGCGTGTATAACTTCCCATTCAATTAGAAGTTCAAGTCTGAAAAAAAAGGGGGGGGTTTGTTATTTTTTTTTTCCGTTTCTCGACATGTGTTGTGCCTGCATAACAATTCTTGATATTCTGATCATCAATCAGTACTGTTGCTTGTTAATTTTACACTAGTAATGCACATGTTTAATGAGGTGGGTGACATAGTACTATGATTTTTATTTGGGGGTGTGGGGATCAAAACATTATGATGACCTGTTGAAAATATTTCTTTGAACTACAGGTAATCCATCATACAACTTTACCTCCCTCCCCCCGCACACACACAAGGCTCAAGGATTTCAATTTCTTATCGACACCTCTCACAAATGTGATAATCCCTTCCCGAATTTAATATGTTAATCTGATTAGCCCTTCTCGGCCCTTCAACCACTCCCCCCACACCACCACTTCACACACAAGCCTTACAACGTGAGGGGTGGGGGGTGTTTCAATGATTATGATTATCGTGAATGTAAAGAAATATTTATTTTATTTTATCAGGAATAAAAAATACAAATTATCATGAATAATACAAATTTCAGTCTTTATCTTCTTTGTAAACGTACTGTAGTTCTTCTGTCAGTTGAAAATTAAGGGCCGGTGGATAATCATGGAAGAATGAAAAATACAAATAATCATGAATAATGCAAATTTATAATAATAAAAACAGTAATACTGTCCCACAGTCACTTATACCACCCATTGTGGCCAAGCACACCCATTTACAGCACTTATTCCCTCACCTGCTCTCTCTGTATGTTTCCCCACAAACCTCTTAGATTGTAAGCTCTTCGGGGCAGGGATTTCCTTTCCTATTGTCTGATTTTTGCTGCACTTATTGTATTATAATTCCCTGTACTGTATTCTTTGTGAAGCGCTGAGTACACTTTTGGCGCTTTATAAATAAAGACATACAATACATACAATAATACAAATTTTCAGTCTTTCTCTTCTTCGTCTTGGCCACATTGCATTCTGTAGTTGATTGAGAGAGGTTTTTTTTTGTGTAAATCATGACTGTAGATACACTATACACACAGTTCACACAATTTACACATGATACCCCCCTCACCCGGCCCGTCCTTTTTTTAGTGCAGATCTCCCTGAAAAGTAAAGAAAAAATTAGTGCAGTTAAGTACATATAATGGCATTGTGTACAGAATAACTTCTCCATATTGGACTATGCAGTTACTACTGTCAAACTACTGTATGCTGGAACTCATTATACATTATAACTACTGTATAACTACTGTAAAATACTTTTTAACGAGATTGGTAGTGCCGCTCTCTGAAAAGAAAAAATTACTGCACATAAGTGCATATAATGGCATTGTGTACAGTATAACTACTCCATATTGGACTATGCAGTTACTAATGTCAAACTACTGTATACTGGAACTCATTATACATTATAACTACTGTAAAATACTTTGTAACAAGATTGGTAGTGCAGCTCTCTCTGAAAAGAAAAAATGAGTGCAGTTAAGTGCATACTGTAAAACAATCTGTGCCTTACTTACCTGTATCATACTGTACTTGGTGTGCCTGTACTTACCATACTACAGTACAGTACTGTACCATACTACCTTCCTTATGCATGCCCATTACGCTGTATCACAATGGGGAACACAGTCACAATATGGTCGATATATTTATTACATCGTTCGACGGTAAGTACATTGTTCCAAAAACTCAGTATGCCTTTTTTGAGGGTTTCACCACTTTTCGGATATGATCCTTCAGCTGATGCCAGACCATTTCGATAGGATTGAAGTCTGGCGATATGTCATTGGAGGGGAAAAAAAAGGAGAATTAGTTTAAGAGATACACAGTAAACAGTGGGAAAAAATGAGACACGGTTACCATACTTACTCTGCTGGCGTCTTCACCCAGTTGATACCGCAGGCAAGAACATGCGCAGGTGACGAGGTGTGTTTGGGATTGTTGTCCTGGTAGAAACGATGACCATCTGGGAATTCATTTGTGATGTATTCCACAATCTCTGGCACTATTTTCTCATGAAAAAAAACTTTATTCATGATTCCTGTAACAAGAAAAGAAAAGTGCTCAAAATAATGCACACTACAGTAGTACAGTACAGTGCATAAGGCTACAGCATGTGACTTTGTGCATTATTTTACCATCAAAGATGACGATGCATCCTGGTCCACGCCTAGAGATGGCACCCCACACATGCATCTTCATGTGGTGTTTTGGACGCGGCTTCATAGATATGCATCCTTTTTTGTGGGATGCAAATGTGGCAAATCTCTCCAGAGATACAGTAGACTCGTCAGTAAAGATGCAATCCTGAAAAGTTTCGTCACTGTCGATCCATGCCTGTGCCTGGACCACTCTCTTTATCTTGTTGACATCCCTTATCATAGGGTACGCTCTGTAATGACAAGGAATAATTTTATAGGTACAGTACAGTTTCTTAAACCACACTTACCTCCTGTACTGTCCAGTACTAACCTCACACGTCCATATTTCCATCCAATTCTGTGCCTCATCTTCTTGAAGCTGGTCTCTGATGCGGTTATATAGTGATTTTTCTGCAGAGCATCCTTGACCCTTGTGGCACTCCTCATCATTCTCTTCACTTATTTTGTCAACCAGAAGAGTTGTCTCCCTACAGAGTAAAGGAAAAACAATAATAAGTTACAGTAGGCCACAAGTGCAGTACATAATTTATGCGCAGGCCTACAGTATGGCTAAATATATATAATACTGTATACTGTAGTTATATAAATCTACAGCGATATAAATAATATATATATATATATATATATATATATACAGTAATATAGTTATATAAATATACAGCGATAACAATAATAATAGATAGATATATAATATAGTTATATAAATATACAGCGATATAAAGAATATATATATATATATACAGTAATATAGTTATATAAATATACAGCGATAACAATAATAATATATATATATATAATATAGTTATATAAATATACAGCGATAATAATTATAATATAATATGTGTGTGTGTGTCATACTGTTTACAGTAAACAGTAAACTGTGTACTGAAATAGGGGGTTGTGAGTGCGTGAGTCATAATGAGTAATAATGAAGTGAGTGATAATTAAGGAAAGAGGTGCAACTCACTTTGAAATACTGTAGAAATAGAATTGATTATAATAATGTAAGAATGTAATTATGATAATTGAGGAAGGAGGTGCAACTGTGACGGTCGAGGGGTGCCAAGCCAGTAATAAAGGGGTCACCCCCATTAGGTACCCCCTTCAACCGTCTGGGAAGTGAGGGGTTAACCAGAAATGTACCTATAATATTCATGTTCCCCTGCTTCCCAACCCAAATATATTCACCCTGGTTTATCCTGTTCCCACATTTAGAGGGTTGCAACACGCAGGTTACACTGGGATCAGGTCGGGAGGGGAAGGGTTAATTGTGTTTATTTATTTATGGCCCTTTGTTCCCATTCCCGCCTTTTCAGTCTCCATTTGCAGCCTGTCCCATAGGTCGCCATTGGAGCTCCATACACCCCTATGGAGATTTCAGAGGTTTTGGCCCGATATCAGAGAAGACCAGCAGGTGGCGCCCGAGAGGAGGAGCGGAGCTTCTCCATTGAAATGAATGGAGTAATAGATTTCAATGAGGATTCCTCGATCTGCTCTCAGCAGGACGAGTTGGCTGCTGGCCAAACCGCAAACCTCGAAAGCGGATACAATGTCTATGAAAGGGCCTTTGATCACTCAAGTGCCGTAGGAACTTGGTCACGGCCAAGTTCAAACTCATTAAAATTGTTACTCCTGTTCTAGGGCAGGTAGCTGGCTAATTCTTTTTGCCCCTAGCTTAAGGGGAACCCCTCACTCAACCCCAACCGGGTCCGACAGTCAATGGCGTCAAGAAAGGTTCACACCCGCCATGAGGGTCCTGCCATTGACCACAATGGCAGAGGAAAAAGCCGCTAGGTTAAAAAGGCTAAGTGAAAAACTGTATAAATCTGATACTCCTATCTCCAGTTCGGTGAGGGCTAGAGGACAGGGATTTGGCCACCATGCAGTCACAGCTCTGGCATGATTGCATGGCAATTTCCAGCCCTGTCCCATCAACCAAACAGAGTAAGGTTAACTGTGAAAAGTGTGGTTTGCTCATTGACTTCAATAGTGGCGGAGGCTCCATTGAATCCTGTGGCGACGCCGGTCCGTGCATTCCCTCTGGTGGCGCCGGCCCTATTGATTCCAATGGAGGAGTGAGCCGCTGAGATTTCTCATAGCCTTTAGCGGCGGAGTCTCCATTGATTCTAATGGCGGATATGCTCCATTAAAAGCCTGTGGCGGCAGAGCCCATTGAATCTAATGGAAAGAGTGAAAGGCAGTGATTTCTTTTAGCCTGTGGCAGAGAATCCTGCATTAAAGTTAATGAAAGGTTTTAACTTGTTTTTATTATCTCCAGTTCTGGGTGTCGTGGAAGGCTGCAATTTGGCCACTATGGCGAGTGTCCTGCGGCATGAGGACCTAGCAAATTTCAGCCCACTCAGACCCACAGAACGGATTATTTTAATATATGTATATTATTAAAATGTTACTCTGTATCCCTGATAACCCAAAGCCTGCAAAAGCCACTGGCCCAGAAGGAATGTTAATGGCCACAGGGTGTCAGGATGTCTGAGGGAAACCCACTGAACAAAGGCTCCCCCACCCTAATTAAGTATTCTAGGGCGGAGAAGAGCAGGACCTGGGTACGTGAGTGAGATGCTATAAGTCACACTAAAAGTCAGAATTTCCCTGTCCAGATCCCCATTTGGCAGACTTAGAGGTGCCAGACTTAGAGGTGTTTTTAGAGTGGGGCTAGGGAAATTGATCTCTGACCAGAGGAATGCCAACCCCCTGTGGGCAGGTACTAGCTTGCTTCCCACGTGAGTTGGCACAAGGTAATTCGACCCAGGTAATTGTTCTCCAATGCCTGAGTCCCAATGGTAGGGAATAGGAGCAGAACTCCATAAAAGAGAGTGTCAGCTCTATTTCAAGTTGTTGGTTGTGGTTGTTCCTGTTGTATCCTGAACTGTATCCTGTTAGATGAATTGCCAGTCTGCGGATTGCTTCATCTTGGCCCATTCCCATGTAAGTGATTAATATATTTTCTGTTATTTGTATATATTGTGTGTCCATCTATCTTTAAGGAATAAAACCTCTTTATTATTCCGCACATCTTATTTGATTCAACCCAGAGATAAGAGAGGTTATTATTGTAACCTGGTGTATTTATTATAACCCTGTAAGCTACCGTGACAGCAACACAAAAACAAAATGTACAGTACAGTATATCTAATAATCGTTCTGTTAAAAACAATAAGCCATCTAACCAATAAAAGTGCTATTGCAGTACTGCACGGTAAATAAAACATATTGAAAATACTTTACTTACGTGGTAGTTACCGTTGGTGTCTTCATGAATTTTTTGGTCTTATCGTGGGCATGATAGCTCCCGGTGGCTGCTGGTACAACGAGGCCAGAAGTACTTAACCAGCGTTGAATATCTGAAATTCATTGTCCTCTCATGTACATCTCCTTTATTCTCATGCTAAGATCCTTAGAAATCCTTTTAACCAGCATCGCTGCGTTTAGAAAGAAATACAAGCACAAGAATGTATATTCGATGGGTAGTCGATGTGTATTCAATGTGCAGTGAATCAACAAAATGGATGGTGTATTTATACGTTAATGGGTCTCATTACAGTACGCCCACTTTTAACATCTGCACCTCGTGGCCATGCACGTGAAAATTTGTTGTAGTGCACATTAGAGTATGCCCACTTTTACCACCTGCACCTCATTACTATTATGTCAAGAAGAAATTGGCTGATATATCATTAAAGCAAAACAAATGGGAGCCACCCATTGACGCTGCCGCTGCTCTCCCGGGAACCCACATTTCACCTTCTCCTGCACTCCTTGATCCCGCTGCCGCTGCTCTCCCAGGAACCCACATTTCACCTTCTCCTGCACTCCTCAACGACGCTGCCGCTGCTCTCCCAGGAACCCACATTTCACCTTCTCCTGCACTCCTCGACGATGCTGCCGCTTCTCTCCATGGAACCCCCAGGACACCTTCTCCAGCACTCCACACTGCCGCTGCTCTCCCGGGAACCCACATTTCACCTTCTCCTGCACTCCTCAACAACACTGCCGCTGCTCTCCCGGGAACCCACATTTCACCTTCTCCTGCACTCCTCGACCACGCTGCCGCTGCTCTCCCAGGAACCCACATTTCACCTTCTCCTGCACTCCTCGACGACGCTGCCGCTTCTCTCCAGGGAACCCCCTGGGAAATCTCCTGCTGACCTCCACGCTGCCGCTGCTCTCACAGGAACCCACATTTCACCTTCTCCTGCACTCCTCGACGATGCTGCCGCTTCTCTCCATGGAACCCCCAGGACACCTTCTCCTCCACTCCACATTGCCGCTTCTCTCTAGGGAACCCCCAGGACACCTTCTCCTGCACTCCACACTGCTGCTTCTCTCCATGGAAACCCCAGGACACCTTCTCTTGCACTCCATGTTGCCGCTTCTCTCCAGAGAACCCCTATCTCATCCGCTCCAGCACCCATCCACTCAGATGTCCACAGCACCCCATTCACAACATCCAGCTCATTAGACCGCATGCTGAATGGGTTAAGTGTCAATATCCCTTAGAACTCTGGTATGCTGGTAAAGATAGATCTTCTTTTAGAGTCCATGCTAAATATGGATCAATGAATGGAGCAGATGGATAAGCAGATGGAGAAAATGGATAAGCGCATGGAGAAGATAGAGACTGACATAGCGGGGATACATAATTTGCTTGGAGTTCCTGCCCCTGTATGTCGACTGCAGGAGCAGGAGGGTGGCATGGATGGGATGGATTGGACCTTCAACCTTCCATCACCAAACGCACCCCCTCCATCAGAAAAATATGTGTTCATGTATGCCGTTGACGAGGATGACATGAGAACACTGTCAAGACCACGCCAGGAGACAACACAGACAAGGCGACTAAGACAGGAGGAAAGCATCCTCCCAGACCACCTACCCTCGCCCGCTGCCACAAGCGCACCCGCTCCCAGAAGCACACCCACTACCAGAATCCCACCCACACATGCCTGCATTGAGACGGTGCCCGACAACATCTTGCACGACCTGTTCCAGCAACTCAGGGAGAAGTATAGATTTGCAAGTGGTGGTATAGCCCAGAAACATGCCATGTACATTTTCAAGCACCACGTGAGCTACGAGTTGTACTTACAGTGGGCCCACAAAGTCAATTACGAAGGGAATCGCGTCAAAAAGCTCTTACTGAAAATTTAAGAAAGACTATTGTGGAGGAATTGCGGTGCTATCATTCCATTACAGATCATTTAATGAAAATCGTGAGAGACTCCATAAATGGCATTTTGCGGCATACAAGGCATCGTCCCTGGAAGGTGTGGAAGTTGAAGGGGAGCGCAACTCAATCAATGGTGGTATGTGAAATGAAAAAAGACACAAAATAGTGCAACAATGTCTTAAAGGGATATTTCGATTTCTGCAGACTTCTATAAAATCAGGACTCACATTTCTTCTGAAAAAATCACGCATGTAGCCCAAACTCAGGTAGGCAGTGGTGGTGAGATAGGTGGGTATCTGTAACCTCTTTCTGTACTTTGTAGTCTTGGGGATAGATTCACTCACTGTGACTGCATGTCACTCAGGATGGGAGACAACCAACCATGTGTGGGGAAACTAAAAAGCCAAACATAGTGTGTACCAATAAAAGTATAACAATTTAATCTCTAAAATCATAAAGATGTACGCTTACATCAATAAAACCATATAGTAGGCACATAGGAAAAGCAAACGCTGCTTCCAAACTCTCACCCCTCCGCACGGATCTCCCGTCACGTCACTTCCGGTTCTCGGCAATTCACTTCCGGTATCGCGGCGCTTTCAAACTTCACCGAATAGAGGGGACCTCGAGTGTGGGCAGGTACTGGGGAGTAGAGTCTCCTTTAGAGCGCTGTTATAAGGTTATTTTCACTGATCGTCCCTGGAAGGACAGACTGGTGGGGATCGAATTCGATGCGTGATTGGTCATCTGTTCAAATGTTGATTCATTTTTGACGTACTGTACTCCAATAAAAATAATGTAGATTGTTTTAAATTGTATTAATAAATAAATGTTTATACTTACACCATACACCTGTGAATGTTTTGACTTACTGTACTCCAATAAAAATAATGTAGATTGTTTTAAATTGTATTAATAAATAATTGTTTTTACTTACACCATACACCTATGAATGTTTTGACTTACTGTACTCCAATAAAAATAATGTTGATTGTTTTAAATTGAATTTATAAATAAATGTTTTTACCTACACCATACACCTGTGAATGTTTTGACTTACTGTACTCCAATACAAATAATGTAGATTGTTTTAAATTGTATTAATAAATAAATGTTTTTACTTACACCATACACCTGTGAATGTTTTGACTTACTGTACTCCAATAAAAATAATGTAGATTGTTTTAAATTGTTTCATTGTGTCTCCTTTTATTACAAAATACAGTGTTTCTGTACAGTAAGTAATGATTGGTTAATTAATGTACAGTAGTAAACACAAGAATTTTGCGTTTCAACAAGGTTCCATGAGGCATACTGTACAGTACTGTACTGTATACTGTAGCCATGCGCATTGCATCAAAACAGTATTAAAACAATACATACTGAACGGGTATAGAATACACATACTGTAATACATGTACAATAAATGCATACTTTTTATTTTTGGGGTTTATTATACAGTACAGTATGTAAAAAACTATTGTATACTATATGAAAAAAAACAGCATACTGCACTGTTACAGGTTTTCTATAAAGCTCACAGTTATTCTATCCTGATGCATAAAAATGGCACTGCCACTAGATTGTTGCCTCTGGTACGTGGATTTTTAAATTAGATTCAGCAATGTGCAAGCATCGTTACAAAAAGCGACATTATTCATCGAAATCCCTCCATTTGCCGTTCTCTGCTTGATGACAAAGTTTCTTTTCTGGTGAAAAATAAAAGTATTACTGTAATGGTTGGTTCAAATGAGTCAGTCCCCTAAAGAAGTTCCCACAGTCAGTCCCCACAGTCCCCTCGGTCAGTCCCAACAATAATTTTCTCGGGGGGGAGTCTCTTGTTCATATACACGCATGCGCCTAGCTGTGATGACACGCATACAGTATGCATTTCAACAAGGTCCGAATGAGACATACAGTAGGCGCCTAGCTGTCCACCAATTGTTCAGTATCTACTGTAAAAGCTGCTCAGCCAAAGATATTGCTGGACTACATTTTCGCGAATTGTGACTAAAATAATAGAACTAAATAACTATAAGCAAAGCGATTGATTACAAGAGAATCGCTTGACTGTGCATTGATATTGATATTTCAAAAAAAGAATAAAATACGGCAGCTGTACTAACCATAGACTTTGCCAATCGGTTGGTGCCGAGCCACTGCCACCAGTCCTGTATTCTTGATTATACACGTAGTTAACAGGTGACAGCGGGCCTGCTACACCTGTAGTTGACAGCTGATGAAGCTGGAAATCTTTTTGGTACATGCAAGCTTGCTGGTATCTGTACGTGAAATCCTGCTGAGGCTGCAGGTATCCAGGCGGGGACAGACAGCAAGGGTTGCCGGTCAGCAGGTTTTCACTGACGGTCGGACCGTTATTGGAAGCCGGTGCTGGCGTTGGCGCTGGCGCATTGCTTGCCTGGGACTGACGATTCTTAGTTGGTTTTACCATGACCTTTCGCCTTTTGAAATCTCCATGATCAAAGATACTGGAAAAATCTGGCACAACACACCAGTACCCTCCACTAACTCCGGGTGCGGGATCAATACGAAAAAAACACGTATCGATACATAACGTTTTCCTTATTGCACGCTTCCACACACGAGCATCTGGTGAAAATTTGTAAAAGTCATAATTTTCGAAAAAATATTGATATATTTGACCAACTGTGGCCATCTTATCATCTGCTGCATTAATTGCGGACCATATTAAATAAGCGTACGTTATGTCGGGCTTTTTGAACACGTACTGCGGCATTGTACTCATCTCGGAACTCTCTGGACAATAAAACACCAGACACTGTGCATTGAGTTTTTAATATGAAACGCCTAAATTGATACAGTATTGTAAATTCTTCAATACCAAGGTCAATTCACAATGGACCACTGTGGTATTTTTTAAACACTTGCAAGTCGACACATTACTGAAGCACATGTACAGTACTGTAGTGTACACATTACAATTCATTACAATTCCTGAAAATCTGCCACCTGGTGGATACGCGAAGAATTGCATCAAATTAAATCCGAACCATTATCATTAAACAGATCAAGCGCAGGTGACGGCCGGCATGAATGCGGCATGAATGTGGCATGAACGCGGTCAAGCGCATGGCATTCTGAAAAAGTCACAGGAAAATAACCGAGAAGTGTTAAAATAAAAGCGGCCGCGGCTGTATGTGCGAAACATGTCAGAGTTTATCTCTGCATGTTCTCCTTATTTTTATTATGTTGCTGTTGCCCCAATAAATATATTTAACAATTTTTTGAGGCTCCATCGCTTTATTTCAGAAGTGCACCTGCTCATTCTTTCCCCCTTGGGATTTTACTTGCAGCATTTGAGTACAAGCCGGGTGCATGCTACCTCCGGATACCTAAACAACATGGTCGTGAAAAATCTTGAAGTGATTATGCCATTTATATTCACTCTTTATTTATAAAGACATTGTCCATATCTAACTCCAGGAGATATTACCTTTATGGGGTCTATGCAGTAAGCGCCGAAAAAGCACTTTCGGCAGGGGTTTGAACTCGTCATGATTTTGGTGAGTTGCTCTCATAGTATGCAGGAAGGCCTGAATACCTGCGAGAGCAACATTTTTCTAAATGGCGAGTAGCCAGTGGCGAGACAGTCTGCCTGCCGACAAGGGTTTCCCTGGCGAGATCCGCCTGCAGCAGAGAGATCCGCCTCTCTCTGCGCAAATCTCGCTGGAAAAAAAATATTTTTAAATAAAATTTTATTCATAGTGTAGATGTGCAGGGGATCTCCGGAGCTGAACCGCGTTAGTTTCAGGTCCGGGGACCCCCTGCTTCCTGAGATATTGGCCCCGTTATGGGGTGCCGGTACCCCTCTGCTTTTAAATATTCCGATCACATGACCGTGGGATGTTAACAAAGCAGAGGGGTACCGGCACCCCATAACGTGGCCTGTATCTCGGGAAGCAGGGGGTCCCTGGACCTCAAACCAACGCGGTTCTGCACCGGAGACCCCTCGCACATCTACACAAGCCTCAAAACACACATATCAATAAACTATAATTCATAACCGTAGCGGCTCTCCGCTATGGTAATGAAGCTGCATTAATGTCATTTTTATTAATCATGTGCGGGTGTTGTGTATTGCAATGTTTATTGGGGGCAATTGTCCCCAATAAACATGCTATTGTGCCATAAAACCTTCATTGCCTTAGCGAATAGCCGCTACGGTAATGAAGCTGCTTTAATGTATTTTTTTTAATAGTGTGAGGGAGCAGGGGGTCTCCTGAGCTGAACCGCATTGATTTTAGCCTCGGGGACCCACTGCTTCCAGAGTTACAAGCCCCGGTATAGGGCATCGGGTGCCAGTGTCGCCGACATTTTTATTGCGTCCACGTCGCGTGACGTGTGACATGTAAACAATGAGATACTCGGCTCTGCTTTATAGACGATATTTTGCTTATTTTTAATATTTTACTTATACACATCACTGCGAAATGCTCAAAGAACTAGATTGGTCAACACTAGAGTCTAGGCGCAAAGTTCACCTTTCCTGTCTTGCCTTTAAATTCTTCATGGGCAAGCTACCCAGCTACCTGAACAAGCTCCTCACCCCTACCACCTGCAGCACTTATCACCTGAGATCAGACTCCAAAAGACTATTCATGGTCCCAAGCCTCAACAAAGTATCCGGACGTTCCTCCTTCTCTTACCGTGCACCCCAAAACTGGAACAACCTACCAGAGACTCTCACATCCACCACCAGTTTAAGTTCTTTCAAATCTAAGGCTGTCTCACATTTTAACCTGATCTGTAACTGTTTCATACGCTCATAATATACATTTTCTTTAACTGTGCACGCAATGTCTTGTATATAATGTATACCCTGTTCATTTATGTAACTGTACTTGTAACCATGTACTATTTGTTTTACTCTGTGCCCAGGACATACTTGAAAACGAGAGGTAACTCTCAATGTATTACTTCCTGGTAAAATATTTTATAAATAAATAAACAATGGAAGCCCAAAATCTGCTTCAAAGACTTTTTCTAGCCTTTTCGGCATCTAGGGTTAAGAGATGAGTTTGACATGGTATTTAAGTCAGAGTCACCCCTTACTCAAATGTCTTCATGTATGGTCTTCATGCCAGAGGTCTTTGATGTCCTTTATGTGTCTTCATGACCTGCCTGTCTTGCTGTGATGTCAACTGAATTATGGAAGAAATGGCCATCCTGTATCCTGATGGCCTTCTTGTCCTAAACTTTAAGTAAGTGTCCATATTTTGCCTGTTATTTGTATATCTTGTGTGTTCACCTTTATCAAGGAATAAATTATATTTTATCATATCTAAGTCTCGTCCCAGTTCAACCCAGTTATATATATATTTTTTTGTGTATTATTAATAGCCTGTCACAAAGCTCCCGTCACAGGCTTATTAATAAAACTGGTGGCAGGCGGCGGGATTGAACTGGACCTGTATTACAGTGTACTAAGGGATATTGTAATATAGTGGGGACTCGATGGTAATTGCGAGTTCCTGGGACTAAAGATATTGAACACACAGTGTACAACATATAACACCAGATATGACACCTCCTCACTGTTCCCCTACTTGTGAGAAGCATTGCCTCCAGAACCAAAGTGCCGGCCATCCGTCTGACTGGAGCCGGGCACCGAGACCGGATCAGTGCATCAAGTCGGCGCGGGGACCAGCAGCCAGCAAGGCTGAGAGAGAGACAGCGATCGGTGAGCATGAAACCCGGCAGGCTGGGCAAAGATCCACAGCTGCAGCCGCTGTAACCATCAAACCGCCCGGAGAGCAGGGAAGGGACCCAGCTCCGGGACGGCAGTGACTTGGGGAGGGAGCGGGTGGTCTCGGAGACCACGGAAGTCTTGCACCAGGAGAGGTAACGGCCGTTGCGGTGGCCCGTCCATTTTCCCTGAAAGAGCTAGCACTGGTGTGTGCGTTGGGGAAGACGTGGTTTCCGGCGAAGTGGACTCAGTTCCTGGTGTCGGTACCACACCGACCCGCTTTTTTCCTCCCAGAGCCCGGCGCTCAAGCAACCCCGCTCTGGACTCCGTTGCCCCTTGCTGTGGTTAGTCCACCGGCGGCGGATAAGCTCTGGAATGAGCCCGGCGCTCCAGCAACTCCGCTCTGGACTCCGTTGCCCCTTGCTGGGGTTAGTCCACCGGTGGCGGAGAAGCACCGGCAGCCGCTGCGGCACTGCCACCAAACGGGCCACAATAAGGCCCGGTGCTCTGACCGTGCGCGGTCGGGCAAAGAAGCCCCTCAGGGCCAGCGCTCACGAGCTGCGGAAAAGATGACCCAGTTAGCGGCATCCTCTGATGGGTCCCGCCCAGCCAGGGCGACAACCCTCCTCAGGACGTCTCCTGGAGAACCTGGACGGGCTGCATCAGCAACAGCGGCGGAGAGCGACGGACATCCACCTGATCCCGGTGGAGAACCGGCGGCGGCAGAGAAGGAGCCGCCACTCTGGCATCCTGCCGGCGGCAATTTTATTTGGGGGGAGGGACATGGTTTGCGGGAGGGGGTTATTTTACCAAGTTTGCATGGAGTTGTGTTCCTCCACAAAGACCTGGGACCCTTGTCCTGCATGTTGTACCTGTACCCAACCCAGGTGCTGTCGCGGCAGCGGCCCGTTGCTGCCCAGCCCAGATGGTGCCGGCGGCGGCCACTCCAGTCGCCCTGCAATTGGGACCAATGAAGGCGGCGGTCTCTGCGGGGACCAGCGAGGTAAGCCAGACCAAGTCGCAGACTGACTCTGACTTATTTTTCCCTATGACTGTACCCTGTTGTTTCACTCTAGGGGTGACTGGGGGGTGGCAGGAGATAGGGGTACCAGGGGAGGGGAAGGAAGGGCAGCTTGTAGGGCAGCTAGACTTCCCCATTAACCTGGTGGAGCAGCAAGGGGACTCTCGGTTAAGAGCCCCACTGTTGCAGCCTGGCTATGGGCCGGAGGTATCAGGGGTTGTGGCAAAGTTAGACCACCCCCAGATTTCAGGGGTAGTGGCAAAGTTAGACCACCCCCAGATTACCTGCCGGCCAGAAGCTAAGGTGGGTGCATCTGCACCAGCAACCCTGAGCTCACCTCCGGTAATGGGGGCACAGCTTCAGGGAGAGGAGCTAGCCCCGTTAGCACCCAGCTCTAGGGTAGGATTGCCTGGGAGAGGGTTGGGTGGGCCAGTGGGAACCGGGGAGGGAAGGCAGCAAGTGAATAAGCCAGATTTCCCCATCACCCGGGCGGAGCAGCAAGGGGACTCTCGGTTAAGAGCCCCACTGTTGCAGCCTTGCAATGGGCTGGAGGTATCAGGGGTTGTGGCAAAGTTAGACCACCCCCAGATTACCTGCCAGCCAGGAGCTAAGGTGGGTGCATCTGCACCAGCAACCCTGAGCTCATCCCCGGTAATGGGGAGACAGTGTCAGGGAGATGGCCTCACTCAGGTATCCCTAGGATCCAGGTTAGGATTAGCTAGGGAGAAGCGGAGTGAGGGGAGGCTGCAGGTAGGTAGCCAGCATCAGATCTCCATGGGAGAAGAAGGGCTAGTGGTAGCCGGGGAGGGACAGCAGCAGGTATGGCAGCTAGAGTTTCCCATTACCCTGGCAGAGCCTCAGGGGGTTTCTCAGATCAGCAACCCCATGTTGCAGCCTAGCTATGGGCTGGGGGTATCATGGGCGGTGGCCAGCTTGTGCCACCCCAGGGATACCTGCCAGCCAAGAGCTAAGACGGTTGCATCTGGAGAGGTGCTCCTGAGCTCATCCCTGGTAAGGGGGAGACAAGGTCAGGGAGGTAGGTGCACTCAGGTAGTTCCAGTGTCTGGGTTAGGATTGCCCAGGGGAGAGAGGAGTGCAGGTGGGCTGCAGGAAGGTAAGCAGCAGGCTGAGGTGCTGGGCCTAGGGGAGGCTAGGCAGGGAGACACCATGGAGCAGGGGGAGATAGGAGGTCAGTGGGGTGTCAGGCAGCTGGCAGAAGCTAGGGATGGGCTAGGTAGGCAGAAGGTCCCTTGTTCTGACTGGCCAGGAGTGACCCCCCTGACAGATTCCCCAGGGTTCCCAAAGAAAGGGCTGTGGGTAGATAGGCAGCCAGGGAGGAGAGTCAGGAGTATAGCAGAGCAGCTACAGGTGGGCACAGGGCCATGGCATGTAGGATCACTACAGGATAGTGACATAGCTCTTTCCCAGACTTGGTTGACAGAAAAGCGACGGTCTGTGCTTGATAGCTGGTCTCTGGCAGGTGCAGGAACATGCCAGTCTCTGGGCAGTGTGCAGCCTGGTCTGCAAAGGGGCCCCTTCACCATGGACTGGGTTCACCAGGCACTGGGTGGGGGGCAGAGGGAGGCAAAGGAGAATGCCCAGCGGCCACGGTGGAGCACTGCTCCGCAGGATCTAGATTTCACTATCCACTGTGGCCAGGACAATGTACTGGACAATGCCGGGGGACAATTTTGCCAGGCCAACCCCTCAGGCCTTATTGAGTGCTTCAAGGGCGCCAGTGCTATTTGTGGCGGTAGGGAGGGTTTGGCCCGGGATTAACGGGGTTACCCCCCAAGGGCCCCCCCTCTAACCTCGCCAGGGAGACAAGGGGTTAACTGGGCTGAGGCCCAGAACTGTGACTTAACCCTTGCTAAATAACATGAAAATGCTTATTCCCCTGTGTAAATGATGTTGTTGCTGGATCAGGGTCTGCATAACCCACCCACTGGGACTTAAGGGGGTTAATGAGCTACAGTTTAAGAAAATTCCACTGTATTATGTCCTTTAAGGAAATCTGGACTTCAAAGGGTTAATTGAAGTTGAATGTGAAAAGAGAAGGTTTTAGAACCCCACATGATAGATGCAGATGGGGGAATGCAAGCTTTTGCCTAAATATTGGTTCTCTGTGTTTTAAAACTGCCCTGCAGCTGGTTTGTCCTGGGATTTAAACCCAGGTTGGTGACAAAAGGCAGTGCTGAATAAACAGTTACCTGAAAACTGGTATTTTGGTAACGGAGTAAGCCAGGACCCTGAGCCTTGGGGTACAGCCTCCGGGTCACCCCCCAAGTACACACATATTAAAAATATAACTTTGTCATAAGAGGGACATATATTTTTGATAAAGTGACTTTTTGCAGTTTTTGAAATACACAGGCAGAATGCTAATGGTGTGCTAATGTACAGGCAGAATGCCTGTCTTTGTAATGAGTAAGGAACCAAATGGTGCCTCATATGAGTATTCACGTTTTGATATGCAAGCTACCTCTCTGGAAATGCATATCAAAAGAGGAGTCTGGGCTAGGTGTGATAGATAGCTCAAGAAGTAATTACCTAATTGTTTATGCGGGAAGCAGGCAAAAGGAAGGGAAGTGTTTGTTATTCACACCTTCCAGCAAAAGGTATCCCCCAGCAGCAAATCAAAGTGAGTAACTTTATTAAATATAAGAATACTATGAGATGTCCTTGGCTGAAAAGGATAAGAATTACATATGTGTATCCGTTGGATGTAGCCCATCGTTTTGAGGCTAAACATTGTACATTTACCTGTTAGGAAAGGCCAGATATTAATATCTCTATTAATGTTCATATTACAATGTAATTTTTGGTCTTCCTGCGAGCGTCAGGTGTCACCGGCCGTATTAATATATCTCACCTGACTGTGTGTATTACGGAACGGAAGTTATGCAATGATTTGCAGTAAATATGAACTTTTGGTTAAGTCTGAGGAACCCCTGTGGTGATGAGCAGGAAAGGCTAGAATTTACAAACCTGATCATCAAAGACTATTTGGCTAATTGCTTATGCTTGGCCCAACGGACAAAAGGAATTAACCAGAGGAAGTGGAACTCTTCACACTGACCACCTAGCTTCAAAAGCTTCCAAGGGACATTTGCTAGCCGTCTCGGCACCTAAGGTTACAGATAGAGGGACAAACGGTATATAAACTAGCTGTCCACCCTCTATCAAGTGTTCATGTTGTTCATGTTGTTCATGCTGTTCATGCTGTTCATGCAAAGTCTGCAGGCCTGCATGTCATCAGGCCTGTTGTTCTATACCATCTTGATTGCTGAGAAGAAATGCCATGCAATGTCTTGGGCTGATTGCTGGATGAAACTGCCAGTTCAGATGGGACTGTTTTCATTATTTTCATCTTTTACGTAAGTGTCTATATTTTGCCTGTTATTGTATAATCTGTTGTGTTCACCTTTATCAAGGAATAAATTATATTTATCATATCTAAGTCTCGTCCCAGTTCAAACCCAGGTATATATATATTTATATATAGTTTTGGTGTAAATTACAGCCTGTCGCAAGCTCTCGTGACACTATTCCAGTGCCAGGGGGAGGCAGCTGGGGCACCAGGCACCCCTTAAGCAGGGGAGGTGTGATGATGGGGAGGATTTGGACCGGGATTAAAGGGATTACACCCCAATTCGCCACCCTCTACCCTCACCTGGGAAGCAAGGGGTTAACTGGACTGAGGTCCAGTAATGTGTTTTTACCTCGCTTCAATATCCAAATGCTTATTCCCCTGTGTAACTGTATTCTGTTATCCTAGTGTTTGCACCCACACATACACTAGGGTTGCTGCGGGAGGGAAAGGGTTAATGTTAAAACAGTGATTCTAGCCCTTTGTTTAAATTACCCTCAAAGATGCCTGCCTACTAAATGCAAATGGTCAGGGGAGCGACCAACTGCTTAGGAAGCTGGAGTGGGTTGTGAGCGTTATAACTCACACTTACAAACGCCTCTGATTCAGGAGGTCTGGGGCATTGGGTGTGAAATCTAACACCAGGTGACAAATGTCCACTACCCAGGGGTCCCTGCTTCAAAGAGATTTATTGATGGGGGCCAGGGGGCAGTTACCCAAGGAGAGATCAGAATGAGTGACCTTATTAAATATAAGAATATTATGAGATGTCCTCGGCTGAACATGCTAAGAGTTACATATGTGTATTCGCGGGACCAAGCCCCAACTAACGAATACAGACACCTGAGGTTTAACAGATACTAAGAGGCAGATATTAATATCTCTCTTAATTTTAGTATTACACGGTAATATTTAGTCTCATTGGGAGCGTCATGCGTGACGGAATGTATTAATATGTCTCGCGTGCCAGTAAGTATTCCTAAACTGAAGTTATGAAGTTATTTACAGTGTATATGGAATTTTGGTTCTGTTCTGGAAACTGCAGACTCCACTGTTATGTTAATAGGCAGGAAGAACATCCTGCCAGGATTTACAAAGCCAGGTGATCAAAGGCTAATTGTCTAATTGTTTATGCTGGGCCCAGGAACTGACTAGTTTAAGTGTGATACTTCACACTAAACAATGGAAGCCCAAAATCTGCTTCAAAGACCTTTTCTAGCCTTTTTGGCATCTAGGGTTAAGAGATGAGTTTGACATGGTATTTAAGTCAGAGTCATCCCTTACTCAAATGTCTTCATGTATGGTCTTCATGCCAGAGGTCTTTCATGTCCTTCATGTGTCTTCATGAACTGCCTGTCTTGCTGTGATGTCAACTGAATTATGGAAGAAATGGCCATCCTGTATCCTGATGGCCTTCTTGTCCTAAACTTTAAGTAAGTGTCCATATTTTGCCTGTTATTTGTATATCTTGTGTGTTCACCTTTATCAAGGAATAAATTATATTTTATCATATCTAAGTCTCATCCCAGTTCAACCCAGTTATATATATATATATTTTGGTGTATTATTAATAGCCTGTCACAAAGCTCCCGTCACAGTGCTTTGACAAATGAGCTACTAGTTGGAGAGTTGAGGCACTAATATGCTTCCACTCTCTAATCTTTGTTAGTCCACTATTATCAGCTCATCAGTTGCACCCAACGTCTCACTAAGCGTTCAAGGGCACATTCATTATTACAATTATTCAATTACTCTAGTGAGCTGTATATTTAGTTTTTTGGTTTTGTCATTTATTATAAGTTTTGAGTATGTACATAATATTATGTGTTTAGTATTACGAATAACTTCTACTGTTTTTTATTATAAGTGCAATTATGCAATTATTTAATTATTGTTTTATAATTAGTCATATGAGTATATATATGAGTATATTGAAATACCCATCATGCCCCTGACGAAGTGATTAGCGTCACGAAACGCGTAGGGTGGTATTTTGACTAATGTGAGCATTGGTACTGCTATTGCATATACAAATCCCCATATTGAGCTAAGTTTGGCCAGGGGAGTTCTTCTGGCGAAGTGCTGGGAGTATCGATAGCTGCTAAGACTTTCGGCGCCAATGTGCTTACTAGTGACGTCACTTGACTGCCATGGGATCAGCGGATCTGTGATCGGAGCAGTGGTGAGCGTCACAGCAGCGTCTGAGCTCCGGAAGGATTCAGTGGAGTCTCCTCAGAGGTCTGGCACGAGGAAAGAGAGGAGGAGTTGCTGATAAGCTGTTTTACATCTGCCCTGTCGTGAGTAGGATTTAAATTTTACTCCTACCGGATGGGACTTCCACAGCCAATGTTCTTTTGTCCTGTAGGCAATTGTTTGTCTTTTTAAGTAATAATTATTTTAACATAACTTTTACTATTAAATTGAAACAGTTATTTAGTTATTCTTTGTTTGTGTTTAGTGTATAGGTATTTTTGGTTTGTCCGTAGTGCTATGTTTGTTAGTGTTACACTATGATTGCTCTTTGTGTTTGTTTGTATGTGCTGTGAGACTTCATTCAAGTTCTACCCCGGACACTGATTGGATATCAAGGACTGGACTTTTATTTGGTCAGAGTTCACCACTTGTGATTTATGGGTTTTATATTATTATAGGCGCCGGTTATATGTATTTTTCTGTTTAGTATTTTTTGATCTGTATCAGTCATTTTTTCCAGGCAGCCTAGTCCTTTATTTATAAGGTTTTTTGTAATCACTTTAATATTATTATATACTAATATTATATACAGATGCAGCCACCAGTTTTAGAATGCCTACCTGGGATATTCTGGTAGATTCTGGGGCAGTCTCACAGTAAATGCCTCAACATTGCCTCCTCATTTCTGTGAGATTCTTCATGGCCCATCGGATTAACACAGTGGGGGGTCCCTGCAGTCCCATTCAAACTAAATCCCCAAGCTGATTGGCTGTAGTAGACCATGTGACAGAGGTTTGGTGGAGAAAAGATGTGACGTCATCCAAATGGTGTCACATGGTACTTGAGCCAATCAGAGCGTGGGAACTAAATCCCCAATCTGATTGGCTCAAGTACCATGTGACTCCCTTTGGAGTCTGAGTGTCAAAGCTAGGATTTCTCTCCTGGAAAAACACACACCCTAGCTTTGACACTCAGAGACTCCGTGAGCACAGTGAAGCTCAATCCCCAGCCTGATCATTAAAAATCCAAAGTCCCGCGAGAAGAGAGTGAGTGACGTCACGTGACGCGTAAGTGGAGATGGAGTGAAAGGCAAGGAGAAGCCAGCTAGGGACAGAGAGTTATAAGCGCAAGAGTGCCGGGTGAGATGTCAAGCGAGATGGGAGTGAGAGACCCGTTCTCTTAGGTTATATTCTCTCCTCCTGGGTACGCAAAGTCGCTGACTATATGTATGAGTAATTAACTCAACTTGTACATGTTTTATATATTTTTTATTAAATAAGGAACTACACATATGTGTTTTCTCCACTTCATTCTAATTCTAACCCATCTTTGAGTGCTCGGAGGATACTAGACCCAGCTGCAGTGCAGAGAGTCCTGGAGTGGGCTTGCACAGAATAACTCTGATTCCAGTTCCAACAATTGTTTGCATACATGCATTACCTCACTCTATAAAATGTGAGGGTGTTACAAATCCCAGATCCAATCTTTGTAACTGCACAGACATACAGTACTACCCTATGTTTGTTTTCTTCTTTTTTGTCTTTTGTTCTGCACCTAGGTCATTCTGTTCTGATATGATATCTACTCAGCGCCTGTGGAGTTGAGGAACTTGTGGCTGCATTTTAGGGACAGATAATGAAGTAATTATTGGTGAGCACCTCCCTTGTATTATATTATATTGTATTTATATAGGATATTTGAATTTATGGTTGCGCTGCTTATCTATATTTATATCTTTATTCATTTGTTAAAAATCAGGATTACATTGGCAAACAGTGTAAGCCGGATAGTATCCCACCCTCATCCATAGATGCTGATCGCACCGGAAGTAACGAAACGCGTCACCGGAAGTGCAGTGGACGAGGAGACGCCGGCATCAAGCGGAGCGATTAAAGCACCAGACGCCACTCATCTTTAGTTTTATGTGCCTGTTTTTATGATTTTTATTTAAGTGCACATTCTGTTTGTATCAATACAGCATACTTAGTACTTACAGTTTGCACAAGGTTATGTTTCTGTTTTATTGAGAGCATCACACCACCTAATCATTAAGAAAATACAGACTGTGACTACCAGCATGAAAATCAGGAAGCAAGGTTTTCTGATTCTGAGCCACAATTTGACGTGAGATATGCTGTTTTTACCTTAAGGAAATGTGAGTCCCCAGTCTACAGAATTTCACACTTTTCAGACCCGGTTGAAGCATATGTGCTATGTAGTGTCTTTATGTTTTCTTTTCTCATATGGTGGTACAGTACCTGCCCTCCCCAATTTTTTCGTTATACTCATCTACAGAGGAGAATTGGAACATTCTTCATAGGGTTGAGCTGCAATTTTTCACTTATATAATTATTGAACATAAATTTTTCCTTTTTTGTTACTTTTATATCACATTGATATTTATTTACTTTGGTATTCGAGCACTTAATACACATTCTTTGTGATTGATTGTGTTGTCAGCTTTTAATATTTCACACTTTATATACGCGTGACTATCACACTCTTTTTTGTCACAATACATTGATCATTATGTTGGAAAATTATATGCTAAAAATACAAAATTACATAAACATTGCAATGATAGTCACGAGGTAAACTATTTTTATAATTATAAAAGTATTATATTAGTTATATTATTTTTAAGTAAATAAAAATACAATGTATTTGGGGGGAGGGGATAATCCCACCCTTTGTCAGCTTAAAAGTGTAATGAAATCACGATTTTTATTTTTACAACGCTAAAGTCTCACTTTATGAAGAAAAATTGGTCTATCTGAAACATTATCAAACTTTCTATACATTTAACATAGTGTAAATATAGTATTATCCATTTCAAAACACGTACTAAAGATGTTTACATCATTGTTCACAGAACAATGTTCTCCAGCAATTGCATTTTTTTGAATGGCACTTTGATTAGATGATAACCAGAAATACTATATTTGTCTATGTAGCAAAACTCAGTAACAGTGAGGCACAAACTGTTCAGGTTTCATTTGTCAAATTTGTTTTGCGATACTTCACAAAAATTTAAATTTGCTGTTCTTGACAATATACTTTATTTTAAGCTAGGTTGCATGGCCTATGTAACCTACACTTTAGGGTTAATAGCAAAAATAGGGTAAAGGCTGAGCACAGCAATGAAAATAGGGCTGGAGGCAGGTACTAGTAAAAATTTATTTATTGTGCATAATACCAAAAATAGACAAGGGGGTCCTCAAAGAGTTGATAAAGCGCCTACGCATCAGAGGACCCTCTTGTCTATTTTTGCTATTATGCACAATAACTATTTTTTTAGTAGTACCTGTCTCCAGTCCTAATTTCATTGCTGTGCTCAGCCTTTACCCTATTTTTGCTTTTTTTCCTCTTGGACTGAAGCTCGTCATTGCCGGGACTTTCCTCCGATAGCCAGTGTGTTTACACGGACTGACGGGAAGAGATCTGGGCACCTTTGCAGGGTAAGTTCTGTGGTTACGGGACTTATCCGTAGGTTGCTCGGCTTCAGTCTCACATATGTCGGTTTGTTCCAGTGTGACATATCAGGTGAGCTGGACATTATACATACACTGGCGACACACTTTATTCGAGCTCGGCTAGTCCCACGAATTCGGGTATACCCGGGTGTATTGAGGTTTGTGACTGTTTTCTGCCCGAGTGCATTGAGGTATTTTCTAGGCAGGGATTGAAGCATTTTATTCCCACTGGCTGCAATACTGCACAGTATATATATATATACTGCATTACAATTCATGAATTTATGCCATCTGGTAGACACACGAAGCATTGCAGCCTATTAAATCCTAATCATTATCATTTAACCGATCAGCCGCCCATCAGCCAGGCATGAACCCAGGCTGGGAAGGCAAACACAACGGGGCTTGTCAGAGGTGAGGAGCGGCGCATTCCAGGTATCTGCCAGGTACAAACTGGGCATTTGCTCGAATAAAGTGTGTCGGTGCAGTACACACATGATTGGTCATTATGGATGGATTATAGTCACCATTATAGTTATACAGTTTATGGTTCTGGACTTTTACTTTATACAGTTATCCCACATTCTTTTGTATTGGAAGCACTATTCAGGGGATTTGTTTTCCATTTGTCCTACACATTAGGGTTATGTGACCTGTAACATTGTTTGTGTGAAGTGTACAATTTTCCCACAAAAAAACCCCAGAAAAATTTGCAAATGTTTGCCAACAGTACGCACACATTAACTCAGTAAGAAACTGAGATATGAAAAAAAGAAATGATGAATGCAGGCAACACAGCACATCAATCAGTCATTCTTCACCCAAATACAGTAGTAAACAGTGTACTGTCAGCAAATACATGTAATCAGCAGCCTCTACAGAGAACTAGTTGAGTGTTAATACTTACTCTCTGTGATGTGAGGCACGACAATTACGAAAACTATTACAGGTAATAGTGGTATAATAAGAAGCTTTATGAGACTGCAGATAATCCCTGGAGTTTTTTTGACAAGAGGCATAATTCTTGTAGCATTTGTGATAGACTTAACAGGAATTTTAAAGGCCTATGCAGTATAAGGGTATATTACTGGGAAATGCCATAATTGCTCATTAACAGCCATTGACTTGAATAGAAATGAGTTATAATGGCTGTCACAGGAGACCAGACATTTACACCTTTTTACCGGGGAGTAAAACAAATTGTCATTTATTCCATTGAAACAGATGCATAGTGGATTACAATTAAATAGAGGAAAACACACTTACTGGGGGTCTGGGCTACAAAACTAACCTTTCCTAGTTGAAATAGCACAGAAAACAAAGTCTTTACAAGTCCTTTAGATGACTGGGACTAAGCCCGAAAAGTCCTTGAACTGAACCTGGCATGCAGTTCCTGATGCCACCACTCTTTCCACTTTGGAGATGCAGAAATCCCTTGATCGGGCGCGACTACCAAACATCCTAGCACTCTTTACGGTTTGTAGTTCCAGCCGCGACCGCTACATTCTCTTTTCAGAACTTGGCCCTGAAAAGTGGCCAAGAAATTAAAGAAAGAAATTAAAGTTCTCTTTTCAGAACTTGGCCCTGAAAAGTGGCCAAGAAATTAAAGAAATGAAAGAAATTGAACCAGCTGCATGAAAAGAAAACCTGCTTACTTGGAAAGTGGGGAGGGGCGAGCTTAAGCCCTTGGAGGGAGGAGCCACTGACCTCCAAAACAACTGAGACCAGCTGGCCAAAGTTAACAAACACACAGATACCCACAAGCTCTCAGAAACCCCCCCAAATTACCACAAAATATATAAATGTTTATTAGTGTCAAAACGAGTGCTACTGGACCATTATAGAGGTTAATAAGAATTTGAATCAGTTAGTGTTAGGACCTGTGAATTGGTCATGCCTTGAAGTGGCTTGCAGGCGTATACGCTTTGGCCAAATGGTTAACTAAATTACCCTTTTCAAGAGATATATCGGTATTTCGCTGTGTATTTTTGTCACATTGGATGTTGCTCTGGACTTCTTTGTTTCTTGTTGTATACATTTAGCCATGCCCAGTAGCACTCCTTTTGACACACACACACACACACACACACACACACACACACACACACACACACACACACACACACACACACACACACACACACACACACATAATATTTTTTTGTGGTAATTTTGGGGGGGTTCTGAGAGCTTGCTGGGTATCTGTGTGTTTGTTAACTTTGTGCAGTGGGTCTCAGCTGTTTTGGAGGTCAGTGACTCCTCCCTCCCAGGATTTAAGCTCTCCCCTCCCCACTTTCCAAGTAAGTAGGTTATCTTTTCATGCAGCTGGTTGCGACAGGTTCAATGCTAGGACCATTGATCCTTTAATTATAAAGGTTAATAAGAATTTTAATCAGTTAGTGTTAGGACCTGCGAATTGGTCATGTCTTGAAGTGGCTCACAGGCTTATACGCTTTGGCTAAAGGGTTAACTAAATAACCCCTTTTCAAGAGATATATACAGTAGGTATTCCACTGTGTATTTTTGTCACATTGGATGTTGCTCTGGACTTCTTTGTTTCTTGTTGTATACATCTCTGAGACTTTCAAGTCCGGGACCCAACCAGACACAGTGGCACCAAGCCTGGTGGCCATCTGGTCTCTCTGAACCAAGAAATTCCCCAGTTCATATACAGTGCATAAACATATATACCATTATACACCATGTTAATAAAAATCTTACAAAATTCTTCTAAGTCCCTCGTCTCCTAGGATCTACTGAAAAGTCGCGCACGTTCATTTTCAGAGCTCCTAGACCTTCCTATAAGACGTGTAGCCATTTGTAAAATTGGTGTACATATCTCTTTCTCACGCTGGCAGTAAACCTGGTAAGTATGCAGGGTTGCCAGTAACAATCATGGAGGTTTGCCCTCAAACCCTGGTGAGGTGTCATATGTCACAAAGGAAGTGACAATATGCTTTGTGTCCACCCTTAGTGACACAGAGCTTGTCTGTTTTCTGGAGGTGATATAAGACACAGAACGCCTAAAGTTCAGTTCAGTCCTGTTGGTGTTCTGACTCTGTTCAGGAGAGTCATGTGGAGGTCTGCAACAGTGTTGCAGAGGCTGATGCAACAGCTGTGAGTCTGTGCAGCTTAAGGCAGAGAGACAAGCTGGTGAATATCCCTAAGGGGAGAGGTGGAGAGCAACTCTATTAGAGGAGAAGGAACCTTCCTAATGGAGTGCAGCAAAGGAATGAGCGGCTAAGCTGCTAGCTGTGAGGGGCAGCTGGCCCATACCACCAAGCAATAAAGATGCCCTGTTCAAAGATAACCCCACTCTGTGAGTGTGGAATTACTCTGCAGAGGAAGGCACCACGGAGGAGTTCCTCATTAGAATCATCCCCATGCGGATGCAGGGATCCTGATGAGGTGGAGGCGCTGCACTGGATATAGGTAGGACTCATACACACTACCTCAGCTGCCTGTCTGGGTTGACAATCCCCAAATAACATCATGCGGGAGACTCAGGAGTCCTGTTGCCAACAGGTGCACCACCAGACACGACCATGTAATGGGGACTGGTTAGACCACAGGGGCCAATGTGAGATTGGGTGGGTCAGTCAGGCCAGAACATCCGTTACAGACGTTTACTAAAAAGTTACTTCAAATAATGCTTAGGTTCATTTTCAGAGTTGCTTCTATTGTACCGAAACAGGACTTAGAAATAATTTTCCTCTCGCAACCTTATACATGTTTGGAGACACACCGAACCCCTATACTGGGTCCGAGGCTTTGGTCATAAACTGCGGGGGACTCCCCCTAAACCAAGGACCCATGACTGTACTGGGATACGCGTATCCCTATGCCCCCTTTTACTTTTCCGGTCTGTGCTGAAGCAGGGCATCCTGGCGGTGAGCCGCGTAACTGCTTTCCAGGGAGGACTTTGTCCGGAGTTTGGTGTCTACATGTGTCCAGGAATCTGACTCGGTTCCCGGATACATTTTTGGTGTGGCCAGTAACTCTAGACCCCATCTACATAGACACAATCTGACAACACTTTTACCGCAAAGTCCCCCCTTAAACTCATAACCTGAGAATCTCCACTAGTTAGCACTCCTGGAAAGGCAAAAGCACAAACATTCTTTAATGTCGTACAATACATTCATTGCAGGTACAATACACCTGAAGAGCTGACAATCTAAAACCTGAAACAAGGTTCAGAAGTAACCAGCCAGGCATAATACCTTTCTTTATGGCCTTGTTACCCCTTCACCGTCACAATGGCTACCAAACTGTATTGGATATACCTCTTAAGGGCTGATTCTATATGTGACTTCAATGGGGAATTGTGTCCGTAAAAGCCCCAATCGGCTGCTTTGGCACATATTTACAAAGCAGTCTCCTTCCATAAGACACCTTGGGGCACTAAAAGATCATTTATAGCCAATTGACTTGACATCTTACATCTGATTTACCAGCCATTAAATAAGACTATAGGTCATATTTATTAGATGGTCCTGTGGTGCTGGGAGACACTGTAAAGCCTAATATTTATTGTATACTTACCTTCTTCTTTATTTATACCTTTTTCTTATAGGCGCATGGCCTAATATGACATCATCATGAATTAAACATAACCCATGACGTGTACATATTAACTGCTATTTCAATTGTCTGAATATTGGCCTTAATGTAGCTGTGACCGCTTTTCTTTTTAATATTCTGACAATTCAAGAGCTCTCAGGTATACAGAGTGCCAAATCAGATACTACTATTTTTTAAAGTATATTTAAATTTATAACGATCTTTCTACATTGAGCATCTTTTATAGTATTACAATATATACAATAAATATTTACTTGTTTTGACGCATGGGTTATTCTACAGGACATAATCTTCTGGTATTTTCAACATATATCTATACCAGCAGGTACAATGATAAGGACATTTTTTCTACATGTTTTCCTTATCTCTAGTGTAATGGAGGGGCGTGCCAATAAAAAACTAGATTAGTTTGCACCATTTTTACTTGTGAGATAATATGTAATAGACCTGAAAAAAATTATTTAATTGTGTTACATAAATTGACATCTATGATTATTAGCATTTGCTCATCTTGGTGTTAGTATTACTCCAAATGTCTAATATTCTCATTCTAATAATTTACTTTAAAAAAACAACCTCATAAATGAATACACACTATTATAAAGCAATTGTTCAAGAATGTTGGAATAAGAATGGGGGGAAAGTCAGTCTCTTGGATATGAACAAGAAAGAGTTAAACAAAAAAGAGAAACATTTTCTTTGCATCAGCTGCTAATTTGCTTCGCTGTTCACTTGAAATCAAATTTAGCTACTAAATTTCTGCACAGTGCACATTTCTTGAATAGGAATTCTCAAGCAAACAAGCTAGATTCATCATCACTGTACAGAAGCAAGAGCAGGATGAAAGGTAACCTAAAAGCAGAAAACAGAGAGTGAAAGAGAGAGACAGACAGAATAATGGAGGTAAAAACACACTGTCCATAAAAAAATCATCATATGTTGCACTGCAGTTCCTGTCCTGGGTACTGAAAGACCTAACATTACCCTTTACACCAGCGGTGCGCAAAGTGGGGGGCGCGACCCCCAGGGGGGGCGGGAGATTGTGCTGGGGGGGCGCGGGCAGTTGCAGAGGCCCCGCGCTCTTCCCCCAGGCATTTAAATTAAATGCCGGGGGATCGCGTGAGGCCCCTGCAACTGTTTACTTACCGGGATTCAGCCGTCTGTGTTGCGTCGCCATGGCAACGCGGCGTCAATAGACCATGTGACCTGACGTCACACGCACACGCAGCGTCATCTGACGCGCCTGAAGGAAGGCAGGGGGGCGCAAGAGCCGGGGGCAGAGAGACAGGGGGGCGCAGCACAAAAAGTTTGCGCTCCCCTGCTTTACACTATACTGTAGCTTGTGATTCTCTGTAATTACAAAACAAGTCTGTGTCAAGAATACAGTTCTAACATATTAAGGGCCTCATGCAGTAAAGTCCGATAGAAATTATCAGCAGGGTTTTGAAATCGCCATTTTTTTGCTGTGTTGCTCTCACGGTATGCAGAAAGGTCCAAATACCACTGAGAGCAACATTTCCTAACATGGTGAGTTGCCGGCAGCAATAGGACCTGCCCTCCGAAAAGGGCTCACCTGGCGTGTTGAATCTGCTGCAGAGAGATCCGCCTCTCTCTGCGAAAATCTCGCCGGAAATAAAAATATTTTTACATTTAAATTTAATTACTCTGTATTGTAGCAGGGGTCACCTGAGAAGAACCATGTTGGTTTCAGGTCCGGGGACCACCTACATCCCGAGATACAGGCCCTGTTGTTGGTGCCGGTATCTCCTATGCATGGAGATGTCCCGATCACGTGATGTGAGAGATTTAAATGCACAGGAGATACCGGCACCCTATAACGGGGCCTGTATCTCGGGATGCAGGTGGTCCCCGGACCTGAAATCAACGCGGTTCTGCTCCGGAGACCCCCTGCTCATCTACACTAGTAATAACATATAAATGTAAAAATATGTAGTAAGCACAAATACACCCCCCAACCCCCCATGCCCCTCATAAAACCACAATTTATTTTTTTACACACACAATTAATACCCCAGGCCGACAGGGTCCCACGGTGGTCCCCGACAGGTGTCCGCAGGCCCCACAGTGCACCTGAGGGGTACCCACGGGTGTCTGAGGGCCTCCGGGTAGTCCTTGCTAGGCTCTGTAGGCCTCCAGGTGGTCCCCCGGTGGACCCAATAGGGTTCATGGGTGGTCCCCGTGGGTGTCTGGGGGTCCCCGGGTCATCCCACGGGTGTCTGTGGGCCCTCGGTGGTTCCCATGGGGCTCTGGGGGCCTTTGGGTGGTACCCATGGGTTTCTAGGGACCTCAGGTTGTCCCTGCGGGTCCACGGGGCCCCCGGCTATGGGGCCCCCGGTTCTTCCCCGCAGGTGTCCCCCGTGGGTCCTCAGGTGGTGCTCGTGGGTGTCCGGGGGACCTCGGGTGGGCCCCATGGGTGTCCGAGGGTCCTCAGTTGGTCCCCGTGGGTCCCCGCAGGCCTTCAGTACCAATCCTGTATGTCAAAAAATAAAACATGGCCTACATTTAAATCAATACTCACCACCACCACCAAACACATACAAAAATGCTCTTAATGTGCACAAAATGTTCTTCATTGGTCGCCATGTATGTGCATTTCCATGTATGTGCATTCATGTGCAAAATAACTATTATCCAGATATGAATAATAGATTATTTGCCCATTATTAAACACAACATTAACCAACATAAATAAAGTAAATAAAACTGTTCTACTTACCCCTGGCAATATGAAGGGCATCCTCGTCAGCTCACTGCAGGTCTATGTCCTCCGATGCCAACAACAATACATAGCAAAATACAATCTAATAACCACTATAGTAATTAAGGGGTTAACCCACCCTGCCCCGCTACCCACCCTGGAGGCCTAACCACCCACCCCGGGACCACTATACCCACCCTGGACCCATTGATTGATATAGTGGTATATATTGACCATATAATAATATGGGCATAATAAGCCACTATAGCACTCAATGGGCACCTAATCATAATACATTAATGCACAAAAGACACAATAATAAAACATTTCAAAACACAGAAATACCCCAATTCACTAAATAAAAACACTAACCAACAAATGCAATGAATACAAGCACTAACCAGCAGAACAATTAATTAATTCAACCATTACCCAACAAAGCAATTAATTAATAAAAGCACTAACCAGCACAATAATTAATTAATTCAACCATTAACCAATCAAAGCAATTAACCGAAGGCCTGAGACCACCCCCAAGATAACATTTTTTGTGTGTGTATTGTGCTTGAGGGAGATAACATGTGTGTGAGGGGGGAATGTGCGGAGGGAGGATTGAGGGAGTGGGATTCAGGGATAAAGGAGAGGGCACAGAGTGATAGATTAAGGGGGAAGAGGGAAGGAGGGAGAGAGGGGAGGGGGGAGTGAGACACAGGGGGAGAGAAATACATGGGGAGAGTGTGGAAAGGGGAGGATATATAGGGGGAAGGAGGGTTGGGATGTGAGAGACAGGGGGGGACAAAAATACATAAGGGAAGGGGGGACTGTGAAAAGAGGGGGATATAGAGAAGGTTGATAGAGCGAAAAGGTGTGTATGAGAAAGAGGGAGGCATACAAGGCTGCTTACACAGGGGCCCTGATGAGAAACTCTAGTCCTGGGCCCTGGGAAAGATGTTGGTGGCCATGGTAGCCCACAATCCTTATCCAGAGATCTGAAATAACTTTTAAACATGTTACAAGCTTCCACACCCTTTTAAAACTGAACATATAAGGCTTTGTTCACGGTTGCTGGGGCTGTGTGCACGACAGCATGTGCAGCACACACAAGGTACGGCCCTCTATGGGGCCAGCCCCAGTAGCTGCCTGCGTGCACCTGCACAATGCGCGATGCGCGACCTCCTCTGCTAAAAGACAAGAATTTTTTCTTTTGGCGTAGCCTGCGAGCAATTGCCACGTCACGGTGGTAGTTCAGCCAATGAGGGCAAACCAGCCATATGATGTCATGGCCATGCCCCCATCACAGACCCCCCCCCTAGTCGCGAGTGATTTGAAGTCCTTCAGATCGCTCGGCCGGAATGGAGAGCACCAGGAGGTGCGCCATTGCGCTCGCGCGGTGCATGCACTGGAGTGGTAGCCTAACACATTGGAAGTGCAACTATAAATATGACCAACAGGTACAGTATATCTCTTTTGCCATTGTTTGTATTTCCCTATGAGATATCCATCCCCTGGGTTTACCCCGGGGATTATTTTGGAGGACTGATGCCTGATGCGGTAGACACAGCAATTGCTAAAATGTAAGGTCATATTGTACATACTAAGCAGTGCTAATCCACAAGACATATTCCTGTGCTGGAAAACACCTTACAGCCCATTCAGCTAATTGCACTGAAAGATGTCTTATGGTATAACACCGCTTAGTAAAAATGGTCTTAGTATTTTAGGATGATCTGTAAACCATCTGCATATATTTAGAGAATCAAAGTTTCTGCTAATGTGGAAATGCCCCCCTTTTCACTTTGACACAATCACCATTTGTCCTTTGACTAGGAAAATGTATTGGATTTTTTGAGTGAAACAGTTATTTATAATATTCTTCATATTAAAGCCCCACTCTGTTAAAATATATGGAGGCTAAGCAGCAAAACTCCTACAAGTAGTTTAAGAAGAACAGGAACAGCATTGTTCATATTGTCTGGTTCCGCACAATGTTCACATCTGACCCAAGTTGTTCATACTCAACCGTTTCTCCTGCTTGATTGAGCCTGCAGTGGATGTGGTTAGTTGATTGCTAACCTAACACACCTGGTTGGTGTGTGTGTGTACCGATTTAAAACAGGCTTGTAACGAATCCTGAGCGTGGGTATCCTGATCTGTGTGACTGGATTACTTTTGTAAGTGCTGGTTGTATTACGTGTGGAGTTAAAACCACCGTTGAAAGAAGGAAAGGGTAAAAAAAAGGTATAGTATATTGAAGTACAGTTAATTGTTAGTACTTATAACTCCATAGTTGCAATAATGAGCAGGCTTGAGAATGCCACTCAATGCACAACTTGCCACATGGAGTGGTGCAGTTGGTTGCCCTGTGAGTGAGGAGCAGGTAGGTCGCTTGGTAACAGTTAGAAGGGGAAGCAGGGGGAACAGGAAGAGGCAGGCCTGTTCTGAGCTTACCCATCTCAATAGATTTGCCGTGCTGAGTGAAGATATTGGGAGTGTAAGGGCAGGAATGACAAGGCTGGGGGTGACTGATTCCTCTAGAAGTTAGGTGAATAGTTCCTCCAGCACACTGGATGGGAAAGGGGAGTGATGTATAATAGCGCTAATGGGGATTACAAACAATTGACCCTACTCTAAGGGTGAGCCCTATGGTTGCAAGGCAGCCTGGTGGTAACCTGACAGTACAATCAGAATAAACAGCAAATAAACAAAAGAGATACCGGCGCCTAATGAGTCCAAAAATAATGGAATCCTGGATATCCAGTAGAAATAGTTCCAGTTCCAAGGAAATCAACAGTCTCTGTATCTTGGGGTATTCAGATATGACTTGATGCAGTGGAAGTAGAACATACACTGAAAAAATAAATATTTAGTGCAACACAGTTAAACAATTTATACAGACATAATTGCAACTGGCTGACATAAACAGACAAAACAAACAGACACAACTAGACAAACAACACTTAAGCAAAGCTAATGATAAAAGTTATTTATTAAACTAGATGATAAAAAGGACAAATGGCTAACAGACCGCTCCGGTGGGTTAAAACCTAGATAACACTCACAGGACGGCTGCTGGTAATTCGCATAGTACCAATGGGGGCTGGTGACCGCGTGTGGGGGATCCGCTGGGTGCCTCAGACGCCTTGTATTCCTTCTGCGTCTCTCTACTGGCAAAAACCGGAAGTGACGCCGTCCTCGTGTCGGACCGGAAATGACGTTGCCGGAAGTGACGTCAGAACCTGGCAATCTTCCAGTTGGAAGATACAGGAACGGCAATCTGCACCTCCTTGGCCCACAGTCGTTGAAGAATGCACTCAGCGCTTGTACTGCTTATAAGCCACCAAATGTCCTCTATATAGATAAATGATGCTGGTTTATATACCCTCAAACTTTGCTCCGATTGGTCTGTCAATCAGTGCAATCATGGTTGTATTCCGTTTAGCATATTAAATCACTGCCATTTGATTCAGCTTTGCATACATGAAATAACCTAACACAACATTTAACATACATAAAACCAATGAATAAAAATAGTGACTATTTGGCATGTATATTATACCAATGATATTTGTCAGTACACAGTAAAAAATATAATAAAAAAAACCCATATGGGAACATAAAGATAAAGTGCTGAATAAAAACTTTCACCTGATGTTTATAGGAACACTCCTAGCTCAAAGTCAATATTTAACCCTCTAGGGGATAAATTTTTTTAACTCATATATCCACGTATGCCTCACGCATACTGTATTTTTGTAATCTAATCACCACCTCTTGTGCTAGCAGGGATTGTCTCAATGGCCTGACACTTGAGACCGCTAGATTTTTGTTGTGATGTGTGGAGGAAGTGGTGGGATACGCTATGGGTGATCACCACCTCTTTTAATGTTGTATATGTGTTCATACCACTCTCCTTTGATACGTTCTTCTCTGTCCTTCCCATACTGCAGGCCACAAGGACACTGGAGTAGATATATGACATAACACATATGCAGTCAATATGTGACTTATAGGATATTCCTTTTTAGTGACGTTTGATTTAAAACTTTTTTTACATTATTACTGTACATACATGCCGTACACTTGAACACTTAAAAAAACCTTTGTCGATCATAGCTCTATTCTTTTTGTTGATTAGTGGACAGCCTGGGCGATTCTAGTTTTTAAATTTGATGCCGCTAGTGAAAATAATTTGTGGTTTTGGGAGTAAAATTCTTGGCTAGAAACGTGTCCTCATTAGAATCGGCCAATGTTTATTAATTATTTTTTGTTAATCTTAGGTGCCATGCCATTATATTGCGTAATAAACTCGAAAAACTACCCAACACAGTTAAACAATTTATACAGACATATTTGCAACTGGCTGACATAAACAGACAAAACAAACAGACACAACTAGACAAACAACACTTAAGCAAAGCTAATGATAAAAGTTATTTATTAAACTAGATGATAAAAAGGACAAATGGCTAACAGACCGCTCCGGTGGGTTAAAACCTAGATAACACTCACAGGACGGCTGCTGGTAATTCGCATAGTACCAATGGGGGCTGGTGACCGCGTGTGGGGGATCTGCTGGGTGCCTCAGACGCCTTGTATTCCTTCTGCGTCTCTCCACTGGCAAAAACCAGAAGTGACGCCGTCCTCGTGGTGGACCGGAAATGACGTTGCCGGATGTGACGTCAGAACCTGGCAATCTCCAGTGGAAGATACAGGAAACGGCGATCTGCACCTCCTTGCCCCACAGTCGTTGGAAGAATGCACTCAGCGCTTGTACTGCTTGTAAATATAAGCCACCAAATGTCCTATATATAGATAAAAAATGCCCTACGCGTTTCGTGCGTCTAAACACACTTCCTCAGGGGATATGAAGTGATGGCAGTGATGCTGGTTTATATACCCTCAAACTTTGCTCCGATTGGTCTGTCAATCAGTGCAATCATGGGTGTAGTCCGTTTAGCATATTAAATCACTGCCATTTGATTCAGCTTTGCATACATGAAAATAACCTAACACAACATTTAACATAACATAAAAACAATGAATAAAAATAGTGACTATTTGGCAATGTATATTATACCAATGATATTTGTCAGTACACAGTAAAAAATATAATAAAAAAAACCCATAGTGGGAACATAAAAAGATAAAGTGCTGAATAAAAAACTTTCACCTGATGTTTATAGGAACACTCCTAGCTCAAAGTCAATATTTAACCCTCTAGGGGATAAAGTTTTTAACTCATATATCCAGTATGCCTCACGCATACTGCATTTTTGTAATCTATCACCACCTCTTGTGCTAGCAGGGATTGTCTCAATGGCCTGACACTTGAGACCGCTAGGATTTTTGTTGTGATGTGTGAGGAAGTGGTGGAATACGCTATGGGTGATCAATCCTCTTTTAATGTTGTATATGTGTTCATACACTCTCCTTTGATACGTTCTTCCTGTCCTTCCCACATACTGCAGGCCACAAGGACACTGGAGTAGATATATGACATAACACATATGACAGTCAATATGTGACTTGATAGGATATTCCTTTTTAGTGACGTTTGATTTAAAACTTTTTACATTATTACTGTACATACATGCCGTACACTTGGAACACTTAAAAAAACCTTTGTCTATCATAGCTCTATTCTCTTTTTGTTGGATTAATGGACAGCTTGGGGCGATTCTAGTTTTTAAATTTGATCCCCTAGTGAAAATAATTTGTGGTTTTGGAGGTAAAATTCTTGCTAGAACAGTGTCCCTCATTAGAATCGGCCAATGTTTATTAATTATTTTTTTAATCTTAGGTGCCATGCCATTATATTGCGTAATAAACGGTACCTTCTCTGAAAAACTATTTTTCAAATCTTTTTTCTTATATACAAGAAGATCTTCTCTTCTCAAATTAGTAACCTGATTTATAGCCTCATCCAAAAGATGCTCAGGGTAATTCCTATTAAGAAATTTACACTTCAGGTCCTCAGCCTGAGACTCAAAATCCCTGATATGAGAGCAATTGCGTCTCAGGCGGAGGAACTGACCCCTAGGTATATTCCTGATCCATGATGGATCGTGCGAACTGTCAGCTCTAAGGTAAGTATTTGCCTGCACTGGCTTGAAAAATGTTCTAGTATGAAGAGTGTGATTAGTGACACCCAAGGATGTCTGGGAGCCCCGGGTCAAACCCACAGGTGTCTGCGGGGCCTCGGGTGGTTCCCATGGGGGTCTGGGGAACTCACGGGTGCTCACTACGGGTCCGCGGTGCCCCCACAGAAGTGGGACCACACATCATCATCCCCGCACCTACGGGTCGGAGGTGCCCCCACAGAAGTGGGACCACACATCGTCATGCCCGCAGACTACGGGTCGGAGGTGCCCCCACAGAAGTGGGACCACACACACAGGTGGTCTCCAGAGGTCCCACGCAAAACCACGGAACAAACCCTGAATGTAAAAATAAATAAACCTGGCCTATACATTCAATACATGCACCCCCCCCCCCCCAACACCTACAGTACAATAATGTGCAAAATAACTATTATCCAGATATGGATAATAGATTAATTGCCCATTATTAAAAACATTAACTAGCATATACAAATAAATAAAGTACTACTGACCTCATCAATACGAAGTGTCCGTGGCCAGCAACATCCTTGTCTTGTCCACAAAATACATTGCCAATACAAAGCCAATTGCAAGTACATTCAGATATCAATTAACCCCTTAAACACCTTAACAGATAATAACCGCAAAGGTGATTAAGGGGTTAAGCCACACTGGGCCGATACCCACCCTTCACCCATGAATTTGTACAGTGGCTTCATCATGCAACTATATATATATATATATATATATATATATATATATATATATATATATAGCAACTGTAAATATTACTGTATGTTCATTTGCATGTCTTAGACAGGTCTGCAACCCTGTCTTTCCCTGTATATATATATATGTATGTATGTATGTCTTTATTTGTATAGCGCCATAAAATGTACATAGCGCTTCACAGTAGTAATACATGTCATATAAATAACAAATATAAATAACACATCATGGGAATAAGTGCTTCAGACATACTGTAAAAGTAACATTAAGGAAGGAGTCCCTGCTCCGAGGAGCTTACAATCTAATTGGTAGGTAGGGAGAACGTACCAATCGGCCAATGTTTATTAATTATTTTTTTAATCTTAGGTGCCATGCCATTATATTGCGTAATAAACGGTACCTTCTCTGAAAAACTATTTTTCAACTCTTTTTTATTATATACAAGAAGATCTTCTCTTCTCAAATTAGTAACCTGATTTATAGCCTCATCCAAAAGATGCTCAGGGTAATTCCTATTAAGAAATTTACACTTTAGGTCCTCAGCCTGAGACTCAAAATCCCTGATATCAGAGCAATTGCGTCTCAGGCGTAGGAACTGACCCCTAGGTATATTCCTGATCCATGATGGATCGTGCGAACTGTCAGCTCTAAGGTAAGTATTTGCCTGCACTGGCTTGAAAAATGTTCTAGTATGAAGAGTGTGATTAGTGGCATAAATGTGTAAGTCTAAAAAATCAATGTGCTCTGTGCTGTGATTAAAAGTGAACTGAAGATTTTTGTCATTATTGTTTAAATAAGTGAAGAAGTGTTGTAATTTTGTGTCACCGCCGGACCAGATGAAAAGTACGTCATCTATGTAACGTTTCCAGAGCACCAGGTCTGCCCCATATGGACAGTTGTTCCAAATGGACCCTTCTTCCCAACTGTCCATAAAGAGGTTTGCATAACTTGGGGCAAACCTGGTGCCCATTGCGGTTCCACAAACCTGATTATAAAACTGTGAGTTAAAAGTGAAATAATTATGTGTTAAAATAAACAGAATACTATCAACCAAAAAAATTTTTTTTAGCAGATGTCAATAAGTCAGTAGAATCCAGTTTTTGAGACACGGCCCTGCAGCCCATTTGATGATCTATAATAGTATACAGTGACTTAACGTCTGCTGTCACTAACATATAATTTGGCTGCCACTCTAGATCTTGAAGAATTTGAAGAACATGGGTCGTGTCTCTCAAATAGGATTTACTCTGAACCACGTGAGGCTGTAAATAATAATCAATGTATTGTGATAAATTAGAATAACAAGTTAAATAAAATACATTTCTTTAGTTCACTTACCATTACTTGCCCCCACCGATTCCCGTTGCGCAAGCTTACTCACGAACCAATCCACGATCAGGAACCCATAAAATAATAAACCAGAAAAAAAATAAACTTTAAACTAAAAATTGGCTCTGGTATACAGTAGCGACATCTTTTATTGCACTAAATGCCGGCGGCATGCCGGGATCTACCCCGGCTGCCGCCAGTAAAAAACGCGCGCCGCCGCGTTTCCCCCACGCACCCCCCCTTCACTTCGCGCGCAATTTACCCCCCCTTCCCGACCCCGAACCCGGCTCCTGCTCTGCCCCTCTGCTTCCCCGCACCCCCGCTTACCTTAATTTGATCTCCAGGGGTGTCGGGGAAGCCCGGGGAAGCCGGGCGCGCATGTGACTGTGACGTCACAGTGCGCCGCCACGCGCCGCGGCTCCCCGCTTCCCAGCCGAATAAAAGCTGCCGCTGCTGTACCATGTGTCAGGGGCTTGGGGGAGAAAGGATGTGACGTCAGTGAAAACCTGTCACATGGTACTAGAGCCTATCAGAGTAGGGATAAAGTTCCCACGCTCTGATTGGCTCTAGTACCATGTGTGCACGGCCATGTGTCTTTTTTTTTTTGTCGGCCAAAATACATGGTTTTCACGGCCCAATCAGGACCGTGGGAACCATGACGAAAAATGTGACGTCATAGGCCTTTAAAAGCCTATGTCGTCTCATTTTGAAGCCAGACGCCGCGGAGGAAGGACCTCCGGGGAAGAAAAAAGGCCAGGGCGTGGCCGAAGACGGAAAGAAGACCCCGCCCCGCCCGGAAGAAGATAGAAGAAAGAAGAATACAGTAAAAGTGAACTGAAGATTTTTGTCATTATTGTTTAAATAAGTGAAGTGTTGTAATTTTGTGTCACCGCCGGACCAGATGAAAAGTACGTCATCTATGTAACGTTTCCAGAGCACCAGGTGTGCCCCATATGGACAGTTGTTCCAAATGGACCCTTCTTCCCAACTGTCCATAAAGAGGTTTGCATAACTTGGGGCAAACCTGGTGCCCATTGCGGTTCCACAAACCTGATTATAAAACTGTGAGTTAAAAGTGAAATAATTATGTGTTAAAATAAACAGAATACTATCAACCAAAAAAATTTTCTTAGCAGATGTCAATAAGTCAGTAGAATCCAGTTTTTGAGACACGGCCCTGCAGCCCATTTGATGATCTATAATAGTATACAGTGACTTAACGTCTGCTGTCACTAACATATAATTTGGCTGCCACTCTAGATCTTGAAGAATTTGAAGAACATGGGTCGTGTCTCTCAAATAGGATTTACTCTGAACCACGTGAGGCTGTAAATAATAATCAATGTATTGTGATAAATTAGAAGTTAAAGATGATATACCAGAAATAATAGGTCTACCCGGTGGTGCTGTGAGGTGTTGTGTTGGTCATTAAACCTGCGGACAAGGGGGGAGGTATAGTGGTTATGGATAGATCTTATTATTTAGCTGAGTCCAAAAGATTGTTGGACGACAGGGCCACCTACCTCCCCCTCTGTAACGATCCCCTTGACCAATACAAAAAAGACCTAGAAGCTCTGCTTAGCACTGGCTTGGAAAATAAAGCTATTACTGAGGAGGAGTTAGCCTACTTATCTATACCACATCCACGCACACCTTTATTTTATTTTATACCCAAAATACACAAACACCTCACTACTGACTTATTGACATCTGCTAAGAATTTTTTTTTGGTTGATAGTATTCTGTTTATTTTAACACATAATTATTTCACTTTTAACTCAGTTTTATAATCAGGTTTGTGGAACCGCAATGGGCACCAGGTTTGCCCCAAGTTATGCAAACCTCTTTATGGACAGTTGGGAAGAAGGGTCCATTTGGAACAACTGTCCATATGGGGCAGACCTGGTGCTCTGGAAACGTTACATAGATGACGTACTTTTCATCTGGTCCGGCGGTGACACAAAATTACAACACTTCACTTATTTAAACAATAATGACAAAAATCTTCAGTTCACTTTTAATCACAGCACAGAGCACATTGATTTTTTAGACTTACACATTTATGTCACTAATCACACTCTTCATACTAGAACATTTTTCAAGCCAGTACAGGCAAATACTTACCTTAGAGCTGACAGTTCGCACGATCCATCATGGATCAGGAATATACCTAGGGGTCAGTTCCTCAGCCTGAGACGCAATTGCTCTGATATCAGGGATTTTGAGTCTCAGGCTGAGGACCTGAAGTGTAAATTTCTTAATAGGAATTACCCTGAGCATCTTTTGGATGAGGCTATAAATCAGGTTACTAATTTGAGAAGAGAAGATCTTCTTATATATAAGAAAAAAGATTTGAAAAATAGTTTTTCAGAGAAGGTACCGTTTATTACGCAATATAATGGCATGGCACCTAAGATTAAAAAAATAATTAATAAACATTGGCCGATTCTAATGAGGGACACTGTTCTAGCAAGAATTTTACCTCCAAAACCACAAATTATTTTCACTAGGGCATCAAATTTAAAAACTAGAATCGCCCCAAGCTGTCCACTAATCCAACAAAAAGAGAATAGAGCTATGATAGACAAAGGTTTTTTTTAAGTGTTCCAAGTGTACGGCATGTATGTACAGTAATAATGTAAAAAGTTTTAAATCAAACGTCACTAAAAAGGAATATCCTATCAAGTCACATATTGACTGTCATATGTGTTATGTCATATATCTACTCCAGTGTCCTTGTGGCCTGCAGTATGTGGGAAGGACAGGAAGAACGTATCAAAGGAGAGTGTATGAACACATATACAACATTAAAAGAGGATTGATCACCCATAGCGTATCCCACCACTTCCTCACACATCACAACACAAATCCTAGCGGTCTCAAGTGTCAGGCCATTGAGACAATCCCTGCTAGCACAAGAGGTGGTGATAGATTACAAAAATGCAGTATGCGTGAGGCATACTGGATATATGAGTTAAAAACTTTATCCCCTAGGGGGTTAAATATTGACTTTGAGCTAGGAGTGTTCCTATAAACATCAGGTGAAAGTTTTTTATTCAGCACTTTATCTTTTTATGTTCCCACTATGGTTTTTTTTAAAATATTTTTTACTGTGTACTGACAAATATCATTGGTATAATATACATTGCCAAATAGTCACTATTTTTATTCATTGTTTTTATGTTATGTTAAATGTTGTGTTAGGTTATTTTCATGTATGCAAAGCTGAATCAAATGGCAGTGATTTATTATGCTAAACGGACTACACCCATGATAAGCTATTACTGAGGAGGAGTTAGCCCACTTATCTATACCACATCCACGCACACCTTTATTTTATTTTATACCCAAAATACACAAACACCTCACAGCACCACCGGGTAGACCTATTATTTCTGGTATATCATCTTTAACTTCTAATTTATCACAATACATTGATTATTATTTACAGCCTCACGTGGTTCAGAGTAAATCCTATTTGAGAGACACGACCCATGTTCTTCAAATTCTTCAAGATCTAGAGTGGCAGCCAAATTATATGTTAGTGACAGCAGACGTTAAGTCACTGTATACTATTATAGATCATCAAATGGGCTGCAGGGCCGTGTCTCAAAAACTGGATTCTACTGACTTATTGACATCTGCTAAGAAATTTTTTTTGGTTGATAGTATTCTGTTTATTTTAACACATAATTATTTCACTTTTAACTCACAGTTTTATAATCAGGTTTGTATAACCGCAATGGGCACCAGGTTTGCCCCAAGTTATGCAAACCTCTTTATGGACAGTTGGGAAGAAGGGATCATTTGGAACAACTGTCCATATGGGGCAGACCTGGTGCTCTGGAAACGTTACATAGATGACGTACTTTTCATCTGGTCTGGCGGTGACACAAAATTACAACACTTCTTCACTTATTTAAACAATAATGATAAAAATCTTCAGTTCACTTTTAATCACAGCACAGAGCACATTGATTTTTTAGACTTACACATTTATGTCACTAATCACACTCTTCATACTAGAACATTTTTCAAGCCAGTGCAGGCAAATACTTACCTTAGAGCTGACAGTTCGCACGATCCATCATGGATCAGGAATATACCTAGGGGTCAGTTCCTCCGCCTGAGACGCAATTGCTCTGATATCAGGGATTTTGAGTCTCAGGCTGAGGACCTGAAGTGTAAATTTCTTAATAGGAATTACCCTGAGCATCTTTTGGATGAGGCTATAAATCAGGTTACTAATTTGAGAAGAGAAGATCTTCTTGTATATAAGAAAAAAGATTTGAAAAATAGTTTTTCAGAGAAGGTACCGTTTATTACGCAATATAATGGCATGGCACCTAAGATTAACAAAATAATTAATAAACATTGGCCGATTCTAATGAGGGACACTGTTCTAGCAAGAATTTTACCTCCAAAACCACAAATTATTTTCACTAGGGCATCAAATTTAAAAACTAGAATCGCCCCAAGCTGTCCACTAATCCAACAAAAAGAATAGAGCTATGATCGACAAAGGTTTTTTTAAGTGTTCCAAGTGTACGGCATGTATGTACAGTAATAATGTAAAAAAGTTTTAAATCAAACGTCACTAAAAAGGAATATCCTATCAAGTCACATATTGACTGTCATATGTGTTATGTCATATATCTACTCCAGTGTCCTTGTGGCCTGCAGTATGTGGGAAGGACAGGAAGAACGTATCAAAGGAGAGTGTATGAACACATATACAACATTAAAAGAGGATTGATCACCCATAGCGTATCCCACCACTTCCTCACACATCACAACAAAAATCCTAGCGGTCTCAAGTGTCAGGCCATTGAGACAATCCCTGCTAGCACAAGAGGTGGTGATAGATTACAAAAATACAGTATGCGTGAGGCATACTGGATATATGAGTTAAAAACTTTATCCCCTAGAGGGTTAAATATTGACTTTGAGCTAGGAGTGTTCCTATAAACATCAGGTGAAAGTTTTTTATTCAGCACTTTATCTTTTTATGTTCCCACTATGGGTTTTTTTTTATTATATTTTTTACTGTGTACTGACAAATATCATTGGTATAATATACATTGCCAAATAGTCACTATTTTTATTCATTGTTTTTATGTTATGTTAAATGTTGTGTTAGGTTATTTTCATGTATGCAAAGCTGAATCAAATGGCAGTGATTTAATATGCTAAACGGACTACACCCATGATTGCACTGATTGACAGACCAATCGGAGCAAAGTTTGAGGGTATATAAACCAGCATCATTTATCTATATAGAGGACATTTGGTGGCTTATATTTACAAGCAGTACAAGCGCTGAGTGCATTCTTCCAACGACTGTGGGGCAAGGAGGTGCAGATTGCCGTTTCCTGTATCTTCCACTGGAGATTGCCAGGTTCTGACGTCACTTCCGGCAACGTCATTTCCGGTCCGCCACGAGGACGGCGTCACTTCCGGTTTTTGCCAGTAGAGAGACGCAGAAGGAATACAAGGCGTCTGAGGCACCCAGCGGATCCCCCACACGCGGTCACCAGCCCCCATTGGTACTATGCGAATTACCAGCAGCCGTCCTGTGAGTGTTATCTAGGTTATAACCCACAGGAGCGGTCTGTTAGCCATTTGTCCTTTTTATCATCTAGTTTAATAAATAACTTTTATCATCAGCTTTGCTTAAGTGTTGTTTGTCTAGTTGTGTCTGTTTGTTTTGTCTGTTTATGTCAGCCAGTTGCAATTATGTCTGTATAAATTGTTTAACTGTGTTGCACTAAATATTTCTTTTTTCATTGCATGTTCTACTTCCACTGCATCAAGTCATATCTGAATACCCCAAGATACAGAGACTGTTGATTTCCTTGGAACTGGAACTATTTCTACTGGATATCCAGGATTCCATTATTTTTGGACTCATCCAGCACACTGGAGATACTCAGAGACCAAGAAAGATTGTGGTGGCAGGGGACTCCATTATTAGGAAGGTGGATAGGGCAATCTGTTGCCATGACCACATGAACTTAACAGTTTGTTGTCTCCGGGGGGCTCGAGTTCGGCACAATGCGGATTGGATTGACAGATTGTTGGACTGACCTGGCAGTCTTGGTACACATTGGCACCAATGAGAAAGTTAGATAAAGATGGAGGGTCCTAAAAAATTCTTTCAGGGATCTAAGCCACAAGCTTAAGGTAAGGACATCCAAGGCATTATTTTCTTAAATACTACCAGTGTCATGCGCTAATAGGTTAATACATGGCTAAGAAAGTGGTGTAGGTAGAAGGGTTTGGGGATTTTAGAGCACTGGGACTTCTTTTTAGTGAGGTACAATCTTTATGGTTGGGACGGATTGCACCTCAATGAAGAGGGATCTTCTGTGCTAGGGGGGATATTGTTAAAAAGATTGGGTTAGATTTTAAACTAGGATGGAGGGGTGTGGGACAAGAAACAGATAACAAACTAAATAAAATAGATGGGGATGAAGAAATAGCAAGGGGTCATGGTGGTAGAATTGGGGCAAGTGGGAGTTTGGCAAGCCAGAAGACAGCCATATTAAATACAGATAATACTAGAAAACTTCTAAAGACTAAACCCAATTGGAGTAGAAAGGAAGGAGCAGATAAAATAATAGTTCAGACGGAAAAAAAACTTAAATGCATGCTTGCTAATGCAAGAAGCCTGACAGATAAAATGGGGAGCTTGAATTAATAGATAATAATGTAAAGTAACTCATAATGAGCATCATGGACATCATGCTGGCCGCGCTCAATAACACGTCTAGTGACATCATTACCTGACGCACGTTTCGTTCTAAGAATAGAACTTCTTCGGAGAAGGAGCTCATTATTAGTTACACTGAGTATTGAGGCCGTGTGTGTAACTGTGCAAGCAAGCTAACAAAGTTGTGGGCCGCATCAAGGTATCCACTAGTTGAGTCAGTTATCCCATATGTACTGTTAGGGAGTCTTATACACTTACCAACTCTTATGTGTAACACAGTATACCGTCTTTACTGTGTGTCGGGGTAACCACCGAGCATCAGCATTTCAGTCCCCCAAAAGAGAAGGGGGGTTATCCCGGGAGGGTAGCGTTACCGGCTTCTCTCGCGGAATTACGCCAATTTGGTCTTGCTTTTACTACACGGAGCTCAGCCTCACTACTAACATCTATGTGACAACTTGTATTTACTACCAGTGCTGCAGTTGTGAAGCAGTGAGGATATACAGCCATTTACATTGTTTACAGGGCTGTTCCACGCTATTCTCACCACACTACATTTAGGCTTATCTGTCTACACATTCAGATGAGGCACTCTGTACATACATGAGAGCGCATTCAGTTACTTGACCATTCACCTATTATGGGTTATGGTATTACAGGCAGATTGTTAAGTACTACCTACATGAAGTTGTGAGTGAACTCACTGCTCAGATCGTTTTCATGTGCATGTAAGCTAGCTAACAAAGTTGTGGGCTGGACTAAGGTATCCACTAATAGAGCCAGTAAATGTCAGCTGCTTCACCCTTATAGTTAATGAGTCTGATTTATGACCAGCATAGCCACACTGACATAGCAAACATTCCATTCTGTGCACTGAGGTACCCTCCGAATTTGATCATTAAGTCATCCAGGGGGGTCCTTTTGAGTAGCCAGTTACTTCTCTTGTTTTTACAGTGTGAATCAGCTATGGTTAAACATCATATAAGGCTCAGGTGTCTAATTGTTCCTCATAGGCAAGATTGATTCACTATCGACGGTGCTGATTTGAGATAGAGATGATACACAGCTGTCTATACTTATACAGGGCTGTTTCTCCTCACATCGATCACATCACAACGTTAGTCGGGTGTATATTGAGCACATCAGCTACTCTGACACTACACTATACTGGGTCTACATTAAGCTTACTACACAGTAATGATATCAGTAGAGACAGGTGTCTTGTACATGTGCAACTAGGTGTTTGAGTCACATGCAATTCACATATAGCTTTGGCTATTCATCATTCACCCATAATAGCCATAGCAGCACCTTTCCTACTGCTTATTAACCCAGCATAGTATTCACCCATTAGGGGATAAATTACACTGGTAAATCTGCCTGTAGTTACCCATTGGTTTAACTATATTTGCTTCATAGTACTTACCTGGGACTTCCAGTAGTCTGGCGACACTTTTGCGCTCAAGTTTGGTTTCTAATCGTTATTTAATATTTTGTTTAAACTTCAGATTTCAATAAAATGTTATTATTTTTGTATCATTAGAGTAGTGTGCATCTCCCAGGGTTATTTTCTCTTCTCGTGTAGTTGAAATGCTTTAGCCCTGATAGCACCTATCTAGAAAGTAAATTTGCATCACACATTATTGGTTGAGCAGGGACGACCATTCTGAACTCTCTACTCCTGACCTCGGCTATCCTCGCAACGATTACTCTACACCAGGGGTGGGGAACCTTTTTTCTGCCAAGGGCCATTTTGATATTTATAAATTCATTCGAGGGCCCTCCAAAATTATCAACTTAAAAATTAGCCTGCTATATTTGGTCAAACATTTAATGAACTCACCACTAATGTGATGGCTGGAACTGTTTCTCTTTGGGTGACTGACTGACTCTTGGGTGGTGGGTGACTATGACTGACTGTGGGTTGGTGTCTGTGCACACGTGCACACGCGCACGCGCACGCGCACACGCACAGAAATTGGGCAGGGGGTAGGGAAATCAGACTCTCAGACCCACTCTCTTGCTCAGACTCTCAGACCCACTCTCTCTCTCAGACTCACTTTCTCCCAGACCCACAGACTCTCAGACCCACAGATTCTCAGACCCACAGACTCTCAGACCCACAGACTCTCAGACCCACAGACTCTCAGACCCACAGACTCTCAGACCCACAGACTCTCAGACCACACACACACACACACACAGACACACACACACACACACACACACACAGACAGACACACACACACAGTGACACACACACAATAAGCCCACCTCTGCAAACACACACAAAAATAAGGCCTCTCCCCCCTTGGGGTGGGTAAGGTGCCTGTGAGGGGCTATAAGGGGGCATGTGGGTTACCTGGGGCCCGTGGATGGGCTGCTGGAGCTGCATAGGTAGCCATTGCAGCTGAGAGACTGGCAGGCCCACGGAGCCTAAAAGGAGGGACAGAGGGGCGGAGCCTAAGGAGCCCGGCATTACTGGAGGAGAGAAGGGAGGGGGGCAGTGCTGTAGGAAGAGGCGGGCCAACAAAATCTTGGCAGAGTGACAGCACAAGTAGCCAATCAGGAAAGGGGGAGTTTAAATTTTTTTTTTTTTTTCTCTGAAACCATTCTTGCAGGCTTGCTTCCCGGGGGCCGGACCAAATGATTTCGCGGGCCTGACGTTCCACACCCCTGCTCTCATACCCCAATGATCCGCTACTCTCCAATCCAGACCCGGCAATTATAAATGACAACTCTACATTCTATACTCCCGACCCGGCTTGCAAGACCAATCTACACTCTAGGCGCGCCCTCGCGGTTGTGGGTTGGCATTTATACAATTCCCTACCAGCCTCGCGGTCGTGTCTGGTTTGTGGTGAGCTACGCGTTACACCCCGTTGAAGATGATGTTACATCCTTAACCAAAATAAAAGAGGTGGTACATGATACAGCATCTAATCAGATTGGAGCTGTACCATCTGACCTAAAAATGTGACTGTCACAGGAGACCAGGCATCATATCACTGAGCAAAACCAAATAATAAAACAAATTGTCATTTATTCCATTGAAACAGACGTACACACAGTGGATTACAAAATACAAGAGAAAACACACTTACTGGGAGTCTGGGCTGCAAAACTAGCCTTTCCTAGGTGAAACAGGCCATTAAACAAAGTCTTTAGGTTGACCGGGACTAGCCCGAAAAGTCCTGAAACTCAAATTGGCATGAAGTTCCTGACGCCACCGCTCTATCTGCTCCGGAGATACCAAAATCCCTTGATCGGGAGATAGTACCAAACGTCCTGGTACTCTTTTCAGCTTGCAATCCAAGCTGCGACCGATACATTCTCTTCTCAGAACATGGCCCTGAAAAGTGGGACTTGCCTTGAAATTTCGGAAGCCAGCTCGCTGGAATTTCTCTCAGAGCATCTTTTGGTGATTTTGAATTTGCCCCTGCTGTCTTGGCTCTTGGAATCTCTTGACCGGATTGACTTCTGGCTTTCTTTAGTATTTCAGATTCATTCATGAAATACTCCAGTCAATCTGAGCCTGGGAAAAATCCTACCAGCCAATCAGAGCGTTGCCAGTCTATCTAAGCCGGCAAATACAGATTCAGATTCTGACAAGAGCATGCGCCAACTTGGCACCTCTGCCACTTGTCAGTCAGAAGCCACCTGCTGAGTTAGGCTCCTAACAGTTTGGCTTGGGGCAAATGGTTGTCCGGGACCGCGATTCATCCCAGGACATGGGTACTTGAGCATAACTCCGGTGCCCAAATGGCTTTCACACCTTGATAACCTCTGAGGCTTTCATGTCCGGGACCTGAACAGACTCGCTGGAACCAAGCTTCGTAGCCACATGACCTCTCGGCTTCCAGGGCTTGGAAGTCCCAGCTCATATTTTAGAGTGCAGTGGTGTGACAACGCCTCACGGAGTTCCAGCGATCCTGTGTACCGGCTTGTATATCGATTTTCCATACTTGATTACTTAATGGTCCGCCGAGATCCTTATTAATGACTTAGCCATATTCAAAAGGTTTTCACTACAGCGGGTCACGCTGAATCTATGCCAATTACATGGAAATCCATGCTGTGTAGATTTTCTTGCACGGCATTAAGAGTGCTTGTTTAATGTGTATCTCTCTATGATTCTCCATGTTACTAATACAAAAGTGTATAAGGGCTTCTACTATATTATCTGTCCTACTGTACATGGGTATACTACATCTATACCATAATCACATTATGTTGCCATATTTATATATTGTCAGGATCCGTGATCCTAGATGCGCTCCTCACTTACCTCAACCCGCGACCGGGTATTCACTTTCTCCTGCCTCCTGATGCACATCTCGACTGCCGGCACATACCAGCATGCGTGGCCCACACTCTGCACTAAAAGCAGTCCCCACTGGCCCTGCCTCCAGGCTACATTCACGCGGTAACGCCACAGTCACGCAGTGCGCACCCGCTATGCGCGGCACTCGCACACATGCGCAGAACCTTCCTTGCTACTCTGCCTATACTAAACCTGTTGCTGATTCCTCTGCTTGAGTATACACCTGTGCTAATCTCTCCAGCCAACCACAGACAGGCATACTCCTGAGTATGCTCTAACCTCATTGGACAATCTCCCTTTATATGCTCAGCTGCCACACTGGCAAATTGGCTGAGCATAAACCTTCCTATGAGTGAAGTGTTCACTGCTACCCTTGCCCTACACAGTCTTGCTTGTATTCCGGTTCCTAGCTCATTGTTCCTGACCTTGGCTATTCTTCGGACTCCACTCATCTCTTCTCTTGACCCTAGCTACCCACGACGATCCGCACCTCTCCAACCCAGACCTCGGCAAAGTACCACAACGATCCGCCTCTCTCCAACCCTGACCACGGCTAAAGTACCTGCAAAGTTCTGCATCTCTCCAAACCAGATCCCGGCACGTATCACTGACTACCCGCACCTCTCCAACCCAGACCTCGGCAAAGTACCACAACGATCCGCCTCTCTCCAACCCTGACCACGGCTAAAGTACCTGCAACGCTCCGCATCTCTCCAACCCAGATCCCGGCACGTATCACTGACTACCCGCACCTCTCCAACCCTGACCCGGCTACCTCGACCAATCTACACTCCAGACGTGCCCATGCGGCTGGGGTTGGTGTTTATATCTATCCCCACCTCGGCCTTGCGGTCCCGCCTAGTTTGTGTTGAGCACCCTGTTACATATATTAGAACTACTAAGTCAAACTGTATGTGATGGTGAGGGGGTAACCAGGTTCACTAATAAAGGACAAGCTCTCTTGGATGTCCCTGAGTCACGTGTCACGTGTCAGCTCTTGGACCTGGCAGTCATGTATGTACTGCTATGCATTGTATGAAAATATGCCACAATAAATCATTTTTGTGTTTTTGCCTTTCCAGGAGTGCTAGCAAGCAGAGATTGGTAGGCTATGAGTTTCTGGGAGGGTTTTGTGGAGAAAGTCTTTTCAGATTGTGGCTATGTAGCAGGGTGGCAGCATTACTGGATACCTCAAAAAGGTAGCCGGGAATCAGGTCATATTCTCGGATTTTGAATAAAAAAGAGGTGGGACTGCTCAAACCATAATACCATATGGAAAGAATAAAAGTGTGCCTGGTGCACGGAGAAAATAGCTAAAGAATAACAGAAAAAAAGTGACAGAGGTCACAAAAGTCCCCTATATTGCACTCAAGGCAAAGTAGTAGGTAACAAACTTGTATGAAGAATCCAGTCACATAAAGTATGCGTTCCGATAAAACTAAACCCTAAAAGTGTCACGTTGAAGACACAACAATTTAGCTAATCCTAACAATCATATGCATATTCAAATGAGTCTTGTGATGAGTCAATAGTATCACTCAGTCTGAAATGTAATGAATGAACATGTGTCCAAATCTCATAACACACAAGTAAGGTAAGTACTTAAAAGGTTTATCCACAGTATGACCAAAATAAGTTCCAGATGAAATATAAGGTAAGTACTAGGGGATACAAATACCCACTGAAAGACTAATGTCTAAAGTATGATAAATGATCAAGGAAATGACCATAAATCCACAGAAATATAGCCTAAGATATAATGGTGACATCCACAGATAAAATACAAAAAAATAAAAAAACTTTAATAATCAATAATGTCGCCGAAAAACAAGTGATATGCAAATAAAATAAGAATCAATACGTAATAAAATGACCCTGTAAGGGGAGCGGGTAGCGACAAATTATATAGGGGAAATCACTAAGATAATGGTAGTGATCACATGTAAGTCAAAAAGTGAAGTCCCTAATGTGGCTACCAAATAGCTAAATGGCCCTGTTGGTAGAGTCAAAGTGGAGCACAATACAACAAGCAGGACGTGTATATGCAATTAAGTATAAGTCTGATCATCAGATGGTAGCAATTGGTATGTACTGGATCCACCATATAGGAGCAAACCAAAAATCCCCAGCCAAAGTCTCGTAGTATGTCTGAGGAAATAAGCAACATCAGTGGCTCTAAGCAACCAAGACAGACAGATACAATATATATACGACCGTGCTCCTAGTGCTCCTGGTACTCGATCTGACTGCAATAATATCCAACAGGGACAGCTCAGCTCCACGATGGATCCCGCTCATGGACGCCCACTAGTGACGTCCAGCCCCAATTCGCGTTTCGTGTGACGCTTCACACTTCATCAGGGGGGGAGGAGCTAACATTGTGGATGTCTGTATCAGTCTTATACGTATGGCTGACAGAGGGGCTGGACCAGAGTGTCCAATCCATGTGCACGCTGCTGCTGTGTGTTAGTCTATCAGCTTGCGTGGACATTTAAAAATGAATTGAAATAAATAAATCAAAAAAGATGAGAGGTGCACGAAATGGTGTGTGCTACCATATCTATATACAAATAAAAATTTACATTGCAAAAGGACTCAAGACCCGATCTAGATCTTGGGTCCGTGGCAGGTATAATTAAAGGCAAACACACATAAAATAATTGTATATGTATGTGTTTATATCTCTGCAAGGGAAATATGTATCATTAAACTAATGATACTCATCATACATACGTTGTACAGTAGGTGGAATAAATTGGCTATCATAATGATGTTCACTGATGAAGTTTAGTGTGAAACCAAGAGGAGCCTGGTGGTTCACCCATTAAATGAACGGGGTATAGATAAATCCCTCGTTCATACCATTAGGTACAAGTGTTTCTAAGGTGTGAATCCATCTACATTTCCTCTGTAGCAATTTACGGTCCCAATCACCCCTTCTTGGGCCACATGGGACATGTTCTATGCCTATAAAACTCAGAACATGAGTGTTACCCCCATGTTCGTTATTCACATGCCTGGCAACGGGTGTATCGCGATGGTTGTGTATTGAGCCCAGATGTTCAAGGACCCTAATTTTAAGGGGTCTATAAATTTTACCAATGTATTGTTTCTTACATACACATGTAACCTGGTAAATTACACCCGCTGTCAGGCAATTAATGAATGTTTTAATTTGGAAGGGGATCACTCCGCATGTATCAAAGAATTCCTTAGTGACTGTCATTGATGGACATGCCTTACATCGGCCACAGGTATAAAACCCTATAGGTTTCGGACCCAATCATGTCTGCTTGCTATTCCCCGTGAAGTGACTCTGAACCAAACGGTCCTTCAGATTATACAGTATGAACGTCTACTCACTATATTGGGTTAGGACTTTAGGACTTGACAGGTCACTATCTTGGGTTAGGATGTGCCAATGTTTTTGAAGTCTTGGCGTATAAGTCCCCATTGTTCATTGAAGGTACTAATTAATCTAATGGTCTTCTCTATAGGGATACCAGTATCTTGTTTTGGTAAGAGAAGATGGGGTCTATGTGTATGAAGTGCATTCTGATAGGCTCTTTTGACTGTCCCTCTGCTGTGTCCCCGTGCCAGGAAATGATTAGTCATGTCAGCAGATTGTGACTTGAATTCATTGATGCTTGAACAGTTACGTCGTAGGCGCAGAAACTGGCCTGTAGCTATGTTTGTGATCATGTGTGATGGATGATGGCTGGTAGCCATAAGTAAACTGTTTGTTGAGGTTGGTTTACGAAAAATCATGCTTTCCAGTCTCCCATCATCCCTTTTTATTATTCTTAGATCAAGAAAGTCAATTTTCTTATTATCACAATGTAAGTGTCAAGTTCTCAGAATAGAACATAGCGGTCACGGCTGGAACTACAAGCCGAAAAAAGTACCAGGACGTTTGGTACTATCTCCCGGTCAAGGGATTTTGACATCTCTGGAGCAGATTCAGTGGTGGCATCTGGTAATGCAGGCCAAGTTGAGTTCCAGGACTTTTGCGGGTACATCCCGGTCAACCAAAGACTTTGTTTTAAGAACTATCTGAGCTAGAAAAAGGTTAGTTTTTTAGCCCAGATCTCCCAGTAAATGTGTTTTACTCTGTATAATTGTAATCCACTGTGTACGTCTGTTTCAATGGAATAAATGACAATTTGTTTTACTCCTTGGTTTTGCTCAATTAATTATCCCGGTTTAAATGTGTAATTGCCTGGTCTCCCGTGACACTGTAGCACATTGGCAAAGTGTGATAGAGATGCACGGCTCCATATATTGGGATAAATTTATAATGAATAATCCCACTGACACAGTTCAACTTTTCAATAGGCATCATAGATTATTATTGGGATTTACAATTGTTCATATATGACCCTTTACATACAGTACATATCCCTGTGATTTGGAACCATAACACCACCAAGAGGATTTTTATATACTTTTTTAATATTAATTTTTATGTATATACCTAATTTTGTTGTGTAATAATATAGAGATGCATTAAAGTTTATTATTTACATTTGATTTTGATCTGATTACACAGTCAATAGACTGCCTGTTACCAATTCTATTAAGAAGAGACCACTGTGGTCTCGTTTATGGTGTGTATATATATATATGTACTGAGTGCTTTAATGGGGTACTTTGATCCTTCTTTTATTCCCACTAGCCATATCCCTCACACACTGCAAACCTGACTTTAGACTTTTAAAATCCTCATAGCCCTATGGGCAATTAAACATTATGAAATAAATATTTTCCCCCATATTTCTTCTAAGTCCCAAAGTAAAATGAAAACATGCTTGGGTTCATTCCCAGGGCTGTATCTCACTCCCTTATGAAAAACCAAACTTAGTTAGAATTTAAAAAAAAACTCAGTTCATATCTCATTCCCTTTCTAAAAACTTGACTTAGGTTTCATAAAAAACCCCACAACCTCAAATATGGTTGGAGTACCCCCCAGAACTTCTATACTGTTCTGGGAAACCGGGCATTGAACTGGGGAACCCTTTGTTACTGGGGGGACCCTGGTACCATTCTGGGGATACCTTACACCCCTATGCCCTGTTTACCTTTCTGGTCTGTGCTGATTTTGTCGGAGCAATGTGCCTCAATGTATCCGAGAATCCGTCTGATTCTCGGGTACATTTTTGGGGTATCCCGCAACTCCGGAACCACGCTACCTAGACACATTCTGACAAAACTTTCTCTGTAAAATCCCCCTTGAAACTCATAGCCTAGCAATCTCTGCTTGCTAGCACCCCTGAAAAGGTAAAACACACATACATTCTTTATAGTTGCACAATCACATACATTGCAGTTACAATAAACTGGTTCAAGAGCTGACACTCTAAAACCCCAAATATTGATCAGAGGTAACCAGCAGGGCATAATACCTTTATTGATGGCCTGGTTGCCCCCTCACCATCACAGTGACATCACAGGCCATATCTAAGGCCTTGACGCATCATTTTACCTCAAGAAGCCGACATGACAACATTGTGTTGTGGATTTACCATGGGGCTTTGTGGATTAATAGATGAAGAAAGAAAATTACAAAAAACAAAGAAATAATGACAGATGAAGAAAGAAGAAAGAAGAATTTTGATACCTGTTCCAGATCTTCGAAGTGGATGGTGTTGAATTGTCTTTGATGACGTCGCGGTATGAAAGCTTCCTGATACCCCTGGATTCGGAGGGCCAACGCTTCTAAAGGTAAGTAAAATATTGAATGTATGTTATTTTTTTTACGTTTTTTTTATTGTATTTCTTTCTTTTAATGTTTTTCATTGCCCATTGACTGCTAATGTATTCATCTGTGCCCGTTTTGGGGTACAGATAAATACAGTGATAGCCAATGCAATTTTTGGCAAATGCTTGTATTCTATTGAGTGTTTTTTTTTTCTATTTCTCTTGATTGTTTGGATTAAATAGTTTGTCATTTGGATGGCTTGTTTTTATGTATTTTTTTCAATTGATTTGTGTTTTAATTTAAATTGTTTGAATTGATGTGTTGGCTAGTGGTTTTATTAATTAATTGCTTTGTTGGTTAGTAGTTAAAATTATTTAATTGTTTTGTTGTTAGTGCTTTTATTAATTCAATTTGTTGGCTAGTGCTTTTATTTATTGAATGCTGGTGTTTAGGTGCTTGTGTATGTTTTATTATTGTGTATTTTGGGCCTTCATGTGTTTTTATTAGGGTGACCATTGACTGCTATAGTGGCTTATGATGCCCATATTAGATAGGTATGATGTACCACTATGCCAATCAATGGGTCCAGGGTGGGTATAGTGGTTCCGGGGTGGGTGGTTAGGCCTCTCGGTGGGTAGTGGGGGAGGGTGGGTTAACCCCTTAATTACTATAGCGATTATTAACCGCTACGGTGATTAAGGGGTTAGGAGCCATTAGATTGTATTTTTTATGTATTCTTGCTGCCATTGGAGGACATGGCCCTGCAGTATGCCGACGAGGACACCCTTCATAAAGGCAGGGGTAAGTAGAAAGGTTTATTTACTTTATTTCTGCTGGCTGGCTAATGTTTGATTTAATAATTGGCAAATGAGCCATAGCTGCATAATAGTTATTTTGCCCATGACTGTACTATATATGTTGGGGGGAGGTGTCTTTATTGCAATGTATTCCAAATTTATTTTTTGATACATGATTGGTACCGCAGACCAGTGGGGACCCACGGGGACCGCCGAGGACTCTAGGACACCCATGGGGACCGCCCAAGGACCCCCGGACATCCACGGTTACTACCTGAGGACCCCGGGAAACCGACGGGGACCACCTGAGGACCGCCGGACACCCGTGGGAACCACCTGAGAGCCCCCAGACCCCAGTGGGAACAACCCGAGGGCCCCCAGACACACATGGGGACCACCCGAGGACCACCCGAGGACCACCAGACACCAGCGGGGAACAACTGGGGACCCCGTTGGTGCCCGCGGACACCTGCGAAGACCACCTGAAGGCCCACAGGGACCATCCGGGGACCCCCACCAGCCTCTAGTATCAATCCTGTGTATCAAAAAATAAATGATGGTTTTATATGGGGTCACAGGGGGTGGGTTGTGTATTGGTGTTATTACATATTGTAATGCTTAATGGGGGCAGAAGGGGTGAATTAAGGGCCAAGTACCCACTTCACTTTCCCCCACTGCCCCCAATAAAGCTGCTGTTGTTCCTTAACCCCTTAGTGGTTAGCTGCTAAGGTAATGAATTACCTCCTTAGTAATAGGTAATTACTTCCTTAAGGAAGTAAACATAATTATGCCCCTTTATAAAGCGTTGGTAAGACCACACCTTGAATATGGAGTACAATTTTGGGCACTACTTCTTAGAAAAGACATTATGGAACTAGAGTGCACCAAATTAATAAATGGGGTAGATAATCAGACATATGAGGAAAGGCTAGCAAAATTAAATGTATTTACATTAGGAAAGAGGCGTCTAAGAGGGGATATGGTAACTATATACAAATATATTCGGGGAAAATACAAGGAGCTTTAAAAATAACTATTTAACCCAAGGGCAGTACAAACATGGGGTCATCCCTTAAGGTTGGAGGAAAGGAGATTTCACCAGCAACAAAGGAAAGGGTTATTTACAGTAAGGACAGTTATAATGTGGATTTCATTACCCATGAAGACTGTGATGGCAGATACAATAGATTTGTTCAAAAAAGGTTGGACATCTTTTTAGAAAGGAAAGTTATACAGGGATATACCAAATAAGTAAACATGGGAAGTGTGACAGGGTGAATAAAAGCCACCAGCCATATGCCTGCCAGACCTATGTGTAGGTTTGCAGTGCAGCAGTTAGGAGGTTAACTTTCAGCTGAGTTAATTAGTCTGATCCCAGCAGCCTCATCAAGGTGTTTTAAAACCCCCAGGCTGTACACACATGCAGGCTAACTGGTCAGGAGACAGGAGTGAAATGCTGAAGAAAAATTACTGCTACAAGGTCTGTTTTCAAAGTACATGTTTGATGAACGGTCTGTGTCCTGTATGCTGAAAAGAAGCTGTCTTGTTTTTCTATGCTGAAGAGAAGCTATTTTATTTTTGTATGTTGACAAGAAGCTGTTTTGTTTTTGTGTGCTGTAATTTTTAAGGCTCAATAAATAAGCCTTATCAAGAAAACCTGCGTATGGTTGCATGTACCCTGCAACATATGGTATCAGATGTGCCGGGATGTTGAGAGGCCCCTGCAGTTGAAGGGCCACACACACAAAAAAAAATGATAAAAAAAATGGAAGAATTTTTAAAAGAGTTTCTGTGTGAGCAGACCAGGCAGCAGGGACTGTTAATTCAGGAGCAGACTAAACAGCAGTGACTGTTAATGCAGGAGCAGGCCCAAATACTATTGCAGCAGCAAACCCAGCTCCTAACCCAGCAGCAGGCAGCATAGGATGTGCGGATGGCCAGGCTGCTGACCCAATTCCAGGGGTCTGCCACTCCAGAACTTGCGAACAAACCCCCGGTCCTCCTGAGGAAAATGGCTCCAAACGAGGATCCAGAGGCTTTCTACTGACGTTTGAAAAGGTTGCCGAAGCTCAGGGCTGGTCTGCAGATCGCTGGGCAACTGCTTTGGCCCCGCTTCTCATAGGAGAAGCCCACGCCTCATATCAGGGCCTCCCAGCAGATCAGGCAATTGACTACCAACAAGTAAAAGCCGCAATACTGGATCGCTTAGGTCTGACCCCAGAGACCTACCGGCAGCAGTCCAGGAACCTGAAGTACACCGCTAAGATGAGACCCCGGGTCCTCGCTCAGCGGTTATTGGACTTGTGAAAACGCTGGATACAACCCGAGGAGCGCACTAAGGAGGTAAATCTTGAGCAAGTTGTTTTGGAACAATTGCTACAGATAATAGCCCATTCCGCACGCTCGTGGGTAAACCGCCATACTGCTAAAACCCTAGCTTTGGCGGTCCGACTCGTTGAGAACTTCCTTGGGGCCGAGGATCAGGCGAGTGCCCTGGACCCGACGGATCCAACTTCACCAGCACTTGCGGACACCCAAAGAGGGAGATCGGAACAATGGGGAAACTACGGCCCCTCCATACGCAACCGCCAAGTGCCACAAAAGGAGCAGTCCTTCCAACAAGGAAGAAGTCAAAACGCTGGGCACCGCCGAGACCCTCATCCCCTTCCTGATGTCAGCTTGTTGCCAAATGAGAGGAACTTCCAAGGATGTCCCCCACAGGACCCACCAGATGCCTGGTCTCCAGTATCCGGTCCAGCGGAGCGCTATCCGCGGCACCCTCCTGCGAGGGAACCCTCTCCATGTTCCGCCTGCGGAGAACAAGGCCACCGGCATGTGGACTGTCCACAGATGGATTGTTCCTTCAGCAGGACAGTCGCCTCGGCCTTCACTGGAGAAAATTACAAGCCCTGGCTACTTCCAGCCCAGATTGGAGGTAAAACTTCCAGGCCCTTGTAGATTCAGGCTCTGGGAAAACTTTGGCCTTCCAGGAACTGTTACCGCCTAACGTGTGTTCCTTTGACTCCCCATGGAGTATAGAATGTAAACACGCGATGTAAAACAGTATCTGACTGCAAAAATCCGGCTACAGGTAAAAGGTCAGGAGGCCTACCTCGAAGTAGGAGTTGCTCCTTGGCTCCCTGCCCCCGTTGTGCTCAGTCGGGACTGGCCTTTCTTTTCAGACCTAATGTCTCCAGTCTCTCACGAGGAGCCATATTGTATGGCTCAGGAGAACCCTGGTAAACTGTTCCCCTTCTCGGCAGACCTTTTCCCCAGTAGACACCGGGTTCCAAAGACTCAAAAACAGAGACGATCTGACAAACAGGACTGGTTGCAGAAATCTGGGTCTCAAGGTGACGTACTAGTAGCCAGAAGTCACAAGTGATGGCTGGGGATGGCCAGAAGGAGGGGGATATGGGCCCTGGAGATTTACCAGACCTATACCTCCCTGATTTTCACCAGAGGCAAAGGGAAGACCCAGACCTTGCTACACAATATGATAAAGTGGTAAAAATTGATGTGCAGATATTGAATGCACAGGGGGTGATGGTATTCCCCCATTTTGAATTGTCAAATGATATCCTGTATAGGATGAATAGGCAGACACAAACAGGGGAGGTCACCAGACAAATATTGGTTCCCAAGGCGTTTGTTAAATCTGTATTACCATAGCCCATACTGTCCCTTGCGTGGTCACCTTGGCAGGGATAAAACCTTGGCCCGTATTTCGTCCCGATTCTATTGGCCAGGGATGCATAGTGATATTGCTAAGTTATGTGCGGCATGTCTTGAGTGCCAGCTAACTAGTCCGAAGGGACAAAAACCAGCCCCCTTGGTTCCTCTACCCTTGGTGTCAGTTCCCTTTGAGAGGATTGGAGTTGACTTGGTAGGACCTCTAGAACCTTCTGCGAAAGGACACAGGTTTATTCTCGTAATAGTTCACTATGCAACAAGATATCCTGAGGCGTTCCCCCTGAGGACAGCAATGGCGAAGCAAGTAGCCAACAAGTTGTTGGAACTGTTCTCACGGGTTGGACTTCCCCAGGTTATGTTGACAGACCAAGTTACACATTTTATGGCTAAACTGATGCAGGATGTCTTAAAATTACTAGAGGTCAAGTCTGTTTGGACATCGGTCTACCATCCACAGACTGACGGATTGGTGGAAAGATTTAACCGAACTCTAAAAGGGATACTGAGAAAATTTGTAGATTCAGAGAAGAGAGCCTGGGATGAACTTCTCCCTTTTCTGCTGTTTGCAGTGCGGGAAGTTCCCCAGGCCTCCACGGGATTCTCTTCATTTGAACTGCTGTATGGCCACCAACCCCGGGGTATCCTAGACCTCCTAAAGGAGTCCTGGGAGGAACAGTGGTCCCCTTCTAAGAATACCCTGCAATATGTATAGGACCTTAGGAAGCACCTAGATGTGTTCGGCCATTTTGCTAGGGAGAATCTTAGATCAGCCAAAGACAGTCAGGAGAGACATTACAATCAAAATGCTCGTATGAGAGTGTTTCACCCGGGAGACCAGGTGATGTTATTGTTACCCAGTTGTGGGAGCAAACTCCTAGCCAAATGGCAGGGCCGATTCGAAGTACTCCGCCGCACGGGTGATGTGGATTACGAGATCGCTCAACCAGGGTCCAGGAAGGGTAAACAAATTTACCATGTGAACTTGCTGAAACCCTGGAAGGTGCAGCGGTCTCTATTCATTCACCCTGTGGAGGAGGAAACGGACCTGGGTCCTCAGACCCCACGGGGGAACATCTTTGGTGACAAGAAAATACCAATGGGTAGACATTATACTCTGAACAAAAAGGGGACTTGTTACAAATAATTACACAATTCAATGGTGTTTTTTCTGATTTACCAGGGCAAACTAATTTAGTTTCACATGTGATAGAGACAGCACCTTGGGTAAAAGTACGTTCCCGTCCTTATAGGTTGCCTGAAAGCCGTAAGGCCCTGGTAGAGAAGGAGATACAAGAAATGTTACACTTAGGCGTGATTGAGGAATCATGCAGTGAGTGGTGTAGTCCACGAGTTATGGTCCCTAAATCCGATGGGAAGGTAAGATTTTGTGTGGACCTCCGAAAGGTCAATGCGGTATCCAAGTTTGACGCATATCCGATGCCAAGGGTGGACGAGTTAATTGACGCCCTTGGTAACGCGGAATATATATCCACGCTGGACTTAACAAAAGGTTACTGGCAAATACACTTAGAGGAAAAGTCAAAGTGCAAAACAGCCTTTGCCACTCCTATGGGTTTATACCAGTTTGTGACAATGCCATTTGGACTGTATGGAGCCCCAGCCACGTTTCAGAGACTCATGGATAAAGTGCTGAGACGTCATAGGGCTTATGCCGCAGCCTACCTAGATGACATTGTCATTTATAATAAACACTGGCGGGCCCATTTAAATAGGCTGAAAGCGGTCCTCAAATGTCTAAGAGAGGCAGGGCTCACAGCCAACCCTAAGAAATGTGCCTTAGGTAAGGCGGAAACCAAATACTTAGGGTATGCAGTGGGAGGTGGAAAAGTAAGGCCACTAGCCGACAAGGTAGCTGCCCTGAAAGAAGTTCCGACCCCCCAAACAAAAACGCAGGTACGCTCTCTGCTGGGTTTAGCAGGATACTACCGGCGGTTCATCCCCAACTACTCAGAAGTTGCAGCCCCATTAACGGACCTCACAAAAAAGTGTGCCCCTACACAAGTGGTATGGTCAAGGGAGTGTCAGAGAGCCTTTGAGGACATAAAAAGGTGTCTATCAGAGGGTCCCGTCCTTAGAAGTCCAGACTTTAACAGGCCTTTGTAGTGCAAACCGATGCATCAGAGATAGGGCTAGGGGCAGTGTTGTCACAACAGTTTGAGGGAGTGGATCATCCGATCCTTTTTCTGAGTAGGAAATTGTTCCCGAGGGAAAAAAACTACTCAGGGATTGAGAAGGAGTGTGTAACGCTCAGCCTGCCCACAAGCCAGACGAGACCCCGGGACTGAGGTATAAAGTAGTAATACCACACACCTAGCAGTAAACAGGGGCACGGCCGGAGTGTGGAAGTAGCGTAGGTGGTCCAGGTAACAAAAATAGAAAAGGTACCGTACTTGACAACTCCAGCGTAGAAAGGTAAAGTCCATAAGCCAATGGTCATGGGAAGGAGAGAGCAGCGTAGTAGAGTGTCCGTAAGCCTGGGTCGTGGAGTGGAGAGAGCAGCGTAGTAGAGTGTCCGTAAGCCGTGCCCAGGGGATATAGAAGTCTGCAGGGTAGAAAGTCCAAAGCCAAATCCAAGAGGTTCCAGAGAGCAGCGTAATGAAGTCCAAAGCCAAAGGTCAAGATCCAGGGAGGTCAGCAGAATATCCGGGGACAGGAACAGGAACTGAAAGACAAAAGGGGCCAGGCAACAGCAGACAGCACCAAGGTACAGAAGCTATGCAGAAGCAAGGTGGAAATGGTGACGGGAGACTAAATAGGGGGCTGGGACCTATCAGAGGAAGGGGAGGAACGGAGGAGCGGCCCGAGGGAGGACCTGATAGGGGAGAAGTGCCTCAGAAGCTGGAGCCTATCAGAGAAGGGGAGGAGCGGAGGAGTGGCCCAGGGAAGGATCTGATAGGGGAGAAGGGCCTGGGAGGCGGGCCTTATGGAGCAGGTGCAGGGAAGCGTGTGATGCGCGCGCAGCACCTGAGGAGGCGGAGTCAGGCGGACGGCGCCAGTAAATGGAAGCCTGGGTCTGCGCGCGCCCGTAAGGGTGACACGCGCGACCCGGAAGTGTGGGAGCAGCCATGGGGGGGGCGCAAGGAGTGAGGCACGCCGCCGGGGAGCCTGGGTGACACAGAGACAAGGTAAGGAGGCACAGGAAGCAGGTGTACCCATGGCGCGGATCCTTACAGTACCCCCCCTCGAGGGTCAGACTCCGGTCGAACCATCCAAGGTCTGAGGGGAAATTTTTAGTGGAATCATTTGAGTAGAGACGGGCGTGAAGATCCGCATGCGAGACCCAAGAATGATCCTGAGGTCCGTATCCCTTCCAGTGGACCAAAAATTGGAGCTTGCCCCTGGAGATGCAAGAGTCAATGATGGGCTGGATTTCGAACTCCTGTTGTCCTGGTACAATGGGGGGAGGTGGCCGAAGAGAAGGCTGAGCGAATTGTTTCCCTTGGATAAACGGTTTCAAGAGTCAAACATGAAAGACACGTGAAATTTTCATAGAGGGTGGCAAGCGAAGTTGATAGGCCACAGGATTAATTTGTCTCAGAATAGAGAAAAGACCCAGAAACCTGGGAGACAGTTTAGGGGTTGGGGCCTTCAGTTTGATATTTTTAGAAGAAAGCCAGACCTTCTCTCCAGGTGCGAACTTATGGGCCTCCCGACGAAGCCTATCTTCTTGTGTCTTCTGTCTTAGCACGGACTCCTGTAAAACTGTTTGAATCCTCCTCCATGACCCCTGTAAGGTGGATACCCTATCATCTGCTGCAGGAACTCGGGACTTGGAAGAATGCATGGGAAGACGGGTAGGATGAAATCCGTAGTTTACAAAAAACGGTGATTCTTGAGTGGACTCATTCTTGAGAGAGTTAATCGCAAATTCTGCCCAAGGAAGTAACTCAGCCCAATTATCCTGAGAATCAGAAGAAAAACAATTCAAATACTGTTCGAGGGACTGGTTCATGCGTTCAGTCTGCCCATTCGTTTGGGGGTGGTAGCCTGAGGAAAAAGAAGGGTAATGCCCAACCTCTGGGAAAATGCACGCCAGAATTTAGAAACAAATTGAGTACCACGATCCGAGACAATGGACCACGGGACGCCATTAATATGGAAAATTTATTTTACAAAAATATCCGCCAAAGTACTGGAATTGGGTAGACCCTTGAGGGGAACAAAATGAGCTTGCTTGGAGAATCTGTCAACAATTACAAGAATAGTAGTCATACCATTAGACGGGGAAAGATCCACGATGAAGTCCATAGCAATGTGACTCCAAGGACGGTCCGGGACCGGGAGGGGTTGTAGAAGACCGGAAGGCTTTTGACGGACAGATTTATTTTGTGCGCAGACTGGGCAAGAGGAGGTGAAAGCTCTAATGTAAGCTCTAATGTCCTTTAACATATTGGGCCACCACAAGGTTCGCCGAATCAGATCAGTAGTCTTCTTAAACCCGGGATTGTCAGCAGATCTGGAGGAGTGACTCCATTCAAGAATTTTTAGATGAAAACGTGGGGCTGCGTAAAGACGACCATCAGGGACTTCTAGCCCTTCGGGGACCTGTGCATGAGACTCCAAAATCTTATCCAGTATGTCAAAGGAGGTGGCAAAAATTGGGGGGACAGAATACTCTCCGGGATTTCCTGTGACTTCTCCTCAGTGATAAACTGACGGGACAATGCATCCGCTTTGATATTCTTTGTCCCAGGAATATAAGAGATGATGAAGTTAAACTTTGAGAAGAACAACGCCCAACGAGCTTGACGGGGCCCAAGACGACGAGCACCTTCAATGTAATAAAATTTTTGTGGTCTGTCAGGATCAGAATGGGTTCCTTGGTTCCTTCCAGAAGATGTCTCCACTCTTGTAATGCCATCTTGATGGCCAACAACTCCCTATTCCCCACGTCGTAATTTCTTTCTGCTGAAGAAATGTTTTAAGAAAAAAACCCACAGGGGTGCAGTTTATCTTCGGGGGTGGTTCTTTGAGAGAGAACCGCACCGGCTCCCACGTCGGAGGCATCAACTTCCAAGGTAAAGTGGAGGGTGGGGACGGGATGTCGCAGAATGGGAGCCGAGACAAAGGTTCTTTTAAGAGACTCAAAGGCCCGTCTGGCCTCCAATGGCCAAGAGGAAGGATCGGCCCCTTTTTGGTAAGGGCCGTAATGGGTGCTACCAAGGTAGAAAAACCAGCAATAAATTTCCTATAATAATTTGCGAAACCGAGGAAACGCTGAATCACCTTTAAAGAGTTAGGTTGTGGCCATTCGAGTACAGAATTGAGCTTCTCCGGATCCATGGTGAACCCTTGATCCAAGACAATGTATCCCAGGAAGGTAGTTGAGGATTGGTGAAAGACACACTTCTCCATCTTGGCTTAGAGCTTGTTGGCCCGTATGGAGAATGTGTTCCTCGAGGGTTTTGGAAAAAATGAGGATATCATCCAAGTAGATAATCACAAAAGAATTCAATAGATCATGAAAAACCCCATTCATAAAGTCTTGGAAGACTGCAGGGGCATTGCACAACCCAAACGGCATCACCAGGTACTCATAGTGACCGCTGCGCGTGTTGAACGCGGTCTTCCACTCGTCACCACTGTGGATGTGAATCAGGTTATATGCCCCCCGTAGATCAAGTTTAGAGAAAATCGTCGCGCCTTGCAGCCTATCGAAGAGCTCCGGGATAAGAGGCAAAGGGTAGCGATTCTTGATGGTAATCTTGCTTAGGCCACGGAAATCGATGCACAGGCGAAGCGTCCCATCTTTCTTTTTTACAAAAAAGAATCCTGCTCCGGTGGGAGAAGTGGATTTCCGGATGAAGCCTTTTTGAAGGTTTTCTGTGATATACTCGGACATTGCCTCAGTCTCAGGAAAAGATAATGGATATGACCTGGCTTTGGGAAAAGGAGCACCCGGAATTAAGTCAATCGGGCAATTGAAAGGGCGATGAGGGGGAAGCTCTTCGGATTTGGTCTTACTGAAGAATCCAGGAACTCTGAATAGACGTCCGGTAGGGTAGCATCTTGCGGGGGAAAGGTTTCCAAGACGGCCAATACCGCAGCGGACGGAGAAGACGATTCCACCTGGGAGGATCTCCATTGAAAGGGGAACTCGGCAGTCCAATCGATGATGGGATTGTGTAGTTGCAGCCATGGTAAGCCCAGGATGATTTGGACCGAAGGGGAATGGATGACATCAAAAGAAATGAGTTCTAAATGTCCATCATTCATAGAAAGTTCAATGGGAAGTGTCTCCAAGGAAATGAAAGCTGGCTGCAGGGGTCGACCATCGATAGCCTCCAATCCGACCGGAAGGCCTTCTCCCGGAGTGGAATGTTGTGCTGAATAGCAAAAGAACGTGTCTATAGAACAGAAAAACCCTGGGCGCTACCTGTAGATAATTAAAAGTTGGATAAGGGTGTAATAGCAACCTTGGTAGTGGGCAAAGTATCCCTCTGTTTCTTTTCCTCCTGTGACTCTAACGACCCTAAAGGAGGATCTACCCAGGATCCTTCAAAGTAAAGGAGACAGGAGAAGGGGATGGGGGAGCACTGGTGGAATAATAAAGTATGGTATAATCTGATTCAGGTGTGTATGACTCTGAAATGCTGTTTCAGAGTCATACACACCTGAATCAGATTGTACCATACTTTATTATTCCACCAGTGCTCCCCCATCCCCTTCTCCTGGCTGAATAGCAAAAGCCTGATTTATGAAATTCCCTCCGGATCCAGAATCGAGGAAGGCCAGAGCGGGGGTTTGAATGCTGGCGTACTTAAGGAGGACAGGCAGTAAGATGTGTTTGGGAAGATCCTGTGCGGGAGAGGGAAAAGAAGAGATGGTACCCAGTGAGATTCCCTCATACCTCACTGGGTGTTGGCGTTTCCCGGCCTGAAGGGACAATGTGGCAGGATGTGCCCAGGAGATCCACAATAGAAGCACAGGCCCTCGTTTCTCCGACATAGTTGCTCCATAGAAGGAAGTTGATGACTGCCCAGTTGCATGGGTTCCGGAGCGTCCAATGCTGGTAGAACAACAGCAGGAGACCTGGAATTAGAAGACATGGAAACAGAATTACGAGGATGTTGACGTTCAGCCCGCCTCTCCAGAAGTATTTGATCCACCCTGATGCACAAAGCGATTAGGGCCTCCAGTGAGGATGGCCTCTCACGAGCCGCCAGCTCGTCCTTTAAGGATTCCGAAAGTCCCTGCTAGAAAGCCGCGGAAAGTGCCCCATCATTCCAATCAGTCTCAGCCGTGATAGTCCGGAACTCCAGAGCGTAACGTGCCACTGATCTCCGACCCTGCGAAATGTGGAACAAGGAGGAAGCAGCCATATCACTACGTCCAGGGGTGTCAAAAACTAAACAAAATTATCTTTTAAAGTTAGGGAAGTTGTAAGTGAGTTCACGTTTCAGCTCCCAGATTGGTGAAGCCCAGGCCAGGGTGTTCCCGGTGAGAAGGGAAAAAACATAAGCTACCTTGGTACGATCAATGGGGAAGCGAGAGGGTGACAGTTTGAATTGTATTTCGCACTGATTTAAAAACCCACGGCATGTAAGCAGGTCCCCCGCGTATTTACTAGGCGTATGGATACGCAACTCCGAAGACCCTGTTCCTTCACGGGAGACAGTGGGAGAGATAACGGGACTGGAGACATTAAGCTGGGGAATCTGTACGGTTAAGGTAGCAACCTGTTGGTTAAGAGCGGTGACCTGGTTGTCCAATTAATTTTTAGAATAGGTTTTTTCATTAATAAAGATGTATTTTACTCTGAAGTGTATAAACATTGTGGTGTATTTTAAGGTTAATTGTATAACAGTGTTGTGAGGATTGGAAGGACATATGAAGTCAATCACCAATTTATCTGCTGTCCAATAGGAGGAAAGGTCAGCTTAGATTAAAGGGTATAAAGAGCATCTCTTTACGGGGTAACGTCACTCCTGACGAAGCCGTCACTACGTACGGCGAAACGCGTAGAGCGTAACCCCTCTTGTGAGATCCAGAGGGAGAGAGCTTGCTGTGGAGTTCCGGTGGCGTTCGCTACACGAGTTGAAGAACCCGGAAGTGACGTATCGGCCCCCTGAAGCAGTGCAGGTCGGAGACCGTGTGAGGAAGCAGCATCGTGCAGAGATCCCGAGAACGCGACTCGAAACGCAACTACATGTGTACAAACTTGCTGTTACCTTTCCGGAATCCTGTAAGCCTCCAATTATTATCAATGCGGATAAATATCTACATTTTTTAAGTTTTGGATTGGTGTCTCTCTTTTGGATTTCTACCTCCTATTTGTTGTTCCTGTGTGTATGGGACATTACAGATGTCCATACACAGCTAGTATTTCTGATACTTAGTGATATTTAGGAATAAAAGCCACCAGTCATATGCCTGGCAGACCTATGTGTAGGTCTGCAGTGCAGCAGTTAGGAGGTTAACTTTAAGCTGAGTTAATTAGTCTGATCCCAGCAGCTTCATCAAGGTGTTTTAAAACCCCCAGGCTGTACACACATGCAGGCTAGCTGGTCAGGAGACAGAAGTGAAATGCTAAAGAAAGATTACTGCTACAAGTTCTGTTTTCAAAGTACATGTTTGATGAACGGTCTGTGTCCTGCATGCGGAAAAGAAGCTGTCTTGTTTTTCTATGCTGAAGAGAAGCTATTTTGTTTTTGTATGCTGACAAGAAGCTGTTTTGTTTTTATGTGCTGTAATTTTTAAGGCTCAATAAATAAGCCTTATCAAGAATACCCGCGTGTGGTTGCATGTACCCTGCAACAGGAAGGATGTTGATTCACAGAGTATTCTGATTGCCACAATGTCAACACAAACAAAAAAAAGAGGGATAGTCTCGCTCAGCTAAGATATGGAGTAGGGGATGGTGCTCCTATATGTACAATATACTGTATAGAGACAAGTAAACCCAGTTATGGGCATTCTCCCCTTAGTGGGTGTATTGTGACGTTATTAAAAACAACTTTATTAATGTAATCATTAAAATATATACATAAGGGAGATACATGGTGATAGCTAGTATGTATTATACCTGTCTATCTACAGTATACAGGCATACCCCGCATTAACGTACGCAATGGGACCGGAGCATGTATGTAAAGTGAAAATGTACTTAAAGTGAAGCACTCCCTTTTTCCCACTTATCGATGCATGTTCTGTACTGCAATCATCATATACGTGCATAACTGATGTAAATAACGCATGGGTAACAGTCTCTATAGTCTCCCCGCTTGCGCACAGCTTCGGTACAGGTAGGGAGCAGGTATTGCTGTTCAGGACGTGCTGACAGGCGCATGCGTGAGCTGCCGTTTGCCTACTGGGCGATATGTCCTTACTCGCAAGTTTACTTAAAGTGAGTGTCCTTAAACCGTGGCATGCCTGTATATCAGTAGATTATCCATTATTATACATCTACTTGGGTCTAATAAGACTGGACATGTATACTCCATAAAAGCTTAAATATATATTACTAAGTGTGGTGCTGTATATCATTTCACTACACTGATGATTTGATCCTAGCAAAGGAAGATTAATTTAGTTAATAGTAGGAGATAGGAGGTAGTATGTTAGATGATTAAGTAAATAGCAAGTAATATGTAATTTTGCAGTTGAAGGTCATTTTCATGATCATTTATATCTTGATCAATAAAATTATTATTGTGACAATAAAACTGTTGCAACATCATTTTTTTCTCACAGTGAACATAACTGAATAGGGCTGTGTACTTAACGACCCTTGTCACAGTTTTATGAGTATGACCCACTGTATCTGTCACTCTATTCCATGTTGTTCTTCCATTGTCTCTTTTCTTAACTCTTGCCTGCCTAACGTTAAAGGGGCAGTCTGCTTAGGACCAAAGTGAATTAACGGCATTAACTTTTTTTTTTTTTTTCAAACAATTTTATTAGGCATTTAGGTAGATATGCAGTAACATCATGCGATAAAGCCTAACATTTTCAAAACCATAACTTTTTGGGGGAAAACAGGTAGACAACCGCAGTTGTCAGTAGAAGAGGGGGGAGTGCCTTCAGAGAGGGAGGCAGGAGGGGGGGGGGGACTGGGAGGATGAGGGGGAGGGGGGATAGAGAGGGGAGGGGGGGTAGGGGGGGGGTGGGGGGGGACCCATCTGACTGTTGGGGGTATGGCTTGCAGATAATATTAGAGCACCTCTGGTGGGGGGGTCGGTCTCTGACGCGCTGGGATTGGTTGTCTTGCCCCTATTGCTGGAGTCCATGGTTCCAGATGTCCTAGTAGGCAGGGAGTTTTGTCTAACAATAGCGGTGAGCCTTCCATGACCATAACCTCGTCGACTCTTTTTCTGAATTGTTCCCAGTGCGGCGTAGTTGTTTTCCTCAGAGAGGCCGCAATACGCATCTAGAGAAAAACCGCGTAAGAATGAAGGATATTAATTTCCGATTGGGGCCGGACCATGTCTTAATGGTGCGCCAGCAGGTAGGTCAGTGGTTCAATAGGCACTTCAGGTCGGTGAACCTTCTTTATCAAAAATTTGGACCTTGGCCCAGTACTCACAATTCTGGACAGGTCCACAGATGTGGCATGTCCCCCTCTATGACCACAGCTTCTACAACATAGATCTGATGCCAGAGGGTAGATTGGTTTAATCGTTGCTGAGTAAGATACCAGTCCAAACATAATTTTATACAATGTTTTCCTTTATTGTAGTGAATAGGGAGGTCTCCGACGGCTGTCTCCAGATTCTTCCACAGTCTCTCTGTCTATATTTGTATTCAGGTCAGCTGCCCATTTGAGCATAAATATGCCTTTGGGGGTCGAGGAGTGCTCTAGAGCCCGTTATGTCTGAGATTAGACCTTTCTGGTGGGTCTTTGTCTCGCAAAGGAGTTCAAACGACTGCTGAAGGTGGCGGTATTCTGGGAGAGGGAGATGTTGTCCTATAAGTTTCTGATTTGAAGGTATTTGAATGTGTCCAATTCTTAATTTTTATATTGGTCCTTAATTCTTGAAAACTCAGAAGCCTCCCTAGGCTCAGAAGATCCGCAATCGCCTATTACCCCTTGTGTGTATGATTCGAACAGTTTAGATCCACATACTGGTAGAACTTCGGATTGTTAAAGATGGGGGTCAATTGGAACTTTGGTAGTAAGGCCAATTTGTATTAATAGTAACCAGAAGTCCCATGTGAAAAGAGAGGCTGTAGTTTTAAGATTGTGTATGTGCCCTCTCCTACTGTCACGCCCCAGAGGCAGGCTTGAAGAGAAGGCATTTTGGCACATTGATTGAGCTCTATCTATACCCAACTACAACGGTGCGGGTCCGAATTACCACATTACTTCCTGCTTGAGCTGTGAAGTAGGAATATATGTGTAAGTCTGGTATCCCCAGTCCTCCCCTAGATCTTGCTGACTCAAGACCGATTCTGGGGAATATTCTGTTTTGCATGTTTTTTAGATCAGCGCCCGGAACGTGGGGGGGGGTTTGAAGAGGGTATAACATTCTTGGGAGTATATCTTAGTGGAAATCATTGCGACGAAACCACGATACTGGTAACCTTCCACTGATCTAGATCCTTTTTGATCTTGTCCCATAAGCGGGGGTAGTTATCCCGGTATAAAACCCGATAGTGCCGGACACATTAATTCCCAGATATTTAATGTATGAAGGGCACAATCTGTAGTTAAAATTGGTTTTTAGGAGATTGACTTCGGGGATCTGGGAAGACTATGATTTAGAGCCGGGGATTTGTCGCTGTTTATCTTATATCCTGTCTCTGCCAACTCCGACAGTTTCCCCTGGAGGTTAGGGAGGGAAGTTAGAGGTTTAGTCAGAGTAAGAATGAGTCATCAGCGAATAGGGAAATTTTGTATTGCGCTTATCGATCGGGATTCCCTGGATATTCGGGTTCGTTAATTTTAGACGCAGTGGTTCAATCGTTGAGGGCGAAGAGAAGGGGAGATAGGGGGCATCTTTTGGGTACCATTCTGGATTTGGAATCGTTCAGAGCCTCCGCTGGAGGCGTACGAGGCAAGAGGGATTCTGTAAAGTGCTTGAACAACCCTTTAAGAAACGAGTCCTTGAAGCCAAAATTTAATCAGTGGTCTGGTTTAGAAATAACCAGGATCCTCCGTCAAACGCCTTCTCCGCGTCTAGGCTTAATAACATTGCCTTTGAGCCTGAAGGTGGGCATGGTCTACTAAATTAATTTTTTACGTGTATTGTCTGAGGCCTGATGGCCAGGACAAACCCGACCGGTCCTGTGTTATTAATCTCGGGAGGATGGGATTAAGTCTGTTCGCACAAAATTTATTTTTACTATATAGTTGAAAGGTCGTTGTTCAACAATGAGATTGGTCTGTAACTGCCACATTGGGTGGGGTCCTTCCCGTCCTTAAGTATTATTGCCAGATTTGCGGACGACATTGTGGATGGGATAGGACTCCCTTCTAAAAATGAGTTGAACAAGCTTAATAGATGTTTGGACAGGTTGGGGAAGAATTTCTTGTAGTATGCATTTGTGAAACCATCAGGGCCCGGCGCCTTGGAGATCTTTGAGGCTCTGACGGCCGTTTCTAATTCGTCTAGCGTAATTTTCGCATTTAGGTAAGTATTTTCTTCCTCTGTTAATGATGGAAGGTTGCAATCGGATAAGTAATCGGTGGCTAATGCCATATCTGTCGCTCTAGAAATAGCAGAGTGGGTCCTTAGGTTATACAGTATAATTTGGTGTAGAATTTGGGGAATTCCTCTGCTATTTTTTTTCCGTTATATTGGCATTTACTTTTTTAATGGGTTACAATTGGTTGATTGTTGCCTTTTTTTTTAACCAAATTCTGACACCTATAAGTATTTACAAATAATTTTTAAAGTTAGTTTGCAGATATGTTCATCTGAGACTTGGCAGGGGTTTGATTTTTTTTTAGCTACCCCCTTTTCATTTCACTGTGAGTTCAGTAAGTGCTTGCACACCCAGACCCTCCCTCTCTACGGGAGCTATGCACTAAGCAGTGATAACTGCTTTTAAGAGCTCTAAGTGGATTTTAAGGCGATACAGCCTGCTGCGCGATTCACTAAGCAGTGATAACAGTGCTTTTTCAGCCTTAAAAGGCATTTTTCCGCCCTGTGAGCAAAGCACGTCCGATCAGGCAAAAAACGGCAGAACGGGCCTTTTTGTGCCAGTCCGAGTGATTCACTAAACAGTGATAACTGAATTGGGCTTTAAAAGAACGCCAGAATTACGCGCCAGCTAACGGCTGCTGCAAAAGAAGTGAACACAGTCAAAAAAAGCTTTGTTTACCTTTTTTCATGCACACCATTAATGTAACAGGCCGGCGTGTGTCCCAGGGTGATCCCCAAGGGAGTCCAGGGGTCCCCGCTGGCATGCGGTACCAATCGTGTGCCTCCAAAAAATAAACAATACTTTTAAATAAATACACCCCCCGCCCCCCCCCCCCCCCCGCCCCCTAACACATAAAGTACAGTAATGGGCAAAATTACTATTATCCAGATATGGATAATAGTGCATTTGCCCATTTAAAATACAACATTAAGCAGTATAAATAAAGTAAATAAATCTTGCACTCAGCCCTGCCAGGCTGCCACGATGAAGGCCGTCCTCATCCTCATCACCGTCCATGTCCTCCGTTGCTACAAACAATACAGAATAATAATAAAAAAAGACAATCTAATGTCCCCTAACCCCTTAATCACCTTAGCAGTTAGTAATCGCTATAGTAATTAAGGGGTTAACCCACCCTCTACCACTACCCACCCGGTAGGCCTAAACACCATCCTTGGGGATAATACTTCCTTCACCCAACCCCCACTACCCACAATAAAAAAATTACACACAACAGCCCTACTACCCACCTCCTAGGCCCCCAATAAACCATTACAATATTTAATAAATACTAATACACAAGCCACCCACCCACCCCCTGTGCCTCCACATAAAACCAATATTTATTTTTTTACACACAGGATTAATACCACAGGCCGACGGGGTTCCCCTGTGGTCCCCATGGGTGTCTGGGGTCCCTCAGGTGCTCCCCACTAGGCTTTGTGGGCCTCCAGGTGGTTGCCACAAGTGCCTGGGGGCCCTCGAGTGGTTCCAATGGGTGTCTGGGGGCCCTCGTTTGGTCCCCATGGGCCCTAGGCCCCCATAGCTGTGGGGCCCCCGTTTCTTCCCTTCAGGTGTCTGTGGGTCCTCAGGTTGTCCCCGTGGGCGTCTGGGGGTCCTCGGGTGGTCCCCGCTGGCCTGCGGTACCATTCCTGTATTTAAAAAAATACACCATGGCCTACATTTCAATAAATACACCTCCCCCCCACCAAAACACATACAGTACAGTCATTTGGCAAAATAACTATTATCCAGATATGGATAATAGATTATTTGCTCATTCTTAAACACAACAATAGCCATGAAGCATAAATAAAGTAAATAAAAACCATTCTACTTACCCCTGGCAATGTGAAGGGCATCCTCGTGAGGACGGCTTTCATCGTGGCAGGCTGGCAGGGGTGAGTGTAGGATTTATTTACTTTATTTATGCTGCTTAATGTTGTATTTTAAATGGGCAAATGCACTATTATCCATATCTGGATAATAGTAATTTTGACCATTATTGTACTGTATGTGTTAGGGGGTGGGGGGAAAGGGGGAAGGGGGGTGTATTTATTTAAAAGTATTTATTTATGTATTTTTTTTTGGGTACAGGATTGGAACCGCAGGCAAGCAGGGACCGCCGGACACCTGTGGGGACCACCCGGGGACCCCGGAGGGCCCCTGGACATCCGCGGGGACCACCCGAGGGCCACCGCCGCCCTATAGTATAATTCCTCTGCATAAAAAAAATTAAGATATTTTATGTATGTCAGGAAGGTATAGGGGTTGTTTGGGGCACAGGGGGTGGGTGTGTTGTGTTTTGCAATGTTTATTGGGGGTAATTGTTTCCAATAAACATGCTATTGTGCATTAACCCCTTCATTGCCTTAGCGGATGGCCGCTAAGTTAATGAAGCTGCTTAAATGTATTTTTTTTAAATATTGTACGGGAGCAGGGGGTCTCCTGAGCTGAACCGCTTTGATTTCTGGCTCAGGGACCCCTTGCTTCCCAAGTTACAGGCCCCGGTATGGGGCATCGGATGCCAGTGTCGCCGCCATTTTTAAAGCGTCCACGTAGTGTGACATGTAAATTATGGAGGAGATACCGGCACCCCATATCTGGGCCTGTAACTTGGGGAGCAGCGGGTCCCCGAGGCTGAAATCAATGCGATTCAGCTCAGGAGACCCCCTCCTCCCGCAAACTATTAATTAAAATTATATTAAAGCAGCTTCCTTACCATAACGGATAGCCGCTACGGTAATGAATTATTTTTTATTGTTATGTGTGTTTTGATACTAGAGTGTAGATGTGCAGGGGGTCTCCTGAGCTGAACCGTATTGATGTCAGCCTCGGGGACCCCGTACTTCATGAGATACAGGTCCCGTTATGGGTTGCCGGTATCCCCTGTGCTTTTAAATCTCCCGCGTCACGTGACCAGGGGATATAAATCCTGCAGGGGGATACTGGCCCCCCATAACGGGGCCTGTATCTCATGAAGTATGGGGTCTCCGAGGCTGAAACCAACGCGGTTCACCTCAGGAGACCCCTGCTCATGTACACTATTATTAAAATGTATATTTATGCTTCACGCCTGTAAGACCCATGAATGGAGACGCAGCGTCTCCATGCAGTTCTCACAGGTTGCTTTTTTTTCTCTCAGCTATCGTGCTTTACAAGTTTAAGCGCGAAAGCAGGTGGGGGGGGGGGGGGGGAAAGTCGGGCGATCGGGCAAATTGTTGCTCGGCCAGAACAAAATGCCCTGAACTTGTTAGTGAATCCCTCGTTTGGCTTCACTTTGTAACGGCCGAGCAAAATGTTTCCAATCATTTGCAAAAACACGCTGCTTAGTGCATAGCCCCCTATGTCATTCATTATCTTTATTGGCTCTCTAACAAGGACAAGCTGGACTGTGTAAAAAAAACACATGATTGGAAATTTAGAGGACCGAAAGAAATACCTTTTCTAATTAATTTCCAGAGAAATAAAAAAAAAAAAAATCATTGCTTATACCATGTTTAGATTTGTTTAAGGAAGCTTATTAGATTGCCAAATTGTTTACAAAATGTTGTTTTTGACCAGATGCACAGAATTTGCACTATATTTCCCTTTATTGATTTTCCCTGTTTGTGTTTGTTTCCTATTCTCTTTATATGTAGGTAGTGGTGTACAAATCAGGCACTATTAGTTGGGAGGAAGGGGGGTTGTGCAAAAAGATTTGCAAAAACAATGCCAAGTATTGAAAGTCAATGTGCAAGATTACGAGGTTTCATATGGTCAGATAAATATAAATCTTGATGTACGGTTTACTAAGAAACATTATACTCACTAAGAATAAAAGGGTTGGAAAATATACATTTTGTCTCAAATAAAAGTTTTGATGGAATCAGAATATCTCTATAGCAAAACATGTAAGTTGCTCTTTTTGACCATTGACAAGTAAAACTACTTTGAACCAATACCATTGCTCCCCTGAGAACAATGTCTTACAGTTCAGTCATGTACACTATGACATAATCCAGCTTTGTGATGGATATATGTGTGAAGCCCTCTACTCCATAAACACCATACTATGCACCGCATACACATCAAGACCGACTTTCATTTCAGAAAATCCATCATTTTACGGCTCCTTGGGGTTTTTTGTTCTCTAAGGTTGTACAGAAATTCAACATAGGAGATAAGATTAAGTGCTGTTCAAAATCTATTAGATGAAATAAATCAGAGCTGTTTCAACAAAAAGCATTCAACTTGTGGTGTGAAAACAGCAGCAATTAGCATTGAAAGCTTGCAAGCTACTCAAGTGTCACAAACAATCACATAGTATTACATCACCTTCTTCAGAGCCATATTTATGACTGTTCATTAGTCGCTTATTTCTCCCTACAAAAAAAAATTAAATTGAATAAAATGTATGCAATTTTTTTTTAACGATATCAGGTGTAGTAGGGTATACCCTGTCTATTATTCTACACAATGGGCTGGCAGTAAACCCGGGTATTCACAGGCTTGCCAGTAGTTGGTATGGGGTTTTCCCCTTCACCTTTGGTGCTGCACTTGAGTGACAGCAGAGGGTGGCACATCCTGTTGTAGCTGGGACAACGGGGTGCCCGCCTTCTAGCTGTACTTAAGGGCAGGACTGCCCTAAATTTGGAGAACCGTGAGAGACATCATCCATGGCCTTTTGAGACATATAAGGGCTCGTGTCTGAAAGGACAGACCGTTTGGGAACGATTTTGCTGCTTGATTGTTCTGTTGTTCAAAAGTTATAAAAAAATGTTTTTACTCCCAAAAAATTAAAAAAAGTTGATTTTTATAAATTATTTCATTGTGTCACCTTTTATAAAACATAAGTGTCACGGTGAGATTATGGCAGGCTGTATAAGTCACACATAAATATATATCACAGTTGATATATATTTATCACTGTGTCTGAACTGGGACGAGACTTAGATATGATAAAATATAATTTATTCCTTGATAAAGGTGAACACACAAAAATGTACAAATAACAGGCAAGACATGGACACTTACTTAAAGATGGGGATGATAAAACAGTCCCAGCTGGACTGGCAGTTCATACAGCAGTCATCCCAAGATATTGCATTTCTCTCAGCAATCAAGATGGTATAGAACAGACTGAACAACTGAAGATCTTGAGGAACATGAACAACACTGGATAAGGGCTTGACCACAGATTATATACCTTTTGTGACCCTATCCTTAACCTTAAGTACAGGTGATTGGTTTTCAATTACCTCCAGCCACTCACTAGCCTGGGAACACATTTTAATCCATGCCCCCTGCTTGTTGGGACATGCGCAGTAGAGCTCTGGGGTCTCATTTCTGAAGCCCCACATTTGCATCAGGAATGTCAGCCAGTCTATCCATTTGGAGTTCTGGCAGGAAAACCTTTGTTGAAAGGTGTGAAATGGGACACTTAAAGACTGCTCTGGTTTGAGCCTCCTCCGCCCTTAGGTAAACAGGGAGGGGGACAAACCCTTTGAACAATACTTAAGTCCTAGACATTGGGTCGCCTCTAGGGCCATCTGCTATCTTGGTATGCAAAAGAATTTCCTCTGGGTTCTATCCATACCTTGAGACACAGTATTAAACATAAAACATAAACGTATTAAAATATCCGGTTCCGCTGGGTTCAGCAGGTCCAAACTTCCCAGTTCTCAATGTCGGAACTGGGACACCATGTGGTCCAAAAAATTACGTGCTAAGACCTTCGGAACCGGAGTTACACAAATGCACCTTAAATCATTTTTTTCATTTTAATACAAAAATCTCCGGTAAAAAGAAATCTCAGCTTTTCACTAAATCCCCATTGAAAACAACGGGCTCCGCCACCATGGGTTTCAATGGAGCAACTCCGCCGTTGTAGTCAATGGGGTTTCCTGCCATAGACTTTCAATGGGGAACCGCCGCCATTGAAGTCTATGAGAAAATCCACAAATCTTTACATTCGTCCATACTCCGTCTGGTTGGTCTGAGGGGGCTGGGAATGGGCATGCATTAAAGCCGGAACCTTGGCTACATGCCACCCAAATCCCATCCCTCTGGGAATTCCAGAACCGGAGATATGGACTTACACATTTCAACATTTTACACTTAGTCATTTTTTCACCATGCGGCTTTTCCCCCATTAGAATCAATGGTAAAAGTCCCGAACTTTCAAGGGGGTCCATACTCTGTCGGGTTGGTCCAAGAGGGTCAAGGATGGTTCTGCAGTGATGCCGGAGCAGTGACTACAGATACCCCAAACCTTGATCCTCTGGTCCCTCCGGAACAGAAGATATGGATTCCTAAATTACAGCATTTCACACTTAGTCATTTTTTGGAGCTGTTTCTGCCGCCGCCATTGAAGCCTATGGCGCGACCCGCTCTTCCCGGTTCGACCCTTATCGGGGGTCCAGGATTCGGGGACCCGGTTGTGGTCGAGTGGGGGGAAGCCTAGGAACTAGGGGCAAAAAGAATTTTATTTCTAGGTGCTCTAGAACTGTTTATTCCCACGCCAATTAACGTTGAACTTGACTCAAGTGATTTTAACTCTTTTAAAGGACATTGTATCCGCTTTGCGGTTTGCGGTCTGGACGGCAGCCAACTCGTTCTTCGAACGGTACCTCGAGGAATCTCCATTGAAGTCAATGGGCCCATTGACTTTCAATGGGAAACCGCCGCTCTCCCTCTCGGACGCCACCTGCTGGTCTTTACTGGAAACAGGACTAAAACAGCACAATTCTCTATTGAAATGCATTGAGCCCTAATGGCGGCCAATGGGGACCTGCAAAATGGTGCCTGAAAAGGCGGGAAAACTACACAAAGAGCTATAATCATTAAAGAACTATTAACCCTTGTGCTCCCGGAGGGATCCCAGTGTGTGTGTGATGCAGACACTGATTAACAATAAAACATGGGGAAACAGGGAATATACATTTTCAGGTTATGACAAGGGTTAAATCACACGTCTGGGCCTCAGCCCAGTTAACCCCTTGTCTCCCTGGTGAGGTTAGAGGGTGGCCAATTGGGGTGTAACCCCTTTATTCCCGGGCCAAATCCTCTCCATCGTCACAATAAGTATAACATTTCACATAATGGTTGGTTAAAATCAGTCAGTCCTTCAAGAAGGCTACAAGAATTTTCATGAATGGCTCGGGGGGCTGGGGGGTGTTGATAAGCGATAGCATTACCGTTGTCTCGTTAGTAAGACTTTGCGTGCAAGGAGGGTGGGGGGTGGGGAACTGCTACTGTAGAAGTGTGTGCAGGATTAGTTAGTAAAAAAACAACAAATGAATGTGTTTGGGGGAGGATTCGCTCCACAGTAAGGGCTTATCAGCCTACAAGAATTTTCATGAATGGCTCGGGGAGGGATGTGTGGTGTCTCTTGTTCATATACACGCAGGCGCCTAAATGTGATGACACACATATGCATTTCAACAAGGTTCCAATGAGACATACACGCATGCGCATTAATGTGATGAAACGCATATGCGTATCAACAAGGTTCCAATGAGACATACACGCATGCGCATAAAAACAGTACGAAAAGAAGAGCAAGCCTAGCAAAAGTATTGATTAATAAATAATACATACCTTTTCAGCAAGGTTCCAATCCGCATGAGCAGAAAAAATATTTTATATTCGGAAGAAGTTGCGACGTTATATTTTTGTAATACTGTACTTCTTTTCCCTTTATTATCCTGTATACAGTACAGTACAGTATGTGTCCTCATATTTTTTATGTGTATGGCTAAGGAGCCTCAGACTACTGTATACAGTATGAACTCGTAACGTTAATCTCTGCATCAAATATAAATCTTCAAATTACAATTACTATACATACACACATAGACTTGCAGAACTGTACGGTTGAATTGCTATTAGACTTTTAAGACTCGCGATCTGCCACTTGAGTTTCCAGACGGTATTGCAGACAACGCTAAAATGCAATTTTCTGCGCCCTATAGAAACCCGAGTCAATTGCTATACAGTTGGAAAACATAGCGTGTCATGACCCCGGTATTCAGAGCAATACGCCGGGCAAAATTTTAGAATAAAGGCTGGCGCCTCTGTACATTGAGATGACATGGGACACATAGCAGATAGGAATGTATGTGCCAGGGTCATTTTCAAAGCACTCATGAATTCCTGAGATTCCCTGACACAGCAGACCGTAACAGGGCTGCCAAGAAAAATCATTGGGCTCATAACAAATATAAGAAGCAAGAATCCCCATCCCCAGTGAACTGGGGTGAAGGGTGGCAAAGTAGATATGAGCAGTGGGAAGGGGGTATAAGGAGGTCATGGACATGGGGTTATAAGGAGGCATAAAGAACACCTACAAGCTCATATTAAAGAAAAGGGGAAACAAAAAAAGAAAAAAGCGCAAGGCCCATAGAGTAGTAAAGTTATGTTTATAAACAATTAAAAACGGTTATAAACACTCACAGCAGAGTAGTTGGTACAGGCACTTCGGTACTAAGAATGACCGCAGGAACAGAGGCACTTTGCTCGTCTGCTTGTTCGGGTTGTGTGAGTCTCAGCCCTCCTCCTCCTCTCGATTGGTCATCTGTTTCACTTCCACGTAGGTGACTCGTGACGTTGGCGCGTGTCATCGATCGGGGATTGGACTACGGGCAGTCACCACTTCCCTCTCCAAACTCGGCGGTCAGGAACCTCTGCAGTCTGCGTCTCCCCAGCAACTTAGTGTAGGTTCCCAACAATCAATAGCAACCAGAGCAATGTCAGCCCTACGCGTTTCCTCTTCGTCAGGGACACTTTCATTGCTGGTTGCTCAAGTCATATATATAGTGCATTAATTAATTATAGAATGCAATTAATTAATTACATCAGTGCCAATTTAGTACATGTTTCCAGTGTCCTCATAAGAATGCATATATAAATTGAACGAGGAATACTTTTACTATTAAATTATCAATTAATAAATAATGAAAAGAAAAAGGAAGAAAAAGTGGCAAAAAACGGAATAATAAAATCAATTCTTAAAAGTTCTTATTTTATTATAACCAAATTTAAAAAGACTTCGTTAAAATCTCTGTGAACACTGAAAACAAATACCATTACATCATAGTTAAAACACATATTTATACATTTAAATATTTATATTGTGTTAAAAAACTATCTATATTTGAGATACTCTAAAAATTATTTATTTGTTAATCACAGAAATGCAGCCATATCAATTTCTTCATTAAGCCCATTAGGGGACATGGTGTTAAGCTGGTGTATCCAGTATGTCTCTCTCTCTGTCTCAACCTTAACATCCTGTCCCCTCCATGTTCATTGGGTCCAATGTGTTCTATTCCCATAACTTTTAATTTAGCAGGATCTGTATTATGTTTACAATAAAAATGTCTAGGGATACTATGAGTCATTAATCCTTTTAAAATGTTATTCCTATGTTCTAAAAAGCGGTTTTTAAGACTTCTCTTGGTTCTACCTATGTATTGCAGGCAGCACACACACTCTAATAAATATATTACAAATGTCGTTTTACAGTTAATTAAATCTTTTATCGGATATAATTTAGATGAATGTTTAGATTTAAATGAGACAGCCCCAATGTTTATGTGCTTGCACGTAATGCACCTGCCTCCACAACAATAGTTGCCCACAGTTTTAGAAGACACTGGATTAGCATTACAAAGAGTCTTAGATTTTCTAAGTTTAGATGGTGCTAATATGTTTTTAAAGGTCCGAGCTCTTCTGTACACTACTCTAGGTCTATCCGGGATAAATGGCGCTAATAGAGGATCACATTTTAATATATCCCAGTGTCTACTCATTATGTTTTTTATTTGTGTTGATGCTCCATTGAATTGAGTGATAAATAATACATCCTGACTATCCTGATTAATCTTGTTTTTGTCGCTCTTTTTAAGTGTAAGTGATCTCTCCATATTCAAGGCTCTCTGATATGCCTGTTGTATATTATATTCATTATGACCTTTACTTAATAATTTGGTTTTTAATAATACTGATTGTTTCATAAAATCTTCCCTTTTGTTACAATTACGCCTAATTCTTAAAAATTGACTATAGGCAATGTTGGCAATCCATCTTGGATGGTGGTTGCTGGCAGCATCCAGAAACTTCAATATAGAGGAAATCAGGGGAGCATCATTACCTATAGGAAAAAATAAATACAACCATAGTGCAAAACGTAATAGCAAAATACACTAAAATGGCAGATCTCTCTCAAGAGAAAAAAGACGCTAGATGGTAACACTGTAACCACAGGCTAGCGACAAGGAGCAATTGTATGTTTGTGATGGTGCTCAGAAAGTGCTGGGACTATATTGAAGGAAGGGAGTATTAGCTGGGTAATAACAATTTTACTCTGGTACTGTGCCTTTAAGTGGGCATAAAGTACCTTGAAGGTAGGAGTGGGTTGCCAAAAGACAGCCCCCTCTTTCCTCATTAGGTAGCCCCAGGTGTAGTACTCACTGTAGTATTCTTTCCTTCCCCAGTCTCCCCTCCAAAGCGTGCAAGCTGTGTAGGAGAGTGTAGATCCAAAAGCCAAGGTGTGCAGCGCACAGCAGTAAGGAGGTAACAGGTCTTGCAGAACAAATAGTCCTTTATTTGTTAATTCATGATGTGTGGACAACAGCAAACCTTCAACCGCGTTTCGTTCAAGGAAACTTATCCAGAAGTGCTGTTTGTGTTAAAAGCAAAACAATTTATTATACAGCTGACGCTATTCGAACGCCAAATCGTGACGTCATAGATTGTTGTCTTAACCAATGGAAATCGTGGTTTTCGCGCGCATGCGCGCGGCGCCCAGCATACTCTATGGTCATCTCTATGGTATCGCTAAACCCCGCGGCATGCGCGCGACCGCCAGAGTGCCAGGAATCACACTGCTGCTGTCAGCCAGTGTCCTACAAAAAGGCACACGCCCCTCCGGGCGGTTCCACATGTACAGGCACGCCTCTGACTCATACAGGGTGACGCCCCCTCCTCTATGTCACGCGCGAGCGGTGAGGTTTCCCCATGTATTAGAAAAATGATAAATCAATCATATCCCTGCCATAAGCAGGCTGTTTGAGGTTATTATAATATAAAATCAATAGAGGGGATGAAGCTGATTGGGCTAAGGGATATAGGCAGTAAGCTGTACTCTAAAGAAAATACCTGTAGGCAATATGAGTATATACATGCATACAAACATAAGTGCTTATGGTAAACAGAGAATATATAATACATATTTATAGAAAAGAAAAAACATATAACAAGACAATTTATTATTAAAAATTGTTAGAAAAGAAAAAACATATAACAAGACAATTTATTATTAAAAATTGTATTTATCAAAAAATGTTACGTGATAAACGCAAACAATAAAAACATTTTAAAAAAAGCAACAAATGTGTCTCGTGCCTTAATTAACAGCAAATTGCATGCCCCGCTGGATGAAGATAGTAATCATATAAGTTACAGACATCTGTTTAATGTGGAGTTTCATGCATATATACATTCTTATTTTGAACACCTTAACCTGACTATGAAAACTTTTTATAAATGGTATAATACATCAGATATAACTTTTTTTAATCATAAGTCAAAAAATGGAAGCTATATTAGAGATTGGACTTATTGTGCTTCAGATTTGGTTTCCCATAAAATCCAAAACGCCGACTGTATCTATTGCGGTAACTCAAATGGTTAAGACAGAGTATGGATATATCTTCATAGAAATGTGTATTCATTTGTTTTGGTCATACTCTATATTGTATAGGTGTATTGATAAAATACAAAGCTTTTAGTATACTTTTCAAATTGATTTAAGGATTAAGGTATAATATACTGTATATATTGTCTTTCCAAAACAAATAATACTCATTTAAGAAAATGGTTAATATTCCATTCTACATTTATTCCGTCAGGGAACCTTGTTCTTAATGTAAATATCCAATAGGATTCTCTACAGTCTAATGTTTTCACAGTGTTACCCCCTCTTTCTTTTCTGATTATCTTCTCAATGCCTACAAATGAGAAGTTACTGATGCCTCCCTGCCCACATTCCGAAAAATGTTTGGAGACAGGATGTTCATTTTTACGTATCAACCTGCAATGTTCTTGCATCCTTATTTTTAATGCCCTTGTGGTCCTGCCGACATATCTCTTCCCACAGCCACAAGTAATGAGATACACTACAAATGTAGTATTACAATTAATGAAATTATGTATGATATGGCGTTTATGTGGACTGTGGGAGAAGATATGTCGTGCTGGTTTCATGAACTGACACATATTACACTGATTACATCTAAAGGATCCTTTGGTCACAAAATGATCTGAGCTCTTCACTGGTGTTGATACTACACTTGGTGATAAAAAAGTAGCTAATGTCTTGGCTCTTCTATAAACAAATTTAGGACCCTTGTCTGTATATTCCTTAAGAATTGGATCCATCCGTAATAGTTCCCAGTGTTTATTCACAATTTTGTTTATTTGACTGCTAGATTTGCTATATTGTGAAATAAACAGCGGACATGTTGCGTCCTCTTTTTTGTCTCTTTTTGTTTCAGTGTATACGCCTCCCCTCTTCATTCTGGACACAGACGGCATTACTGTTGCTCGTTCAATTCCTTTGACCTCCTGTAGTGTAGCCTGGAGGGTCTCCCGATCATATCCTCTCTCAATAAATTTGTTTGTCAGCTCCTCAGACTGAGTCACGAAACTGTCAAGAGTTGAGCAGTTCCGTCTCAGTCTGAGGTACTGGCCTTTGGGTATTCCCTTGATCACGGATCTGGGGTGGCAGCTGTCCGCTCTAAGAAATGAATTGCGAGAATTTGGTTTCTTATAAATGTCGGATTGTATTGTTTGATTGATATCAATGTAAAATAGAATGTCCAGGTAGCTAATGTGATGGGTATGATAATTAATAGTGAGTTGAATGTCAAAAGTGTTATTATTTAAATATTCTATAAATTCTAATAAAGTGTCAGTGTTCCCGTGCCAAATAAAAATAAGATCGTCAATAAAACGCTTATAGAAAATAATATTGTGCCTATAAAGGTTTGTGCTTCCAAAGATAAAGTTATTCTCCCACCACCCCATAAAAAGGTTGGCATAGGAGGGGGCAAAACTTGTCCCCATTGCCGTCCCCCGAAGTTGCAAATAAAATTTGTGATCGAAAAGAAAATAATTGTGCGTGAGTAAAAAGTGTATTGATTCCATTATAAATGTGGTTGTAAGTATTGAGCTGCCTGGACATTCTATGAAATGGCGGACAGCCGTCATGCCCAGATCATGTTGGATGATCGAGTACAGGGAGACCACATCCATAGTAACCCACAGGTAATCTTGATTCCAACTAATATGTTGTAATTTAGTCAGCAGGTCCCCTGAGTCCAGAACAAAGGAGGGCAATTTTCTAACAAAAGGTTGCAAATATGCATTCACATATTGAGACAAGCCATCTCCCAAAGATCCAATGCTGGAGACTATTGGCCGACCAGGGGGGTCAACCAAAGTCTTATGGATCTTTGGGAGATGGTGATATATGGGAATGATGGGATGGCGGTTGATAATGAAGTCTGGTTCATTTTTAGTCAAAACATGTGTGGCTGTCCCCAGATCCACAAGCTCGAGGAGTTCCCTCAAAAAACAGTCCGTGGGGTCCCGTGGTAGTACAGAATAGGAGGACACATCCCCAAGTTGGCGAAATGCCTCCTTGAAGTAGTCAGTCCTACTCTGCACCACCAAAGCACCCCCCTTGTCAGCATTCTTTATTACTAGCATAGGATTCTCTTGCAGTGACTTAATAGCAATTCTCTCCTCCTTGTTAAGGTTGTCGTACCTTGAAGGGGAAAAGGAAAAACCCTGAGCCAGCAATCTGAGATCACGGACCACAAGGTTCTCAAACATATTCAGATATGGACCTTTGGAAAAAGTGGGGTAAAAGACAGATTTCTCCCTGAGTTTTGATTCCCAATCTCCTAGAATGTGTGTTTGTATGTCTTCTAAGGTGTTACCTTCTAAAAAAAGATCTTCCATATCCCTAAGTATACAATCATCTCTGAAAGAGTCAGGAGTTCCTATATTAGGGGAGGAGGACAATGAGAGAGAAGGGTTAGTTGTTTTGCAAATGGTTAAATTAGGTGCCTCACAAGGCACTTCACCTGGAGTTGTCACCGTCTGAGACCCACCACCACTATTCGAGTGATGGAAGAATTTTCTTAAAGTAAGTTTACGCACAAACTTATGGACATCGACCACTACACCAAAGAGATCGACGTCCATAGTGGGAGCATATTTTAAACCTTTATTAAGGAGTGAGGTCTCAGCAGGCGACAACTCTATGCCAGAGATGTTAATTACATTATTAGTACAAGTTAATAATTCTTTTTCAAATGAATTGCGAGAATTTGGTTTCTTATAAATGTCGGATTGTATTTTTTGATTGATGTCAATGTAAAATAAAATGTCCAGGTAGCTAATGTGGTGGGTATGATAATTAATGGTGAGTTTAATATCAAAAGTGTTATTATTTAAATATTCTATAAATTCTAATAAAGTGTCAGTGTTCACGTGCCAAATAAAAATAAGGTCGTCAATAAAACGCTTATAAAAAATAATATTGTGCCTATAAGGGTTTGTGCTTCCAAAAATAAAATTATTCTCCCACCACCCCATAAAAAGGTTGGCATAGGAGGGGGCAAAACTTGTCCCCATTGCCGTCCCCCGAAGTTGCAAATAAAATTTGTGATCAAAAAGAAAATAATTGTGCGTGAGTAAAAAGAGTATTGATTCCATTATAAATGTGGTTGTAAGTATTGAGCTGCCTGGACATTCTATGAAATGGCGGACAGCCGTCATGCCCAGATCATGTTGGATGATCGAGTACAGGGAGACCACATCCATGGTAACCCACAGGTAATCTTGATTCCAACTAATATGTTGTAGTTTAGTCAGCAGGCCCCCTGAGTCCAGAACAAAAGAGGGCAGTTTTCTAACAAAAGGTTGCAGATATGCATTCACATATTGAGACAAACCATCTCCCAAAGATCCAATACTAGAGACTATTGGCCGACCAGGGGGGTCGACCAAAGTCTTATGGATCTTTGGGAGATGGTGATAAATGGGAATAATGGGATGGCGGTTGATAATGAAGTCTGGTTCATTTTTAGTCAAAACATGTGTGGCTGTCCCCAGATCCACAAGCTCGAGGAGTTCCCTCAAAAAACTGTCCGTGGGGTCCCGTGGAAGTACAGAATAGGAGGACACATCCCCAAGTTGGCGGAATGCTTCCTTGAAGTAGTCAGTCCTACTCTGCACCACCACAGCACCCCCCTTGTCGGCATTCTTTATTACTAGCATAGGATTCTCTTGCAGTGACTTAATAGCAATTCTCTCCTCCTTGTTAAGGTTATCGTACCTTGAAGGGGAAAAGGAAAAACCCTGAGCTAGCAATCTGAGATCACGGACCACAAGGTTCTCAAACATATTCAGATATGGACCTTTAGCAAAGGTGGGGTAAAAAACAGATTTCTCCCTGAGTTTAGATTCCCAGTCTCCTAGAATGTGTGTTTGTGTGTCTTCTAAAGTGTTACCTTCTAAGAAAAGATCTTCCATATCCCTAAGTATACAATCCTCTCTGAAAGAGTCTGGAGTTCCTATATTAGGGGAGGAGGACAATGAGAGAGAAGAAGGGTTAGTCATTTTACAAATGGTTAAATTAGGTGCCTCACAAGGCACTTCACCTGGAGTTGTCACCGTCTGGGACCCACCACAACTATTTGAGTGATGGAAAAATTTCTTTAAAGTAAGTTTACGCACAAACTTATGGACATCGACCACTACACCAAAGAGATCGACGTCCATAGTGGGAGCATATTTTAAACCTTTATTAAGGAGTGAGGTCTCAGCAGGCGACAACTCTATGCCAGAGATGTTAATTACATTATTAGTACAAATTAATAATTCTTTTTCCTTTTGTTTGCTCTCTTTCCTCCCGTGTCTTTTCTTCCCCCCCCTCCTTGTCCTCTTTCGTCTCTCCTGAACATAAGATAGTTTTTTGACTGTTGGTCAGTTTGGTAAGAGTCACTCTGTTTCGCAGCTGTAGATTCCCCCCGGGTCATGGAACCGTCTGATGGACGCCTCTCATCTCTGGGATGATCAGTATTCCCACGTTGTGAATTATTGGATCTATTTTCCATGTCCATAAATGAGACCGAGTGTGATGTAGTCTCCACATCGGACAGTTCAGAGTCCCCACTTTGATAATCAAAGTTGCTTGTTTTTAATATAGATTTACTTGGGGTTGATCTGCGTGATTGATTATTAGATGTGTCCCTTGAGAAACGATCAAACACAGGAAATGTTCTCTGCCAGTTGTATATCTGATTTTTTTCGTAATCTATACGGTCACGGTCATATTTGTTTTGTTTACGTATCATGATTTCTCTTTCTGCCTCCTCCACAGTCTTGGCTAGTATTTGGTCATATTTGGAAAAGCCCTCAATGTCCTTGAATTTCCGCAGTTTATCCTGAAGTTCTTTTATCTGTGTATCTAGTGTTGATTTCTCTTTGATTTTGTGTTGCAAGATTAGTTCCATTAGGCCAAATGAACAGGTATTCAACATGGTGATCCACTGTTCTTCAAAATTTTTGTCAGGGAAACCAAAAGTTGTCGCTTTCTTCACTCTAAGGCCCCGTGGAATTCTTTTCATTTTAAGGTAATTCTCTGTAGCCACAATATCCCACCAAATTCGGGTTTTATAAATCAACAGTCTTTCTAATTTTTGAAAATATATTTTCAAGTCACAGATATCATTTGTATCGGTTTCTACTACATTTTCAAAGACTCGAAGGGCTTTTTTCCTTCTACATGTATCATCTCCACAATTAAAAGTGTATGCAACAGGGATTGAGTTTTCTTGTAAATCCTCCATATCATCCATTGGGGTTCCCACAGACAGTATGTGTCAATGTCCATAAAACAATTTTAAAAAAATTGAAAAAATGCCCAGACCTGCTCCTATTGAGGACAACAATTATATGTATTCACAGAACGAATTCCTTAGTTCATCATTAGTCCACTTATGCACGAGCCACCATGGGGAGAAAACATAATAGTATGTTTGTGATGGTGCTCAAAAAGTGCTGGGACTATATTGAAGGAAGGGAGTATTAGCTGGGTAATAACAATTTTTACTATGGTACTGTGCCTTTAAGTGGGCATAAGGTACCCTGAAGGTAGGAGTGGGTTGCCAAAGACAGCCCCCTCTTTCCTCATTAGGTAGCCCCAGGTGTAGTACTCACTGTAGTATTCTTTCCTTCCCCAGTCTCCCCTCCAAAGCGTGCAGCTGATTAGAGTGTAGATCCAAAGCCAAGGTGTGCAGTGCACAGCAGTAAGGAGGAACAGGTCTTGCAGAAAAATAGTCCTTTATTTGTAATTCATGGTGTGGGACAACAGCAAACCTTCAACGCGTTTCGTTCAAAGGAACTTATCAAGAAGTGCTGTTTGTGTTAAAAGCAACAATTTATATACAGCTGACTGCCCAATTTTCGCGCCAAATCGTGACGTCATAGATTGTGTCTTAACCAATGAAAATCCTTATTCTCGCGCATGCGCGCGGCGCCAGCATACTCTATGGTCATCTCTATGGTATTGCTAAACCCCCGCGCATGCGCGCGACGCCAGAGTGCCAAGGATCATACTGCTGCTGTCAGCCGTGTCCTACAGAAGACACACGCCCCTCCGGGCGGTTCTACATGTACAGGCACGCCTCTGACTCATACAGGATGACGCCCCCTCCTCTATGTCACGCGCGAGCGGTGAGGTTTCCCCATGTGTTTGAGAAATACAATCCGACATTTATAAGAAACCAAATTCTCGCAATTCATTTGGGGGGCGGGACTAGGGGCGTGGCTATGGGCGGGGCTAGGTGGCGAGTAGATTTTTTGGTTCGGCGAGTGGATTTTTGGGTGATTTGTCAAGCACTGTATATATATAGATATATATATCTATATATACCATAATACTGAGTTAAGTTATGGTGAGTAAAAAAAGTGACAAAAACCCTCAGTATTATGGTATAGCCTATCCCATAGCCTCTTTGCATACCCAGTTAAATCAGCCCCACACTGATGAGACCCATTAAGGTCGAAACAGCTGTCTGTGGGTGGTTTTCTGGGTATGCATATGCAACTTGTGGCAATGTATTGCTGCTGCTGCTGCTGCTGCTGCTGCTGCTGCTGCTGCTGCTGCTGCTGCTGCTGCTGCTGCTGCTGCCACTAGTGATTCAAGATGCTTTCCACAAACATGACGTTTTGTGAGATTGTCATCAGCGTTGGTTATAAATAATAGAAATGACATAAGGTACGGATCGGAATCCCCCCTAACCTGGAAGAGAGGTAGGGAACACATCCCCTCCAATGTATAACATTGCGGGAATGAGGTACCTGGACATTGAGGGACTGCGGATCAGGTAAGATCCCAGGCGGGATTGCTGTTTTAGATATTGTGAAGCGGGACGTCCAGACATTGGTTAATGGGTGCAAGAAACTAGTCACACACGCACGTAACGAGGGCTAATTGTAATTTTGGGGGCGGGACTAGGGGCGTGGCGGCGAGTAGATTTTTTGGTTCGGCGAGTGGATTTTTGGGTGATTTGTCAAGCACTGTATATATCACACACACAGTATACTGCAAACATGCCTAATGTGAAAAAGTGGTAACCATAAGCTATCAAGTATATAAAACTGTGACTAGAGACAACGGTGCTCCTAGGATAGTAATATGAGAACAACAAAAAGAAAGTACCAAAAACGGAGCACACCGGTATACCAAAAGAATACAGATAACAATTTATTAATGAACTTAAAAACAAGGGAGAAAATCTAAAATGAAGGGGGACACTCACAAAATTCTCAAAGCACCCACAAAGGGACAAAGCGGCGAATCAAAGATTAATGATACAAATGGGACTGGCCTAATACAAAATACAATCTTCAATATGCCATTCCGATTGCCAGCATCCAATCTTTAAACCCTAAAATAAAAATATCCACATTTATTAACTGTAATTCAAGTTATATTGGGTACATACTTAATTGTGGCTGTGGCAGGCACTACATTGGTCGCACTATATGTTTCATTATTTCTTTGATTCTTAATTTTTTCCCTTTTGTCCTTTTTCTTTCTTCTTATTCTCTTTTCTCTTCTTTTTCTTTCCCTTACCCTCTGTTCTATCTATCCTTTGTTGGTGTTGCAAGGCTAATTTAATTATTATTATCAGCTGTTTTGCATGACAGTGGAAGTTTAAATGTTCCTGACCTCCCCCACTTTGCCACTCCTTGAGAAAGTGCCACAGTGGGCGTGAAACGCGTGGGAGAGTAGTTAGCACTGTTTGTCTCTTTGTTTTTTATGTAGTTCATTAAAGTTGTTTTTAACCTTCCATTGCTGGTGAGCGCCTTACCTTTTTTCCTGGAGCGGATGTTCTTTTGATCCATACCTGTTTGCCGTCGTCTGTGAGGATCTTGCTACACCACCGGAAGCCACACGGGAGACGCATTCACTCTAGCAGCGTCAGGGAAGCAGTTGAAGGAAGGGACTCAGGACGGTGTTTTATCGTGAGTAAGGCTACTCCACACAGGGCTTGCCGGGGTTATGGGGACTATGTGAATATATTTCACCTTATTGTCCCTGTGTTGTTCCCCGCCTGTCCTCCCTAAACATCCGTTTATATTTATCACTGTTTATTCCCAATTACCCGATGTTAGCTCCATATATTGCTATTATCAGTGCCCTAGTGCACTTGCAGCCGGACCACCTGGAGCTTGTACGCGGTTTTTGTTCTCAGGAAAAAGGGGTCCACTGCAGCAACTCCCACTCCAACGCGTTTCAACAACGGTCTTCTTTGGGGAGATATATATATATTTATTTATTTATTACGAATAGACGATACCGTTCTGTGGCCAACTAAATGTTTTTATTTGTGCAAACTTTCGAGATACACTGAGCTCTTCTTCTGGCGGTGTTACAATGGATAATGCAAGAAAGGTTTAACTTAACAGTGCCTCCTGGAATGTATCTGTGACTGAAGCCTATGCAGTATGCAATTTATGACTTAAGGTGTTAAATGGTCCCTGAATGTTAGTGATGTAAGAGTGTGTGTGTGTTGTGTGTGTGTGTGTGTGTGTGTGTAAATATAAAGTTATAAGGCGCCCACGGTGTATACAGCGCTTTACAAAAGGTGTGTGTGGAGTGGGAGTGCATACCAATGGCGTGGGTAGGTGTAGAAATGTAAGAGGGTGTTGCATTACTATTAATGTGTGTAGATACTATGTGGTCCCTACTGGTATATAGGGATAGAATTACATTTTACATTTGTATGTGTAAGAGACGGGTGTATGTGCATTCATATAGCGCAGTATGTATAGACGGCCTTTAGCACTCATGGGAAGAGAGTTATCTCGTATGAGGTTAGTGACTCATAAGCTGCGGTCTCAGTTTAGGCCACCGCTAAGTGTCCCGAACAGTTGCATAAATTTGTATTCATGCAGCCGTCTGTCTCTGTTTCGGTGTTCTAAGATTACCTTTGAGTATGGCCACCTTCAGATCGTTCATCTTATGGCCAGTCAGAGAAATGTTAGCCGACAGGACTGTCTCTTGTTCCGCGTGTGATGCTGTGGCGATACATTCATTCTCTTGTTTAGCCCGTTTCATCTCATCTATGTAGTAGCAGCCCCCTGGGCTTTTCATGTACACGACATTGCTGGAGGAACACGTTTTTTGGATTTTGTACTCCAGATTCCTGTGTGGTATTTGTATTGTGCCCGCTGTGTGGAGCATTGCGCAGGTTTTGCATCTTTCATCCTGGCATGGTCTTGTCCCGCATTCAGCTGTACTGTTGAATACTTTACTCCTCATCATCATTTTCTTGAGATTATGGAATTGTCTGTATGATAATAAGGGTGTTTCAGGGAAGACCTGTTGCAGTCTTGTATCTTCCTGGAGAATGGGTTGTAGTACCCTGGCAATCTTGCGTAGGGCTTCTAGGTGTGGGTTATATGTGATTTCCAAAAGGTACCCTGTCGCTTGTCTCTTTCTGTCTATATTCAAGGAGATCATTTCTTGGTATTCTGGTGGCTTTGTGGATTTGCTGGTCTACAATTCTGTGGTTACATCCACGGTTTATGAAATACAATCTCAAGGCTGTAATCCGCTGGACTCTGTCTGCTGTATCGACGCATATCCGGTTGTATCGTATGGCTTGACTGTAGATGGTTGCATGCTTAGTGTGTGTGGGGTAGAAGCAGTTGTCCCTCAAATAGCTGGCTCTGTCGGCAGGTTTGCGGTATACAAAAGTCTGTAGTTGGTTATTCTTTATAGTAATAGTGGTGTCTAGGAGAATGGGTGAGTTTGAGGTTGATGGTAAGGTGGAACGTATTAAAGTTCTCATGGAACTGTATGTCACACCTTAAGTCATAAATCACATACTGCACAGGGTGGAGGGATAGGCTTCAGTCACAGATACCTTCCAGGTTGCACTGTTTTTAAGTAAAAACCTTTCTTGCTTTATCCATTGTTACAACGCCGGAAGAAGAGATCAGTGTATCTCGAAAGTTTGCACAAATAAAAACACCAATCCTCACACTTCCTGGGCGGGTCCACTCAACGCGTTTCGCCAATAGGGTAGCTGGCTTCCTACTCCTGTGAGTAAGCATACATGTGTGGGGGAATGGTGCTCAATACAGGGACCTATATCCTTATAATAAAGGGAGAGTTGTGCACACACTGGGTAAATATTCAATATTGAAGCACTAAACCTATAATGGGGCTCTAATACACCCTGAAGGTGGGGGTAGGTGCACGGAGATACCCCCCCCCCTTAACCTCATTGGGCTAGCCCCAGGTAAATGTACTCACGACTCAGTATCCCCAGTAGCTCTCTCCACAAGCGTGCAGCTGTGTCAGGTCAGGAGAATCCAAATGCAGTATGTGTGCAGCGCACAGCAAAGAATGATAAGGAGCAGGTCTGGCAAAAAATCTTCCTTTAATGTGAGGCCATAAAATAGAGGGTAGCAACCCTTCTACGCGTTTCGTGCGATACGTTCACTTTATCAAGAAGTGTCATACACAATACACGGAACATTTAAATAGCAGCTGACCGCCGATTTGGCGCCAAAATCCATGACGTCATAAAATCTTATTACCAATGAGCATTGTCCCTGAGACGCATGCGCTATGCACACAAGCCCCAGAGAGAACCCCACCACGAGGCATAGCCAATCAGCGTCCAAAGGAGTGACACGCACCCCATGGCCAATGAAGAGCCAAATCCCGCAAGATACGGCTCATCTAAGTCTAGCCGGCACGCGCATGCGCACATGGACAAGCCATAATCTATTCACAGATCTCCCTCTGTCTGATCATTCACGCATGCGTGAGTAAATAAAAATACCCTAATCCCCGCACTTGTCAATATATAAGCGCACTAAATGTGTAAGCACAAGAATGGATACCCATATAATTCCCAAGACGAGTGAAATAAGGCACATAAACATACAAAATAAAGAAAAAACAAAAACAAGAAAAAAGCTAATATTCTACAATCAGCCAAACCCAGCTATTTAGAGAAATAGTGCAAACAAATTATAGTGACAAAAAAATATATGTATATATAAATTGTTTTTGTTAAAAAAACAGTATATTCCTATACATGTATTAAAAACACATGAGCAACCCTTCCAATGAAGCAGAGATATCATTCATAATTATATTCTAAATATCATTGAAAACTTAAACTTTGGGAGTTCTTTTCAATGGATACTCTTGTGAGTAGGCTGCACATAAGAGCCAAGTCTGAATACACGCTTCATTATTATTATATTGTCTGCACTTAGTTTGCGTTTTCTTTGTTGTTTCTTCCCACATGCTCCCCCTGGGTTGTGAGAATTTGTATCGATCATCTGGGACCAGTCAAGACAGTCCCTTCCAGAGGGTTTGAGCAGGGGGTTACAACCTTTATTTATATACACCTCTCAGTATATGGCTGCACTATTTGTAGTCACTTTAAGTGTACACACCATTATATGTGTATTATTTTTTCACTTAATTATTAGTGAGCACTAGTATTTTATTAGCGCCTGTTTTTTCACCATCACCTTGTCATGATTAGGCAGTGAGGCATTTAAAGTGAGGTTTTTAAGTGATACAGTTAGACTACAGTTAATATATATATTTATATAGTTAATATACTCACTTTCTTCATGCAAGACCAATAACCAATAACCTCAGCTGATATGACATGGATCTAATTGCATTCTCTTCACAGGTATGTTCCTGATGTTGAAACCCTCTGTATAAGACTGAATCTGGCCTTGTTGAATTGATATAGAAGTATGTTCCTGATGTTGAAACCCTCTGTATAAGACTGAATCTGGCCTTGTTGAATTGATATAGAAGTATGTTCCTGATGTTGAAACCCTCTGTATAGACTGAATCTGGCCTTGTTGAATTGATATAGAAGTATGTTCCTGATGTTGAAACCCTCTGTATAAGACTGAATCTGGCCTTGTTGAATTGATATAGAAGTATGTCCTGATGTTGAAACCCTCTGTATAAGAAATCTGGCCTTGTTGAATTGATATAGAAGTATGTTCTGATGTTGAAACCCTCTGATAAGACTGAATCTGGCTGTTGAATTATATAGAAGTATGTTCCTGATGTTGAAACCCTCTGTATAAGACTGAATCTGGCCTTGTTGAATTGATATAGAAGTAGTTCCTGATGTTGAAACCCTCTGTATAAGACTGAATCTGGCTTGTTGAATTGATATAGAAGTATGTTCCTGATGTTGAAACCTCTGTAAAGATGAATCTGGGCTGTTGTGAATTGATATAGAAGTTAGTATGTTTTGAATGTAAAAAGGTTTATTTTATTTTTTTTTCCTCTTAAATCTGTGCTGTTAATTGACCAAATGGAAAAAGCTGACTGATTGGGGAGGGGGGGGTCATGGACTGTTATTGTGTTATAATACTAACACCTTTGCTGCATTGGGCAGGAACTGCATTAGGCAGAGTGAGGCATTAAAGTGAGGTTTTTAAGTGATACAGTTAGACTACAGTGTGACTGGGGACTGGATCTTCTGCACACCACTTTTACTCAAGACATCAATCGGTAAGCTATTCAGATCACACTATGATCCCATGCTTGTTAGCCTGCATAGTTTACCCCCCCCCCACCCCTTTACAAATTCTTTCACTGCAGCCTCTCCAAAACTGACTGCACAATACACTTAAACCTGTGAATTGGACCCTAGCATTGCAATTGCCAGCAAAAAACTTGAAAGTACAGGCCCACCCTGCTGTTTAGTCTTGCACACACTCACTCTGCTCACAGCAGCATCCTTGCAGCACTGCCTACCTCTGGCAATCATGAACTGCTATGTCTTCTAACTTTTTTTCTTCTCTTGGCATCATGGAGATGTTACTCCTCTATCCACTACAAACTCTCCATCCTTGCCCACACCCAACATCACCATACACCCTGGACTACCAAAAGCCTTGCACTATCTACTGAATGTTGGTGGAGAACTCTAAAAACAGACACACCACAACCACGCACACTCAAATGGAAACACCACAAATTTACAACTTGCAAAACAACATACCCAAATTCCTACTCATACTATTATCTCTTTAGCAGGTGATATGAACCTAACCCAGGTCCTCCCATTTCAGCTCTGTCCCATGCCCTGAGAATTCACCTTTAATTCCAAAAAGGTCTATCTGTCGCCCATATAAACCATCCGGAGCTGCTGCCAAACTGGATGAACTAAGGGCATGGTGCTGTATGCATAAACCCAAAGCCAGTCGTTCTTACAGAAACATGATCCTCTAAAACCCCAGATGCAAATATCGCCATTCAGGATACTCCATTTTTAGGAGAGATAGGTACAAAGAGGGAGGGGTGTATTTATATTGCAGACACCTTACAATTACACTGTACATTGCCCACCAAGTTCCACCCTCTTTAAACTCTAGTTGGCAAAATACTGCCTCCCCTTTTCTAAAGCCCATCTGCTTGCTGGCATTCTACCGCCCCCCCTAAAGCCCCCTACTACAATCCTTGACTGGTATCACCCAAGTTCTTGCCTTCCATTTCTATCTGAATGAAGAAGTGAGCTGCCTAGTTCTAGGGGGATTTCAACTTCATTGGCTGACCCAAAAACCACAAATCCAGAACAACTCAATCCACTAATTACCTATCCAACTCATTCCCAACCACACAATAAACCTGAAGTCGCATAACCTTCCTTGGACTGATTCTCTCCTCAAACCCCAGCAGAATCCAATCTCTGGCATCCTTCCTGAATTTTCCAGTGACCATGCAATAGGTACGGTAAGGAAATAGTAAACCGCCCCATTCAAGCCCAAGTTTCTCACTAGAATTAAAACTTTAAACCACAAAAAAACGTTTCTGGATGACCTACCAACTCCCCATGGGCACCAGAACGATTTAATTCCCGACCCTGATTCTGCGCTCGACTATTTCCAACGAGTGCTTAAACAAACTCTGCGATTACCCATGCTCCAACTACGCAAAATAAGGGTACGGGGGGCCACCTTCCATGGGTACACCTGACCTTATAGCACTTTACCAGTTCAGGGATGCCTTGTGGAAAAGCTACAAGTAACTGGCACTACCAAGGATCTCAATCACTACAGATGCCTGCGGGAACGTGTGCACAAGGCAAACAAGGTATGCAAAAGCACACATATACTCTGACAATCTCCACCAAAAATACATCAAACCCAGCTAACTTCTGGAAGGTATCAACAATATTTCCAGCCTCCTAACCATCAACAACCAAGTAATATCACTCAGGGGGATATTACTCTGACAAACCCAACGGACATTGCAAATGCATTCAATGATTACTTTGTGGGTGGTGCCACTAACTTATTAGCGAAACGCAGACAAAACCCCAAACATGAATCTCATCCGGGAGTATCCCTACAGTGTCCCACCCCCTCCCAACACTGCCCCACAATTTTCAATTACCCAGAGATCGAAGAGGAGATTACACAAGCGCTCCTCAAACTAAAACTAAGCAGCCAATGTGGACCCGACTTACTACAATCTGGTTCCTACGATTGGTGCCACCAGCCATTGCCAAACCAATGCGTCCATAGTCAACTCTATCCTTCTGCAGGCACATATCCCTAAGACCTGGAAAAACTCCAGAGTTGTCCCAATCTTACAAAAGTGGGGACAAAAACACTGTCTCAAACTACAGGCCAATCTCATTTCCCAATTCATCAAAGTTTGGAAAAATGTGTCCACTCCCAAATTAAGCGATTTCTAACACCAGACAAATTTCCCTGGCCAATTCCGTTGGTTTCGTCCCAAACACTCCACCGTAACTACCCTGCAAAAGTTGCAATGAAATCAGTGTGGATGGAACGGGGACAACTCACGTGCAGTATTCCTAGATTTTGCAAAGGTTTGCACACAGTTGACATGTTTTCCTGCTTAACAAACTCAGAGTCTGGAATAGGGAAACATGCTTAAAACTGGTTTCAGTCCTACCTATCAGGAGAGATCCCAACATGTGTCCATCTCAGGCTCTAACTCCAACCCCCTGGATATCACCTGTGGTGTACCGCAAGGCTCTGTTCTGGGGCCCCTACTCTTCTCAGCGTTCATTAATGATCTTCCCACAGCTTGTAAGGAAGCCTCAATACACATGTATGCAGATGACACAATCCTGTATGCACCAGCCATAGCCTCCTCTGACCTTCAACACATACTTCAGTCTGACTTTTTGAGACTCGAAAACTGGATTCCAAAACAAACTGTTTTTTAAACACTGACAAGACTGTAACAATGGTATTTGGGACCAAGGACTAAATTTGTAAAGCTTCCAGTGACTGAGCTCATGATTAGAACCAACGCTACCACCACCCTAAACCTGTCACTAGTTTTAATACCTGGGCTTATGGTTTGAACTCCCACTTAACATTCGGGATGCACTTGATACCCTGACAAACCAAGACCTATGCCCAAACTAGGGGTACTTTACAGGAACAAATCCTCCCTAAGTCTCCTGGTCAGAAAGCGTATGCACAGCAGATGCTAATGCCAATTATTGACTATGAGACATAGTATATGGCTCGGCTCCTCAAAACCACCCTTAGCAAACTTGACACCTCTTACAATTCAATTTGTCGTGTTTGTGTTCTCCAATGCAACTACAACACACATCACTGCGAAATGCTCAAAGAACTAGATGGTCATCACTAGAGTCTGGCGCAAAGTTCACCTTCCTGTCTCCACCTCAAATACTTTCTGGGCAAGCTACCCAGCTACCTGAAAGCTCACCCACCCCTACACACTGCAGTACCTATCACCGAGATCAGACTCCAAAAGACTATTCATGGTCCCAAGACTCAACAAAGGATCCGGACGTTCCTCCTCTCCTTCCGGCACCCCAAAACTGGAACAACCTACCAGACTCTCATATCCACCACCAGCTTAAGTTCTTTTAAATTTAAGGCTTTGTTCTCACACTTTAATCTGGTCTGTAATGTTTCATACGCTCATAATATATATTTCTTTAACGGTGCAATGCAAGTGTCTTGTATATATGTATACCTTGTTCATTTATGTAACTGTATTTGTAACCATGTATTATTTTGTTTACTCTGTGCCCAGGACATACTTGAAAACGAGAGGTAACTCTCAATGTCATTGACTTCCTGGTAAAATATTTTATAAATAAATAAATAAATAAATAAATGATCATATATTTACAACAATTTAAAAAAAAAAAAAAAAAACATTTAGAATTTGTGGAAGCCAGGCACATAACTACTACTAGAATATTATTTTCCTAACTTTGTTTATTTGCTAAGCACGTGTGCACAATATTTGCACGTACCTGTTCTTTGTTGGGAAGGAAACACTGGTGAGAAATCCAGGCAAAATGAGCTAGTTTTATTTTATCTTCCCAAGGAGTCTTTGCATTTTTTAGCTTGAGGTGGATTCCAGAGTAAATTGCAGCCATGGCTCCAGCTTCCTGCAACCAACACATCAGAGAGAGTTATCAAAATAGAACACATATCATAACAATGAAATTAATCCTGACATCAACATTTAAAGGTGAAATCTCCCACTCCCCTACCTCCCCCTCCAAAAAACAAACCCACAAGGAAAAAAAACTGTAAATCAGTTTTAAGAAATACATTGTCACAAAAATGTTTGCTTTACGCCCCTTTGACACCAAGGGGTAATTCTATAATCTAAACTAAAGGGGTTCTGAAGCGGCCATTTTGTCCGAAAACCATACGAATAGATGCTTCGGACAATATTAAATGGGTAAATTCTATATCTGCCGGAGCAGCCGTTTGAGTGTTTTCGGGCGTCAATCCCCATTGAAGGCCGTTTCAGCAGATATAGAATGTATCTCTAAATCCTAAAGAACCATGCACATACTGGAAGAAAAGGGGATATACATCAAAGACATCAATAAGGTAGGAGCATTTTGCAGAGAATGAGGAATGCTGGAACATACTAAAAGTAACTTCCCTGAAATGGTCGTGGTTTCAAGGAAAAGATATTACACTGCTTGGGACAGACACCAGGCTACCCCAAATATGGGGATAACGGGATCTACAGTGATTAGTAGATAATAGCACGTCGTCTCCTAAGGCTGCGGTCCCACTAACTGCTACAGCGCACACCTCGGCGTGCGCTGAACGTATAAGCACCGCCCCTCAATGGGGCTGGGCCCAGTACGCACCTTCCCGCTGAAGTTTTTTTTTTTAACTCAATGAATATGAGTTTAGAACTGGCGACGGAGGCGTGGTCACGCCCCGCCGGCGGTTCACCCAATGAGGGCAAACCAGCCGCGTGAGGTCATGGCCACGCCCCCGCAAAACCCCCACCACGCCCCCTTCCGTCGCAATCTCTCTCCCTGGAGGACCGCAGATCGCGGTTAGTGCTGTGCACGCACCGACACCCCCTCCCCCCCAGCCGGGCGCGCGTGCCACCGTGCTAACTGGGACCGCAGCCTAAGGCAGAGGAGCTCAAACTTTTTATGTTGCGCTCCCCTGCCTGGCTTCCCCCAGTCTCGCGCCCCCTCTCCTACCTGGCAGCTCCGGGGTCACGTGGCGTCAGGTCAAGTGACACGCGACATAATTTGACGCCGGTGATGTCACGTCACATGACCCCGCGGCGTAATTTCATGCCGCGTTGCCATGGAGACGCACCTGAATCCCGGTAAGTTTTAGTGTTGCAGAGGCCTCACGCGATCCCCCGGCATTAATTTAATTGCTTTGGGGAGGAGCGCAGGACCTCTGCAACCGTCCGCGCACCCCCAGACAAATCTCACGCCCCCCAGTTTGTGCACCACTGTCCTATGGTAAACTACTTTAGTGTTGCATTCCAACAGTTTTCCTGACATTTGTACCTAAACATCCATTAGCTATTTGTACAATGACAATTATCTGAAATGCTAGTGTTTGTGCTTTTACTCATTATGTACGAGTCATACAAAAAACTATTGAATCTAAAATTAAGTGTAGAGAAAAACTGATTTGTGCTAAATCAATTATTCTCTTCAGCGCAGCATCTTCATACTTCATACAGACCCACGTAGTTTGGTAATACACAATATAAATGTGGATTCCAGTCTAGAGAACCTGCCTACACACCTCCTACAGCAAGGAGATGCCTGCGCATTTTTTGAAGGTGAAGAACTTGGTTGAAGTGATAGAACCAGGTGCTTCTGATGTTGAACAAGTCACTCTTTCTCGCTCTACGTCAAGTTAAGTTCCACTTACAACGCTCCGTGCTCTAATGAGATGATGAAAAATAAATCACATTTTCTCCTTGTGCTAATACCTCACAGGTGGAAGCAAGATCGCACATGCACGTAGGCTATTTCATTGTAAACCAAATGAAAAGAGCTACTGACCTCAGGCCCATTCCTACAAGGGCTGATCCAAGCTCTCTTATTTAAATGGGCCAAACGTCAGATTGAAAAAAAAAATCCACAAGTATCCATTGATTTCAAGATGGTAACTTCTTGGAGAGCCATTTCATTGCAGCCAGTGTGCATACAAATATCCGTATGGCACGGGCTGCTACCGATGTAATGTTTAATTCCAGAAGCAACAAGTATCAGATTATTTTTGTATATCTGGGCTGGTGGAAAACTAAAATAATCTTAGAAAATATGGATTGGTTCCTGAAACCAAAACCGCTTACATGCACAGGAACATATTTAGTAAGCAATGCTATACAATAACACAGCGGTGCGCAAAGTGGGGGGCGCTGGGTTTATAGAGGCCCCCTGCGCGCTTCCCGAAGGCACTTAAATTAAGTGCCGGGGGAGCTGCAGGGCCTCTGTAAACCTACTTACCTTGATTCAGTCGGCATCTGGAGACGCGTCGCCATGGCAACGCGGCGGGGTCATGTGACGTCCAGACGCCGGGAATCAAGGTAAGGAGGGTGGGGCGCGCGGAGAGGAGGACATCCGGCATGGGGACGCAGGGAAAAAAGTTTGCTCCCCCTTGCGATAACACACCCTGCAGTGTGACAAAGCACCTTGCAGCCCATTGAAGTGAATAGGCCATAAGGTGTCTTTTGGAATACCACCACTTAATAAATACGGTCTAAAATCTGATGTGTGTAGAATTATTATTATGCAAATCACCCAGCGACATTATACATTATACTTATAAAGTAATCTCATACAGTGGAATGCAACATGCAAACTCTACTTGGAATGAACTGATTTCAGGGATAGATGCTTTACTTCTCCCCATTACCTTGCGTGTTCGAAAAACATCCCAATATTTTCCATGAAGAGATGTGCAAAGATATTGCACAAGATCATGAAACTGGATAATTCTGGACTTCAAACATACGCCCCTGTTCACCAAGCTCCAATGTGGCATATCACACTTCTCTCCCACGTCCATTAACAAATTTACTCGAAAGACCGTTAGCACGCAATTGTGGTTCAACATCATGTATCGGAGTTTGGAGAACACATTTTCCCATCTGATAGCGAATGCTATTACCACTAAGCCCCTTATTCTCTCTAATGAGTAGTAGTACTCAAATCCTCTCATCAGGAGAACCTAGGGAATCAGCTTTGGGAATAATCTGTTAATTAGCAATGGAACCATGGTTCCCACTAAAGTAAAACTATGTTTCGTGGACACAAAATAAGCTGAAAAAATGCCATATTTGCTGGCATTGCACACAAGTGAAATACAACATCCTCCCACCCCTCCAAATTTGGTCACTGTGTGCTAGATGAAACTTGATATGTTAATGGGAGTTTCAGTATAATAGTGCCCTGATCAGTACTACTGCAGTTTAATGAATAACCTCCTATCCCCAGAGGTTCATTACGTGACTTACTGTTAAGCTAACGTAAATGAATATTGCCATGACTTACAGTAATGTGTATCTGCAGTACTCAAATGTTCAGTTAAATCATGTTTTCGGCCAGAAATTGCATTGCATTAGGTATGTTTGGTGATGTTAAAGCTACTCTATTTCAATCTGAAACTCACCTGCCCTTTATCCCCTGTACCCAATTTTCCAACTCTATCTGTCCATGAAATGTCTGTGAATTCACTGTAGAACCCTATTCTTTTAATATAACCATGTATTTTTTATAACTTGGTGCCCAGGACATACTTGAAAACGAGAGGTAACTCTCAATGTATTACTTAAGTAATAATCCCCGAAGAACAGGGCATTACTGGTCAATAATGCCCTGGCTGGAAGAGTTGAAGGCCCGAGGCTAAATGTAGTCTTATTTCATAAATAATAGACACTTTTTTATAGTTAAATAGATTTTTTTATTAAAATAAAATGGTAAATACATGAAACCACCTCTATTTACTCTTACACTGCAGATATCTATATCCACACACTGCCGCCCCCTCTGTGTACACACACACACGCAAACTGCACCTCTACACACACAAGCACACCACACACACTGGAGCTCTAGCCACACAACACAGCACCTCTTCTACACACACACACACACACAACACAGCAGCTCTACACACACACACACACACACAACACAGCAGCTCTACACACACACACACACACACACACACACACACAACACAGCAGCTCTACACACACACACACACAGAAACAGGCCAGCCTCTACCACCACACACCGTCCACAACACAGCAGCTCTACACACACACACACAACACAGCAGCTCTACACACACACACACAACACAGCAGCTCTACACACACACACACAACACAACACAGCAGCTCTACAGCAGCTCTACACACACACACACACACACAACACAACACAGCAGCTCTACACACACAACACAGCAGCTCTACACACACAACACACACAACACAGCGATGACGTCCCCAGTCACATCGCGCGCACTATAATCGCGGCCTAAGGCTACGGTTACAGTGCCTTGCGATGGCAACGCCACTCCGAATTAAATACATTGACTCCGTCGCAAGCGCAACAGCGAGACCAAAAATTTTGAAGCCGAGAAAATTAGATTTTTTTTAGAGAGTCGCCACATGTGATTGACTGTCTCCAATCATTTGCGCGGCACTCCCCTTTTAGTGTCGCCAGCGACGTCGCGAAAAATCAAATTACAACTTTCGCCAGTGGCGACGGCAACGTCATCAGTCGCCAGCACTATAAGCACAACCTAACAGTTGCATTCCCACACATGCCCAAAATTGAACAGTAATATGTTAATACATTCAAAAGTGCATTAGCTGCACCATAGCGAAAGAAAAATAAATCGTACACAGTAAAAGTTTTTAATAAACATGTATACTTAATATTCACATAACTCCTTACCTTTAGCATTTTCCTAATAAAGACCTAGCTTTTAGAAGACTGTACACAACATTTAACAAGTAATAGCACCATGTTTGTGCCGAACTCCAATAAGGGAGGAGGAGAGGGGGGAGTGGGGGGAGTGCCACTACTTTTTTCCTCTCACATTGCTACCAGTTTTTTTTTTTTATTTATGAAATACATTTTCACGTTCTTATTAAAGAACACAGCTTTATAAAATAAAAACGTGAATTCCTTTACACACATATTGATTAAACCTTTCTAACATACAGCTTATTAAAGAGCTTCAGACCGATGTTTAATAAACGAAGATTTTTATTTTTGAGACATTACAGCTACTTTTTAGCGTGTATAAATATATATTATATACATCTAAGAACACCGAGTGCAGAATACATAATTGGTATAAATACCCTATTCGCAGAAAAAGATTTTTACTCCGAAATCAAAAAGGTTATCACCGTAAATCCACGAACCACCGATCTCAGTGTCAAACCCACGTGCTGCTTACACCCATCTCCCCCTCACCGGGCACACGGCGGAATACAGCATTTTCTGATTGAAGCGCACACCTATGACGTACCCAAGAGGGCGGGGTGCTGATTGGTCAAGTCATGGACGGAGGGAGGCGTGTTTTCTGAGTGGTCGGTCGCTGTGCGCCGGTCTCGTCCAGTGCATCAGGTCCTTGGCCCCCTTCTCTTCTTGTGCGTGAGTCATGGAGCCGGGATGGAGTCCGGCGGCGGCGGCGGCGGCGGCGGCTCAAAGCGCCTCATTGTTCCGGGGCTGTTGAGTCAACAATCGGCGGGAGCCAGAGTTCCGCCTCTGGAACACTCGTGAAGTTCCGGTTCTGGAACATCCCACCGCCGAGGCATTGCCTGGTCACACCCCAACCACCCAGTGAGTGCGGGTGCAAGATCCTTGCGATGTGCGGTGAGTAGGCGATATCCTCACGTAGTGGTAATGATCGTCAGAGAGAGTAGGAGATCCAACCGTGCTCTGGGACGAATCCTTCTCCCCCTTTTTGTGTTTGCTGGGCGTAGTAGGGGTGATGGGACTGGTATAACCCTTATGTGCATCCTGTCAGAAATGGGATCTGCTTGAGGATCTTCACTTCATTTAGATACCTGGCAACTCATTTAAAAGGTTCAGAATAGTGTGTTCCAGTCCCATTTGTACTCTACGAGCAGCTTATGTAAAACACTTTGTAGAGGGGTGCCATATTCAAACAATTTTAGTATGATTAAGGACCAAGACTGCAAGTCCCAGAAGGATTATGGTAGAGGTTAAAATTCACGAGTGGAAGAGAAATTCCAGAAAAATGCCGGAGTTATTGACTGGTTAAAGGGTAAGATAAATATAGTAAGTACATATACAGTGGGCCACTTTCAGTGCAATTCAAACGCTTGATTGTTAAAGTGACATTTAAGGTGTCTTGAAGATGGGGATAGAGGGAGTTTGTCAGTGACGGGAAGAGAATTTTGAAGGTAGGGAGCTGTAGCACCATTATTTATGGTGGCACACTCATTTTATTTCGGAATACACCATTCAAATCTGATATTTTGATCTTGGTTAACCAAATCTCAATCCTTTGGACCCTTGAATTCATACCGCCACATGCCTATTTAAAAAAAGAAGCTGGAGACCCATCCAAATCAATTTTTTTACATAATAGCCAGTAAAAATTAGGTGCTGTGTATATCCAGTAGAATGTACCAATGACCTATATATAGAGATAGTTGCGACAGATTTCTGCTCGCCTTTCATATTCAAAACAGAGTTCACAAGGTGTAACTCGACAAGGCTTCATAACTTCACGGAGGCTATACTTGGTAAAAATAATTTCTGTAACAACTCATAAAAGACGAGTACAGAATCTGCTGCGCGTTTCACGCTCACAATACGCTTTGTCACGGAGTAACTACAACATCTAAATCTGGCTAATTCATACTTTCGAAGGTGGAGTTGTGGTGAGCGCAAGATGTAGACACTCAATTAGTGATAGTATTGTCCTTAGAAGAAACAGTAAAACAGTATATTCAGTCTGTGTATTGTGAGTTTGGGGAGAAAGTATAGATAATAGCTGTACTCACACTGCCATGTGTGAGACCACCTCACATCAAAATAGTTCTTTGTGCATTGATTTTGCTCCCTCTGAGTCAATCCCCCAGTCCCCTGGTAACCAGCAATGGTGGACGGCCAGCATCCTTACAGCGGTCCTAAAAAGGATGACAGTCGTAAAAGAATTTATAATGCAATTTATTCATAAAAAACATGAGTATACAGTGACTCACATGTAAGTAAAACACCTCCGGCACAAGTAGCTGCGTTGGGTCCTCCTGTGCGGTTTCTTCCTGTTTCCGTGTCCTATCACAGGACCACCGTCGGAGCACTCGCGGAGGCTACGGTAGCCTTCAGTGGACACACAACCACACGCACTGACTGGGACCTATGCATTTCACAAAATCCTTTTGCTTTGTCGGGTTCCTACCATAGCCTTCACGAGTGCTCCGGCGGTCCTGTGACCGCACACAGAAACAGGAAGAAACCGCACAGGAAGACCCAACACAGCTACCTGTGCCGGAGGTGTCTTACTTGCACGTGAGTCACAGTATACTCATGTTTTTTATGACCAAATTTCATGTATTATACAGTCATGTGAAAAAGAAAGTACACCCTCTTTGAATTCCATGGTTTTACATATCAGGACATAATAACAATCATCTGTTCCTTAGCAGGTCTTAAAATTAGGTAAATACAACCTCAGATGAACAACAACATATGACATATTACACCGTGTCATGATTTATTTAACAAAAATAAAGCCAAAATGGTGAAGCCATGTGTGAAAAACTAAGTACACCCTTACTTCTTCCATAGGAATTAAGATGCTAAGTAGCAGACAGGTGCTGCTAATCAAATGCCCTTGATTAATTGATCATCAGCAAGTGTGACCACCTCTATAAAGGCCGAAGGTTTAGCAGTTTGCTGGTCTGGAGCATTCAGGTGTGTGTTAACACAATGCCAAGGAGGAAAGACATCAGCAATGATCTTGGAGAAGCAATTGTTGCTGCCCATCAATCTGGGAAGGGTTATAAGGCCATTTCCAAACCATTTAAAGCCCATCATTCTACAGTGAGAAAGATTATTCAAAAGTGGAAAACATTCAAGACAGTTACCAATCTTCCCTGGAGTGGACGTCCCAGCAAATTCACCCCAAGGTCAGACCGTGCAATGCTCATAGAAATTGCAAAAATAATCAAGAGTTACATCTCAGACTCTACAGGCCTCAGTTAGCATGTTAAAGTCCATGATAGTACAATTAGAAAAAGACTGAACAAGTATGGTTTGTTTGGAAGGGTTGCCAGGAGAAAGCCTCTTCTTTCTAAAAAAAGAACATGGCAGCACGGCTGAGGTTTGCAAAGTTGCATCTGAACAAACCACAAGACTTCTGGAACAATGTCCTTTGGACAGACGAGACCAAGTGGAGATGTTTGGCCATAATGCACGGTACCACGTTTGGCGAAAACCAAACACAGCATATCAGCACAAACACCACATACCAACTGTCAAGCACGGTGGTGGAGGGGTGATGATTTGGGCTTGTTTAGCAGCCACATGACCTGGGAACCTTGCAGTCATTGAGTCGACCATGAACTCCTCTGTATACCAAAGTATTCTAGAGTCAAATGTGAGGCCATCTGTCCGACGGCTAAAGCTTGGCCGAAATTGGGTCATGCAACAGGACAATGATCCCAAGCACACCAGCAAATCTACAATAGAATGGCTGAAAAATAAAAGAATCAAGGTGTTGCAATGGCCCAGTCAAAGTCCAGGCCTCAACCCAATTGAAATGCTGTGGCTGGACCTTAAGAGAGCTGTGCATAAACAAATGCCCACAAACCAATGAACTGAAGCAACGTTGTGAAGAAGAGTGGGCCAAAATTCCTCCACAACGATGTGGGAGACTGATAAAGTCATATAGAAAACGATTACTTCAAGTTATTGCTGCTAAAGGTGGTTCTACAAGCTATTGAATCATAAGGTATACTTAGTTTTTCACACATAGCTTCTCCATTTTGGCTTTATTTTTGTTAAATCATGACACGATGTAATATGTTGTGTTGTTGTATTTTTGTTATTCTGTTGGTAGCATTTATTCTGTTGGTAGGAAGAGACCACATGGAGATGTGCATTGAAGACATGGAGGATTTACCCTACTGTAGGGATATATTTTTATATCGTCTTTAGATTGTTTAAGCAATCATCCATCCTATTATTTAGTTACCTGTTGCATTTCACAGGAATTTTAACAAATTATTGTTTTTTTTAAGACACAAACCTAGCATATACAGAGCATAAGCTGTGGATGTTTATCAAATGCAATAGGTAATAGTTTTATTAATTGTGTATGAAATATTCTTTGTGTATTGTATACATTTTATACTGCAGATATTACACTATCCATTCTGTTTTGAAGCAAATCTAGTAACTTCAGATATTGTTCATGAACATATTAGGCTGTTGAACTAGGAATGGTTTTGGGTTTAATTGCTATATTGGCCAGTGATGGTGCTTGTGAATCACCCTGTACGACTTTAACATATTCCTGGATACCAATTAATAACAATATTTTTTTTCTTGTCATGCTATATCTATGTAACCCAGAGGTGGCTGCATGATTACATTTGCAGCGTGCTTGTAAGTTGCAGACACTTCATAACTAACTCCTGGCTTCTGTCTTTTTATTACTTCCTGAAATCGGCAAGAGTTTTTGAAGATAATGGCCATTTTAATACTAATTCAACTCCTTGTATAGTCTTTGCATATTTTGTGTAATTCACTTCTCTCCCTCTCCCAAAGACCATGAAGCGAGTACGCGCAGAGCAAATTCAGTTGGCGGTAACTTGCTACCTCAAGCGTCGTCACTATGTGGATACAGAAGGGTCCCTGAAGCAAGGCCTGCGTCTGTGCCAGACTGCCGAGGAGATGGCAGCTAATCTAACTGGTGAGACGCTGGATACAATTCTGTATACATTTCTGTTTTGTTCATGGAGTATTCATTTCTCTGAAATTGTCATACTGAAACCCACATTTTTTGTGGTGCTGAGACAGTCATATGCCAGGGGAACCCGTCTTGCAGGTCTTACAAAACTATTTTTACCTGTGAATTCAAACCTCTCCATTACTATCCAGGAACATCTTTGTTTTTAATCCATATCTTTTTCCTCTGTCACTGTTGAAGGAACTTTTTTGCAGCTATTTATTCCCAGTCTTCCAAACAAACACTTGCTAACTCAATGGGTAATTTTAAAAAAAATAAAAATTAATTATAAATAATTACAAAAATTATATTCAATCAAAAATTAATAATCAGAGTATTATGGCAAGTAAAAGGTTAGAGGTACATATTTACCACAAGGATTTCCAAGCAAGCAACACTAGCGTTTCAGAGCTTCCTTTCCCTTGCCTCACAAAATATTATATAATTCATAAATATACACACACACCCACAGGTAATTAAACTGCAATATTTCTGATTGGGGCATTATCGTACAGAACGTCTCATTCAAGTCAACGGATGTGTGTGAGATTACCCCAATCGTTACTATTGCAGTTCGATTCATTAACAATCCCCCGTGTGTGCACTATAGTGCATAATGCAATGTGGAAAGTGTTGTAAAAGGAATGTCCGTTGAATACAGAATCAAAAATCTTTATCAGATGTCCAGGTGATTGGGATAGGTGTTTATAAATCACAGAAGTGCATTCCCGCAGGTGTGAAAGGGCTTTGAACCAGAGAGAGCGTGGGAGAGATGTGCATTCTAAGGCAGGGGTGCGCAAACTTTTCAGTCTGCTCCTCGCGCCCCCCTCATTACTTTTCTCTGGCGTCAAATTACGCCGCAGGGTCGGTCACGTGACCCTGCGGCGTCATTTGACGCTGCATTGCCATGGCGACGTGTCACCAGAGACAAGGTAAGGGAAGTTCCAGAGTCCTCGCGCGATCCCTCAGTATTTAAATTAAATGCCTTGGAAGAGCGTGGGGCCTCTGTAAGCGTCACCCCCCCCCAGTTTGCGCACCCCTGTTCTAAGTAACTGCTGGAGTGATGATACATTATTTTTGTTTGTGTACATTTTGTTTTATTGCAACAAGTATGTAATACAAATCATATACTCTGTGTATCATCAATCTCCCAGCTGCTGGAAGTTGTGAGCTTTAACCAGTGGAGAACTGCTCATTTTCTGCATTGTTTATTTTTTTCCTAACAGTGAATAATGAATTTTAATGAAACAGAAAACATGTAGATTGATGTCCTTGTCGCGGGAGACCGGGACTTTTAACACCTATTTATATTTGTACTGGGATCATGCGCCAGGCAAAACAAGGTAGTAGAAACAAAAAGTAGTTTACTTCTGTAAACCGCGTACAACAAGAATGACACAATATACAGATAAAAGCACACTTACGGGGGTGGAAACTAGGTTCTGCTAGGTGCATGACGCCTTCTTCGGTAGGATAGCCTACCGGGATATCCACCCGGCTCTCTTGGTCCATTTTTCGGCTTGAAATCCTAGCCACGACCGCTACATTCGATTTGTAGAAATTGGCCGCAAAAGCCAGGAGTTAGTCTCTGCGGGGCAGACTTTCCTAGCTTCAAAACAAAGCCGGTTGCTCTGCTATTTGCAACAGAGCAACTTTGAAAAGCCCGCCCTAGCTTCATTGACGCAAGTCACTGAATGGTCTGGTTCTCTGCGTCGGCCATGCTATCCTTAGCATGGATGTAGGAGGAGCGACCAATCAGAGCGTGGGAACCCTATCCCACTAGCCAATAGAAACAGGGTCTTGTCTCTTGGCTGACGTCAGCGGAGTAGGCGTGCCGAGCCGGCACGAAAAGCCATGTGAGCGGGTAATATATATATTAGCCAATGGGAGAAGCGCCTACGAGCTGTATCTCCCCCGGCTAACTCGTTGCCACCCGCTGGGCAAGCTCCACCAAATCTAGCAGACTCAAGGTGTCCCACTGGATGCCTTTTATTCTCCGGACCTGGACAATCGACCTTCCTGGCCCACCAAACGTTTTTTTCACCTCTGGACATCCCCTCCTCTTCGAACTAAGGTGCAGACATGCTGGCACCTTAAGCAGATGCCGGTGCTGACTGAATAGAGACTTCTATGAAATGTATAAAACATATTTTAATGCATGGGGGACCTTGGGGGGACTCATAGTTTTAAGGGAAATAGGACTGAGATATCTGGGCTCGAAAACCAGGAATCTGTGGGACACTGGGCAGCCCCAGTGTAATTCGCACCACATACTGGCAAATCTAGCCTGCTCTCTGGGTAGAATGAAGGGACTAACGGTAGCTCTGATCCCGAACTCCTGCAAACAAAATAATTGTATTTCTACCCAAATATCCCACCTAAACCTTACACACACAGTTGCATGAGTCTGGTGCCAAGGCAACATGGAAAGTGGAAAAGCAGGGGTCACTTTGCATGAAAGTTAATGATACCGGGCCCCTGGCTTGTAGTGCTGGGTAGCTGCCAGGGGCCCAAGGGTAACCAGAGGGCTTAACCTTTATTGTATGGCCTGGTTACCCTTGCCTGTCACAGTCCTGTTAAAAAAAAAAGTTAAATGAGATACTGATGTACAGTTTAGCTAATCTTTTCAGGAAAAAAAGTGGGACATAGATCCCTAGCGGTGCTACAAAAACTTTGGCAAGTCCAATCTGTAGTAATGCATATAAGCAAACATAAAGAATTATACTATGGAATCCAGATATAGAAGTGTTCGGAACCTTAGTAAGGCCCGTAATATAGTGTGCGGCCTTGCGCGCGCCTGTGCGAACGCACGTGCATGTGCCGCACACGTGTGTGTGTGTGTTTTAAATATGTTTATAATAAATAAATACGTTGGTAAATAAATTATTTATTAACATTGTACACACACACACACACACACACACACACACACACACATACATACATGGTAGCGGCGCAAAATCTTTATTTTCCCCATCTTCCCCGCCTGTCGACCGATTTCACGCTTTCTGCCGTGCCGCGCGCTCGGTCCTATTATAGGAAGGCTGACTAACCACAGCCAACTATAACTGCAGCGCACGGTGCAGCAAGCGCACGCACTATAGAACAGCCCTAAGTAGGCAGCGTGAGATGCATAATGATCCATCTGTTCAGCCGAGTAAGTGTGGAGTGAATGCAGCAGCCACTTCTCTAGATGTAAACTGTGGAGACTGTATAGTAGAAGGGGGGGAGACAATGCTGTCTCCAGCTACTCCCGAGTGATCCCTGTGTTGGTGGAGCCCCCTCCGGTAAGTGCGAGACGCACTTCCCCCTACTCAGTGTGGGTGAGTGGACCGCCTTGACCACACTGGCTACAGAATGTAAAAGTCGGCTGTATAAAGAAATTTGCGAATGTACTCACGATACAGCTGGTTCCGGTAAGCGTGCTTCCGTCCTGGTAGAAGGTACAAGGATGTGGTGATAGCCAAACCACAAACAAAAACCGAGGTCCTCTGACACGTTTCTCTCCGTAAAGGAGCTTTATCAGAGAGAGAGACCAGTGATCTGATTAACCCGTCTTAAATATCAGTGTCTCCTGTAGAAAGCAGCTCCCGCCAAACACACCTGTCCCGATGGCAAATGCAGAGCCGGAGAGTGACGGTAATTAACTGCTCAATCGCCTGGAGAGGCTGCCAAAGGCAGTATAACAACAACAATATGTCTTATGTGAAAAACAAACATACAAAATATCAAGGCTGTGCAAGTTCTAACAGCACAGTGTGTGTCAAAATAACTAAAGTTTGACACAAACACCCATGGTGAAACATTTTAACATAAAACCTGTAACACTCTTTAAAACATTTGAAGCAAGTCTTTGAATAGAGGATCAGAATAAAAAAACAGAACACTCCGGTGATTCAGCAGTTAATTACCATCTCTCGTCACTCACCGGCTCTGAATTTGCCATCGGGACAGGTGTGTTTGGCGGGAGCTGCTTTCTCCAGGAGACACTGCTATTTAAGACGGGTTAATCGGATCACCGGTCTCTCTCTGATAATGCTCCTTTGCGGAGAGAAACGTGTCAGAGGACCTCTGTTTTTGTTCGTGGTTTGGCTGTTACGCCTATTAAATCATTCAAAATATTTTTACCTGCCTCCAGCCCTCAATTCTTTTTTGCGGTGCTCAATCCTTCTCTATCACCACATCCTTTTAGCTAATTTTTGCTTATCCTCTCTGACCTTGAGTAGACCCACTTTGACTAAGCTTCTGCTGAGTCATAAAAGTACATATTAAAAGTACATATTAATGGTATTGGCCACAATATTCCAAACCTTGTTTGTACTTGTAGTTGATGTTTCCTTATTACATCGTTTATTATATGTACTCTGTTAGTATGTAAGCTATGTACATTCTCATATTTGTTAATGCCGTCATTGAATCCATGACAAGATCACTGGTAGCCGACGTTAGATTTTGAGCTCCGTCCGAGCTACGCGGACGGTACAAATACTGTATTGCTGTCACTGATTCTCTTTCAGACTCGGTTTCCATATTGATACATTAATAACTGTGGGTTTATAATGAGAACTCTGGTTACATTTCTGTTGCCAGTTTAAGAATTTGTGTAATAAAGATGGAAAGTGTAAGGAAATAGGAGTTTCCAAAAAATTGGCCAGAGTTATCCTTTGTGAGTTTCTTAAATATAGCAGCATTTTGGAACACATTTGTCTAGACATCAAAATGGTAGCATAATCACCTTGATATAGGGTTACAAAACATTTTTTTTTCTCCCTCCAGTGCAAGCAGAATCCAGCTGTGCCAATGCAGTGTCTTCAGCCCCATTCCAGGCTGAGCCACAGCAATATGAAGTGCAATTTGCACGGCTGCGGAATTTCCTTTCGGGTGAGTTCATGCATGTGTGTGATGAAAGTGCCCGGTGTGTTTGTTGCGATGGCAGACACACCAGCCAGAACCGGTTTTCTGGGGAAGATGGAACTCTATGATGATATATATATATATATATATATATATATATATATCCATGTTAAAAATGGTTTTTGAAGCAAAAGGTGGCACTGTGTGCTCATTTGCATGTCATTCCCCAGAATCCCTTGCTGCAGTGGAAGTGCTGGGTGATAATGGTGAAAGGCGGGGTTGCATACCTGCCTAAGACATGCAAATGAGCATACAGTTGTATTTACATTTATATATATATTTATTTATGTTTTATTAGCCCAATTGTAATATTAACCTTCTAAAAATGGTATTCCATGGCACTGTTTTATTTTTATCACTCATTTGTATGATGCATATTTTTTCTGCTGTTTTTTATTATTATTATTATTATTATTTGGTGCCATTTTGCTTCTTTAGTGTAAAAGGAAGGAGACGCCAAAAGGTGTCCAGGTCTGAAATAGAAATGAAATAGAAATGAGAAGAGCCAGTACTCGTGTGGAAATTTGCTCGGAGGTTATTAAGGTGGATCAACATTTCGGTTCTCTAATTAAAAATGTTCCTTCTCGGTAGAGGACCAAAATGTTAATCCACCCAAATAAACTCCCTGCAAACATCTACGTGAGTTTTCTCTTATGGACGTACTATATATGAAGCTCATGTTCCTAAATACTTATTTTATTTATCATCACGATCTGTAACAGAGAATATAATGTTACATTCTTCTCCGGTAGTGCTAAGATTGAGACAATGTTAGATGTTTAAATATAGAGCCATATAAAAAACGAATTTAACTAGGGGTCTGCAAGAGTTTTGCTTCATTAGTATGAAATATCACCTTCCAGTATTCTGGGCCCCATTTTAAGTTTACACTTACAGATTAAAATATCACTCTCCGGAGCTGAACCCCACTCATTTCAGCTCCAGGGACCCCCTACTTCCCGAGATACAGACCTCCAAAGGAGGTGCCGGTTTCTTGGCAAAGTTTAAAGCTCCCTCGTCAAGCTGAACCTGATGACGTTACGGTTTCCCATTGGTCTGCGGGCGCGGGAGCTTGGAAACACCGCCATTACATGAATCTTGTACATTACCACTTGGCAACTCCAAACATCTGGCGATGCTGCACTGAAATATTGCTTCTGTTTATGCAGTCGTTGCCTATGGAAGTGGTCCATTGTCACAGATACTCAGGCCCGTCACAGAATTTGGCACACAAGTTTTGAGACTAATCATAATTAATGCTACATAATTCTGATTAGTGGAAAGGGCTTTGCTGGAAATCCTGTGCTAGAGGTGTCCTTTTCAATATGAGCTTTTTTAAATATGCAGTGCCACACAAGATTTTGGTAAAGCAACAGAAAAAAAAGAAAGCACTTCAAAAACGTTGTGTATTTAGTCTAAAATATCAAGCTCTGGTGGTATATTTTTCACAGTCTTTTGGGGAGTAAAAAAAGTAACCATAATTACAGGTAGTGTTCTACTGCACAAGAAATAAAGCACTTGACCATAAGCCTTTTGACTGCTGTCTCCATGTATTTTGATTTTGTTTTACAAAACCTTGCAGATTCAGATTCCCCTCACTGCCGTGAAGTGACGACCCTCCTCTACCCTCTGTTTGTCTACCTCCACCTGGACATGGTCCAGAACAGCCTGAAGAGCGCCGTGGATAGCTTCTACAGCCGCTTCCATGGGATGTTCCTGCAGCACCCTGGCCAGAGGGACATCATCGAGCAGCTTCAGACAACCATGACCATGCAGGACATCCACTCCAACTTCAAACTGCGAGCCTTCCTGGATAACAAGTACGTGGTCTGCCTCCATGAGGACAGCTACAACTACCTTCTCCGCTACCTCCAAAGTGACAACAACACTGTTCTGTGCAAAACTCTCACGCTGCATATCCAGTTGGACGTACAGCCAGCCAAGCGGACGGATTACCAGCTGTACTCCAACGGCGGGTCATGCTCGCGGGGTGAGAGCAACGGCCTTGATCCCCCGGACGTGCCGGCTCCTATTCTGCAGAACGAGGTGGCGCTGGAGCAACTGCAGGAATGCATAAAGCGTGTGAAAGATGGCCCGCCCTCGCTCACCACCATCTGTTTCTATGCTTTCTACAACACTGAACAGCTGCTGAACACAGCCGAGATCTCGCCCAACAGCAAGCTACTGGCCGCCGGCTTCGACAACTCCTGCGTGAAGCTGTGGAGCCTGAGATCGAAGAAGCTCAAAGCAGAGCCACATCGGGTGGATGTGTCTCGTATCCGGCTCGCTTGTGATATCGTAGAGGAGGTGATTTTTTTTTAAAAATTTGTATTATTATTTATTCCCCTTGTAGCGCATGCCATAGCGGTCACTGATCACTTTAATGGTTGCCGTAGTGGCTCCCCTGATCCTAACATTTTAACTGCAATCAGACCACCTGCATCACTGCCAGGATATTAGTGTGCATATATTCTTTGTGTGTGTGTGTGTGTGTGTGTGTGTGTGTGTGTGTGTATATAGAGATATATCTCTATCTAATCAGGGATGGAAAAATCCTGGGCGACCCGTCTAAAATGTCCCATTCCCCCTTCCTCCCTCTCCCCTCCCCCGGCACCTGTGCTATGGGCAGTGATGACTGACCTGTGACAGCTTAGTTAGAAAAGGGGAGGGCAGAGTAGTCGCAGATGTGTCACTGCGCAGCTCCGTGCGGAGAAGGGAGCGGGTCGGGGAGCTGAGGGTGGGGCTAGTCAGGGGGTTCGGAGCGGAGGAGAGTGCCAGTGTGTGCATTTGTTAGAGCGTCCGTGTGTCATAGATACACACTGACATATACGCACACAGTGAGACAGACCAGACAGGTGGGGCAGGGTAGCTGGAACGCTCCTAAGTATTTTATATTTTCGGCCACCCCTGATTTGTGTCTTCATTCATGAAGAGGTAAATATGGTTTATCTTTCTGACCTACCACACTAAAGCCAGGGCTGCTACCATAGATCACGTTTTTTCCCAGCGTAGGCCCTTATAGCAGCACACACAGGTGCCCGAATACATTTGTACACCTAGGGAACTTTAAACATGTGTTTGAAAATCTTGTAATTGTGCAGTCCAGGCAGAGCATGTAGGAGAAAAACAACACAAACAAATCTAAGTGCAGACGATAATGTAATGTATGGTGTGACACTTCAAATCTTGGCCCTTATGTGCAGCCTACTCACAAGATGTCAATCGTTTTAAAGCGACTCCAAAACTGTAGCACTACTGTGTCTTTAAACCAGGTCAGTATGTACATCAAATGGTAATGTCCTCAGACAGGGATATCAGGAGAGAGAAACAATAATGCAAAATTAAAAAGGCACGTAACACTATCATGTGTATTGGTATACGCCACAGGATACTGCCGCTCACCGCACCAGTCTCCGTTCGGATGCCCCGTCCCTCTCGGTAGCCCTCCGTGGTATGGAGCCTCCCCGCTAAAAATATAAATATACATACATACATACATACATACATACATACATACATTTAATAAGACACGTGGTCCCAAGGAATCGCATTTAAAAAACAATAAGCATGTAAGAGAATAATCTCTAAGGGGTTCGTCAGCTGGGTGGGAGGGGTCCAGTGTAAATACTCTGCCTGAGTAGGTTGCAGCCATTGGAGCTCCTGACACACACCGCTGTGCTGTATAGATCAGCCTGATAATCCACATGCAGTATAAATCCTTCAGTCAATGGAGGTTCCGGCTGCTAGCCACATGTGCAGCATGAATAACAGGGCTCCACACAGGCAGAAGGCACCTCCTCTCTCCGTCGCGCGCTGACGTCTCCACCTCGTCCCAACTAGTTTCGTCACTAAAATGTGACTTCCTCATCCCCTGAGGCAGTCATGTGTTAGTGACGAAACTAGTTGGGACGAGGTGGAGACGTCAGCGCGCGACGGAGAGAGGAGGTGCCTTCTGCCTGTGTGGAGCCCAACGGCTGAAACCTACTCAGGACCTGGTAATGAACATATGATTGTTATTATTTCCTGATATGAAAAACCATAGAATTCAAAGAGGGTGTACTTTCTTTTTCACGTGTGTGTGTGTGTGTGTGTATATATGGGTATGTATACAGGTATATCTATAACAGACACACGCAGACATGCATACATACACCAACATGACGTCAGAACTCCGGAGCCAAGGTAAGGAGAGGGGGGGGGGTGCAAGGAGGGGAGGACTGCCGGCCGCGGGTCACAGGGGAAAAACATTGGGCACACCTGGCCGGCCTAACATACACAGACATGTGCCCTCTTTTTTTTTTTTCCCCTTGTTAATTGCAAGTCAATATTAAAAATATTCTTGTGTCAAAAGCTGAAACTATCCTCCAGAAATGAAGCTTGGTTACCATAAGACAGGCATCTTTATTTTACCTTGTAACATTTTAGTGGTGCTTCTTCCTCATGTTGGGAACTGTTGCTGTTCAACAGGCCTATAACAGTATTGCTACTGATGGTCCAGCTTAACACTCGTACCAATTTGGGTGTTGTTTTATAAAGTCACTGTAAAATCTATTAGCTATGCAAACTTTACTAAGATTGAGCGTTTTCTATCAAGGACCAAAACATTTATGTAAATAAAGACAATCAAAGCAGCTTAAAAAAAATAAAAAATCTTATTTTTCCTTTTTAATACATGCAGCATTTGATTAGTTTTTCAATAAAAGGTAATTACCTACAGTAATCTGCCGATCGATTAATTCTCCCATGATCGATCATCCAAATCCTACTTCCCAGGGTTCACTAAATGGCTACCTTTCAGTTTCAATTCAGTCCTTCCGTCAGTGTAACTAAGCAGCTACAAAGTATTCTTGTATTACGAAGGTAACATCTATTGTTACAGGTTACAGCTCAAACTGCTAGCAATATTGGCAACAAACGAGAAAGTGTCACAAAAATCTTGCACTGCTGGGGGTGTGCTAAAGCCTGCTATAGAAATCAAAGGATGCTCAGTATATTAAAACCAATTAAAAATGGCATTGAGTTGAATTTTTAAATAAAAAAAAGGTAGGAAGTATTTAATAGTACAGAACTGAAATAACTGGTGGCCCCTTAAACCTTTTAAAGTTAGTCACCAGGGACCCCCCACTCTACAACTTTGATTCCTTTGTTACACGTGTTAATGTTTGTAGTTCTAATGTGAAGATGAAACATTTTCTCTTGTTTGCTTCCACTTTCTTGACAGGATGAAGAGGAAGACCAAGCAGGCACAGAGATGAAGATACTGAGGGGGCATTGTGGACCAGTGTACAGCACCCGTTTCCTCTCGGATAACTCTGGCCTCTTGTCTTGCTCCGAGGACACGTCTATCCGGTACTGGGATCTGGAAAGCTTCACCAACACAGTCCTGTACCAAGGCCACGCGTACCCGGTCTGGGATCTGGACGTCAGCCCCTGCAGCCTGTTTTTTGCCAGTGGATCTCACGATCGCACTGCCAGGCTTTGGTCTTTTGACCGGACGTTCCCCCTTAGGATATACGCTGGCCACCTCGCAGACGTGGACTGCGTCAAGTTTCACCCCAACTCCAATTACCTAGCCACAGGATCCACAGACAAGACGGTGAGGCTGTGGAGTGCACAGCAGGGGAACTCTGTGAGGCTCTTCACCGGACACCGTGGCCCAGTCCTGGCGCTTGCATTCTCACCCAACGGCAAGTACTTGGCCTCTGCTGGGGAGGATCAGCGTTTGAAGCTGTGGGACTTGGCGTCAGGGACACTTTACAAGGAGCTGAGAGGACACACTGACAACATCAGCAGCCTCACATTCAGCCCCGACAGCAGCTTAATCGCCTCGGCATCCATGGACAACTCGGTCCGGCTATGGGATATCCGAAATACGTACTGCAACGCCCCCTCGGACGGCTCCTCTAGCGAGCTCGTGGGTGTATATACGGGACAAACTAACAACGTTTTGAGCGTGCAATTTATGGCCTGCAACCTCCTCATGGTGACTGGGATTGCACAGGAGAATCAAGAACATTAATGTTGGGGTCTGCAGGGATGGGTGGGGGGTGGGATTAATGGGGATATCACAAGATAAGATACAAATGTAAGAGAGAGAATGAATTATTTTGAGAGAATTCCCTCTGAAAGCGGCTTTCCCTTCCAATTTTAATTTAATTTTTTTTTTAAACACAGAATGCATTTTTGCCTGTTTGTTATTGAAACGCCTAGTTAATTGCAATGCGTTGCATTGAAGGAGTTAAACATATTTTTTCCTTTTCTTTTTCCATTAGAAAGTATAAAGTAAGTATATAAGCATGCTGACTTTGCTTGCATTAGCTATGAGTGGAGCGGCAGCTAATTATTTTTTTAAATTTTTGTGTTCTGGCAGAAAGTGAGAAAGATTGAAATACATGCAGAAATCTCCACTCTACAATATGATTAAGAAAATAATTGTAAAAAGCTTAAAAAGCATGCTAAAAAAAGATGAATACAAAAAAAAAAGTATTTATTTTTGAATACGAACGCTGCTGCTTTGTAGAGAGTAGTTCATTCTACTTGGCTCCCACGTCCTTTTATGCTTATGTTTTGCTTAATATATACTTCTTTTTTTTTTTTTAAGGGGGTGTCTTGTGAATGCTAGAATAAAAACATTCTCGTATAGAGCAAGAACCGGCACTCCTGAGGTCTTTCATAAAGTATCAAAACGTGTACTTTTACTGTGGGAGGATTGACGTTTCGATCCCAACCTGGACCTTTATCAAAGCGCGTCCTGAGTGTTCATTGCCTGGACCTTTGTCATGACATTAAATTATGACTGATACGTCGATCATCCCACAGTAAATATACATGTTTTGATGCTTTATTAAAGACGTTAGGAGGGCCCGTTCTTTCTCTATTTGAGAATTGTTTTATTCTATTGATCCTCTCCTTGGCGAGCTGTTCCTGTGCACCCGAGGTGCACTCATATGACCATGTAGAACACCTATCACTTTGAACCGTTTTGTGAATGCTGACATTCCTTTTCATAACCCTGAGGCGGAATCAGAACCACTTGGGAATGCACTATTGACAAACTAAAGATTCCACACGGAGTGTTTAGAATGGTGATGTCATCACCTGTGTGCCTAATTCAAACACCTCTTGTTCAGAGTTTAGAAGAAAAAAAACAAAGGTATTTTTTCAAATAATTTCAGATTGTGGAATATAGTAAATATAATGAGGTGGAAGCACGGAACACCTCTGCTGCCAGAGGGGCATACAGTGCAGTTCTGGCATTGAAAAGGTTTACGTGGCCCTAAAGGCGGGATTCACAATGCTCCAATAACGGTATCGGAGCTTGATCAGGGTTACCGGCTATTATTACCTTGAATGGTGGTTGATGCGGATCAAATTAACCTGTTATCGGAGTATTGTGAACCCCCCGCCCTAGAATCTGAGCTTAAAAGTCTTGCGATAAGAGTTGTTTTACCCTATCGTGCCTACGGTAAATTTTCCTTTGCTTTAGTGCGTTTTTGCCGATACAATGATGAATCATTTGTTGCTTGCCATTTTCTGTGGGGGAAAGGACTTATCTGTTGGGGCAAAAAGATTTTGTACGAAGAATTCTATGGAGTTTCCAAAAGTGCTTAGGGCAATAAACACTTATTGAGATATTGTAGACTCCAAAGGGTTTGTTACATATTTATGTGGGAAATACACATTCATTTATATTTATATAACGTTTTTGGGGATGACGGGAGTGGAACAATCAAGACTGTCCTTCAAAACGTGTTTGGAAAGTTATAGACTTTTTTTTTTGTGTGTTTCATCAATAGACCAGCTATTTATTTTGCCCTCCTCCCCCCGTCCCTCCCACCACCCCTTTCCATTTAAAGTGGGAAATGTAAAGACTGCAAATATTAAATGTGGGCTCAGCACCATGTTAAAATAATTTGCAGGGACAAGTTAGACATATAGGCCACAAGCTTTAGCTGTAATGTGAAAATGATCCTCCTTCTTTTCTTAGCGTGTGGAAAGAAGTTGAATATGCAAAAGAGTGAAATTGCTAGCTACGTGACACCTCTACCATTTAAATCTTACTTTAATGCATTTTAAATATGTTTAAAAACTTTTCAAACTTTAGGCCGAAAGCATAACTCTGAAAAGTACAACAATGAATAAATACCGCGAAGCATCATATAACGTGGTTAAGGGCTCACACTGAAGAATGGCTGCAGAAGCGATCCTTCTGCTATATAATGATTGAGGCAGCGTTATTGATTGGAAAATTACCCTGCACATAATTACATTTCAGCCTCACTAATAGATGTTTGTTCTCTCACTCTCCCTCACACACCATTGCTCAGCACCACTTTATAACGTCGCAGCCTTGGCAATGCAACTTCAAGCAGCAATCCCCCTAAAATTGTCAATTAGTTTATTTTATTTTTTTACATTTTAAGACTTATGTAGGGGAGGGAGTCTGCTGAGCTGAAAGGTGCCACTGGTAAAGTTTTTGGTAACAACAACTCCTGCAACATTGATCTAGGCAGCCCTCACTGACCAATAGGAAGCTGCAGCAGATGAAGTTGCTGTTTGCTATTGGCCCGCTGGGAGACTTCATGAGGTAATAGGTTTATTCAGAATAGACCCTCAGCACCTGGTACAGTAATTATTTGGGGAACTGACTGAACACTCTAGTTCCAAATAAGTAAACCATTAATAATCAATTTTTTTTCCCCAGACTAGCTTGCTGCTTTAAGAAACCTAGTGGCATTTTTGTCCCAGTTGGGTAGAAGCCATTAAAAAAAACTCTGTATAATTTGTCAGCCTTTTTGTTATGGTGTGTTTCAGAATTGGCCTTATGGGCACTGCATCGAAATGATGCTCTGCAGTGCTAAATGCTCTAGATTGTAATATCAGAGAGAATTAAAAATCACTGTACAGAGTTTAAAAACATTTTATTGAAAAGCAATAACAATCCTCTTTTTTTCTTTAAATGGATTATAAGGGAATTGTTAATCAAATGTAAGAAAATTGTAGTTGTGTTACATGGGACAGTCCTTTTACTTAGTTCCAACTTCTATATACCATGCTAGTTAGGCCTGACGACTTTGACGATGAGTGGTTGCTAATTTTCTTAGGGGGTGACTGAGGAGAGGCAAAACAGTACAGTCAAAATTAAGTGTGTGTTGGTCAGTAGTGGGCAACATAAAACATTCAATGTGTAATAGACTCACATGTACCCTAAAAATGATTCTTGTGTGGCTACCAAGCTGACAGGCCAAGATGGTATATTATCATTTCAAAAGATCTTGGATAATTCTAAAACCTTGTAAGACTAACCTGAATATTTGAGGGCAAAAGAAATTACATTAAAACCGCAAATCCGTGTGTGTGTATATGGTATATCTCTGGAGAAGGATGGGAGGGGTCTCGAAGTGTATGACTTTAACATGCACACTGAGGCACACTATTCCTGGCTCAGGAGATATAAAAGGTATCGGACCTCGATTCCACGTTATTGGTGCTTAACTCAGGATCGAGCTCTGATGCCCTTTTATTGGAGCTTACTGAATCCCAGCCAATGGTAGGATCCCTTGATTGAGGAACCAACATTCTGTCCATGAAAGATGAGCTCCAGGAGACAATAAAAAGATATCTATAAAACCTGAGCTCCCTTAGGAGGAGATTAACTAGCCTCAAGTACAGGTTAACGCATAGCTATCCTGCTGTAACTGCCAATGACATGAATGACTGATTAACACGGGATCGCAGTGCATAAAGCCATTCTGGATTTTAGTGAATTTATCATAATGACTACAAATTAACTACACTGTTAAGACATTAATTGATGGTAATGCCTGTGTTGGTTTTTTTTTTTTTTTCCCCCACCCATTAAGTGTCATATATAACAGGCAAGGAAAATTACTTAATATGATTTGCACCAGAGGTTTGTGGGGTCTAAAGAAGAAGGATTTAAGCAAGCATCTTCTTCGGAAACAGAATATTTTGAGTGGATATGCAGAAAAGTGCAAAGTTATATTTGTAAAAGCAGATTTTTTTTATATGGCAATACAAATTTTTGCCAAATAAATCGTAAGCAAAGGGTTTTGAAAATACACAATCTTTGCGTTGCTTGTTAAAAAAAAAAAAGTAATGTTTCTGCTTTCTCAAAATAATTGTTTTTTTTTTTGTATTTGTGTTTTCTATTAAAAACAAAACATTTCGTTTAAAATAAAATGTTCAAATTAAATTAGTATTGTATTATACTTGTTATGTACTATGTTTTTTTGCATGGGGAAATATAAAAAAAAAATTCTGTCTCTGAAAAATTGGTAATACCAGCTACACAAACAGACCTGTTAACTCACTGTTTCACCATGTGACACTAATTCGACTAGCTACTTCTTCCAGTGTTCATAAGCAAAGTGTGTATGGCTGTTTTTTTGGTGGGGTTGGCTGGAGCGTGATGACACATGCATCACTGTGCCTGGTGGGTGGAGAGTCCCAAACACTGCTTCCCTATTACCCAGTGAAAACCCTTTTCAAGGCTGGCAGCTATGCCTTTTGGTCCAAATGCCCAAAAAGTGTGCAGAGCATCAAACTCTATACTATCTGTGTGTGTGTGTGTGTGTGTGTGTGTGTGTGTGTGTGTGTGTGTGTGTGTGTATGTATATATATGTGTGTATATATGTATAGTGGTGTATGTATGTATGTATGTATATATATATGTATGTGTGTGTGTGTGTATATATATAGTATATATGTATATGTGTATATATATATATATATATATATATACAGTGGTTGACAAATCACCAAAAAATCTACTCGCCACACAAAAAAATCTACTCGCCACCTAGTACCAAACGTGTGCTGCTTGGGCCAATATTTACTCGCCCGGGGGTTAAATCCACTCGCCCGGGGCGAGCAAATGTATAGGTTTGTCGAACACTGTATATATATGTTGAAAGACAGGGTTGCAGACCTGTCTAAGACATGCAAATGAATATACAGGAATATTTACAGTTGCTATATATACACACACACACACACACCTCGACAAATGCAGTCGCCCGCTCACCACGGGCGACTGCATTTGGACAGCTGGTGTGTGGCTTACCGGAGGCGGATGCAGCGGCATGGTACAGCGTACTCCCGGCATTCTTCATCAAGTTTTGTCTTCCCCTCCAGCTCCCATCAAAATGGCTGCACGGCGTCAAATGACGCCACGTTGTCATGGCAACGGGACGCTTCGTGCCATCTGATGTCAAGTTACAATGCCTGCAGCATGACCTGGTAGGGGGAGTGATCCGTGCGCTGGTCTGGAAGCGGGAGCTTGTGCACAGACCCCACACGCTGTGACCGGATAGGCCCGCCCGATCGGATATGCAGACAGTGGCTCCTGCTGGGCAAGAACTTCGGCCTCTGACAGCCTTTCCTGCGGCCCGAACTAGGGGAGGAGCGGAGAAGGGAGAGGGTGACAGCAGGCCCAGGGGTGAGGAGAAGGGTAAGAGGGCGCCAGTCCTGGGGGAAGAGAAGGAGAGGTGCAATACGGTGCATTCACTGTAGTCCACTGGGGTTTTCTAATCTGAGCGCTCGGGGTTTCACTGGATATTACTTAATGTCTGCAAATTTAGTTCTTCTTTGCACACTTTAAACTACTACATTTAGCTTTGTGCCAGATGAATACTTTTAATATTTAACCAGTATACTGTGTGGTATGAGGAACCTGAGTTCTCTCCAGCCCGTTAGACATTGTGCATAGCCGCTGCATTTCTCAGCACACAGCCGCGAAACAATTCAGCTCTAACACAAGTATATAGCAGACATCAGGGGACACTTTGCCCCTCTGCTAGCACTACGGCAGCGATTACACCAGTGTTTTCTCAGCTAGTCTGCATATCCAGGAAGATTAATTACCTCCTGTCTCTTCTGGCTGCTTCCGTGATTCACTGCTCTGGTTGGGATTGCGCCGCTGACGGGCAATAATATTAACTATTTGTGCGAACAGACTACTGACCTGGGTTCTGGAGAAGTGCTTCAGCGCTGTAAACATATGCAGATCTGTTCAGGAGCATAATACTACTCGTGTCACCCTGATCCTATACTAATTTGGATCATTCTGACACTGCTTCAGCACTGCTCCTTTGACTCCAGGTTATCAATAATAGTAATCTGTTTAGCCTACCTACTATCTGGCACAGTAAGTAATAATTCATTACTATCTACTATTGTATCTGAGTCAATCAAGTCAGTCACCCACCCAGTCAGTCAGTCACCCACCCAGACTAACCACACACTCAATTCTTATTAGGAATTTATTCAATTTTTTAAAGTGGGCGGGGCTAGGGCTATATATATATATATATATATATATATATATATATATTTATATATATATATATACACACACACACACTGAAAGGGCTTTATTATTAAGAAGATTGCATGTGATGAGTCTGTTTGGGAGCTTAATTTCTATTTACATATGGTTATATGTGATTCGTGTCTCCAAAACGCCCCCCACCCACCCCATGGTTGATCTATAATTTTTCTGCCTTTTTTCATTGATAGTGCTAATGATATATATAAAATTTGGCCCATTCATGTATAATCATTTATTCCACAATCCTTGTTTCCTTGTTGTATTTGGTAGATTTAATTTTTATGATTTAATTATGTTGCAACATTTTTACAATGTTTTTATGTTGGTGTTTGATTTTATGGGGGTTTGCTTGATATAAATATCATTTTTTAATCATAAAGATTTGAACATTATAGTGTGCCTATTTGTAAGGGCTTTTGTTTGTTCTGTGAACATTTTCCTGTCACCTACAGTGCTTTTTTACTACCAAATCATTGCCCTTGCTCTGGTAAGATGCATCATTTACAATCGTACAATTGAAGCATGCTCCCTCTGTCCTCTTCCTACAGGTCCTACTTGACTGGGTGAGTCACACTTTGGTTGGATACCACACCAAGAAACTTGATCTGGAGGATACTATTGTGCAGAAACTTTGGGGTTTTCTGGACAACATTGTACACAGTAAGAAGCTGCAGAGTCTTGTGAAGGAGGGCAAGTCTGTGAACCTTCGCTTCACTATCGTGCAGGTAATTAACGCTTGTACACATGTTGGGACTAATTACCCTTTCAGTAATCACTAGGTGTGGGGAAAGCAGTGAAGTCTTGTAGTGTTTCTGTCTAAACTTTTAATCTTTATGCCGCTGGTAGTGGATATCATCACAGGGCCGCCCCTTGAATCCACTAGGACCGCACTGATGGTCATCTCCGCCACCCGCTGCAGTGACCGTAACATGCTCTGAATTATAAACGTTTGTTAGTTTATGGGACTTTGAATGTTCATCCCTAGAAAGTGCATTGGTGGAAAGGGAGTTATTATTTGCTGGCTGAAATACTTTTTAAGACAAAGATTTGATATATCTATGTTGTTAAAGGCAACCAAAGAAGATGCCATAAGAGTGGGGAGGACACTGTTGGTATTGATATTACTAGCCGACATAAGAAGGTCTTTGGTAGGATCAGTTACAGTACTAACACACTTCCTAAAGAACATAGTCAAAACTACAGGTCATCTAAAGATGAACAACCACAATAGTGAATGGCTTGCATCAAAAAGCACATTTGAAATGGTTGATGGAGCTCCACTGTCCAAGACAAAAGAGCAGTTAGGGGGATTTCATACTAAGTCACTCACATACATCAAAGATGGGCTGAAGGAACAACAATGGTAAGAACACTGCCTTTTGAAGCAGATGATCTCATTTGAAATCCCTGTGTCTGTTCTCCTTGTGACACTTTATCTCCCTTTCTCTCAGGTACCAAAAATTGTATTGTAAGCTCTTTGTGCAGGGAATAATTGTGCCTGCAGTATTCTTTGTGCTGCGTAGCATACAAGGTCAGCACTATTGAAGAAAAATAAATAAATATATATATGGGTTGAAAGGCAGGGTTGCAGACCTGTCTAAGACACGTGAATGTGCTCACAAGGGATATTCTTTATTGGCTATATGCTAACGGTGGAGGTTTTTTGTAACCTTTTTCACCCACCATAACTTAAAATGTATATGGTAAACCTACCCAGCCTAGAAATATTGCAAAGCAAGTATAAACCAACCTCACACTGATGAGACCCATTACGATTGAACCATGTCTGTGAGTGGTTTGACTGGCTTTGCATCTAATCCCATGCTGTGCTTAAAAGCTGTGTAAACAGCGATGCATTTTCTTATATGGGCTCCATGTGAATTGATATTCCAGGCAAAAGGTGACACGTGTGCTCATTTGCATGTCATTTCCCAGAATCCCTTGCTGCAGTGGAAGCTAGGTGATAATGGTTGAAAGCAGGTTGCAGACCTGTCATTCAGCACTGTGAATGTGCTGCCACAAGTGATATCATTGTGTGTGGTGTGTCGTTTTGGGTGTGTGTGTGTGTGTGTGTGTGTGTGTGTGTGTGTGTGTGTGTGTGTGTGTGTATAAAAATATAAATAAATAATAGGGGCGAGATGGCATTTTCATCCCAGTTTTTTGGAATGATCAATGGATTAACAAATATGAGAATGCATTGTTTTTGGAGAAAATAACACACTATAAGAAGAATTCTTGCATGGAAACAGAGGGTAGCAGGCTCAGAGACTGAAATAATAGACCTCCCATGAGAGGTGGAAAAAGCCAATGCAGTAATTGAATTAAAGAATGATTGGGATTAGAGATGTGTGAAGTTTTCGCTAAAGTTAATAAACTACTGCAGGCACCCAGAATTCTGCAATCAATGAAATCCTCTTTTTGTTTCAACTCCCTGGGTTTGAGTCGTGACATTTGTCTCCTAACACGAACATTAAGGCTGCGGTCCCAGTGACTGCCACAGCGCACGCCTCGGCGTGCACTGTGCGCACAAACACCGGCCCCCCAGTCACTCAGGGCCGAGTACATGCGTCGGTGCACATTCAGCAGCCGCGCTGTACCGCAAGATTCCACACACTCAAAAAAATTGTGTGTGGAACCTGCGACGAAGCCGTGGCCACGCCCCCGCCGGCGGTTCAGCCAATGAGGGCGAACCAGCCGCGTGAAGTCATGGCCACGCCCCCGCAAAAACCCGATCACGCCCCCTCCCGTCACAACCTCTCCCTCCTGAGACTGCAGATCGCGGTTAGCGCTGTGCACGCGCCGCCCCCCCCGACGGGCGCGCGTGTCACAGTCGTGACTGGGACCGCAGCCTAAGAGTCAATTTGCATGTCACATGATCCTTTATACAAGGCTACTTTTGAGAAATTGGGGTAACTCATTTGCCAAAAAAATTTAAATGTAGGAGAAATTAGCGAGGAAAAAAAAAATCCTCAAATCACATTTGGATACATTTGCATATCTCTACTTGGAATATACTCCGCAATACTCTAAATAGTGCAAAAAAGAGATGAAATGGGTCTAAAATGTTACAATTTACACGGGTAGCCAAATTAACCTATGCCATCTATATTTTCAGTTACAATATTTTATTTCACGTTATTTTATTTATTTTTAGGTTATAAATGACTTGATTGCCGCATCATGTACTCAAGAAGGATCCAAGGCTGGTATTGGCACTGTGCTCAGCTGCTGTCAAGGCATCCTGTCCATCCCGGCTTTAGCCTTTGTCTACACAGCAAAATGCGAACTGATGGTAGAGCTCCTCAGCAAGCTCTCCACCTTGGCTTGTCAAAGTTTATCCTCAGAAGAGCCGATTACACCGCAAGTGTTTGATGTTTTACAGATGTCCTTCAACCAGTACCTTCATATACAGATGCAGCAGAACAACCCAAACAGAGTGTTTGGACATGTGGTGGCACAGCTGTTCCAGCCCTGCCTGCTTGTAAGACACGCATTGAACACCCACGTTTGGGGCAAGTTGGACAACAGCCGCGTACGCTACCAGCTGAGCAAGGAAATCCGAAGTAAAGTGGAGGCTGTTCTTCAAATGGGTCTTTTCCAGGCTGATCTCCTGTCTTCTTACAAAGTGGAGCTGCTCCCTGAAAAAGATCAATCCGAAAAGAAGAAGGGATCTCTCAAAATTCTATTGACACCTGTGCATTCTTTGCTGGAGAAGCTGGGAAACTCCAGTTTCTGTGGGACAGAAGTCCACAGCTCTGTGGTAGCCAACTCCGTCCCCCTTCTATACAAACTATTTCTAGACTCCTACTGCAAAGATGGAAACCAGCTGGTCTGCTTCCACATGCTGGTCAGACTCTTCGAGTGCCTTCAAACGTCTGCCGCGCAAGAGGAGTTGGCAGTATCTTCATGGGGGAGCATGGGACTCTTCGCGTTAGAGCAGCTTCTGAACCTGCTCCTTAGTCACGACATTTATAATGTTGCTGTGGACCGCATAAGGCACCAGGAAGTTCAGTACCACTTCTACCGCAAGTTGGCAGAGATGCTGGTGTACAGCCCTCGTGCCTCCATACCTGCCTGGTTCCGGTGCTTGAAAACCTTAATCTTATTAAACCACCTGATTGTAGAACCAGATCTGGATGACCTGGTGTCGTGTGCATGGGTCGACGCAGACATTGTAGATGTGCGTGTCAAAAAGGCGCAGGAGGTGTTAATTAGTAGCCTGCTCCAAACTTATGCCAAGCTGCGCCAGTTCCCCAGACTGTTTGAAGAGATTTTGACAGTAATATGTCGACCAGCTAGTGATGAATTAAGGCAGCCTGTGCTGTCCCCTGGGTTGACTGCAAAACTTTCAGAGTGCCTCCTTGAGCTTCCCCCTAACCAGATTCTGGATATATGGGCGATGATATTGGGAAAATGCCATACTGTTATCCTTCCAGATGTTGAAGATGACCCTGACCTATGCATAAAGCTGGTCTCCCTGAGCACTGTGCTGCACTGCTTGCTGTTTAACATGAAGAGCATGGATAATAATACCCCAGTGCCTGTTCTATTACGCTTCCAGAGTCTCATGGAAAAAATGATGGAGGAGTTGATAAAGCCCTCACTTAATCTTGTTAATGATCATTCTACAGAAACAGACCCCCCAATCTGGCTTCTGAAACTTGTTGATGCAACTCTGTTGTTTATCTACACCTGGATAGAGGTGAATATTATGACAACATTAAATTGTAGCAAATATAATCCACACTTTGGTAAATTTCCCACTCCATCAGACTCACCTGTTGAAGGCTGGGACTTCTCATCCCTTATAGGAGATAAAGCATGTTGGGAGAAATTAGTGGTGCTCACTGCGGGCGTTGGTTCAGTCAGCAAGTACTGCTTGGGGCTGCTGTCAGTTCAGAAAATAAAACAAATATTAATGCAAATCAGATTTCCAACTGAGACTGATCTCCTTACCCTCCGTGCAGCTGCATCTTTTGTTTTTCGTTCTGGAGGTCAACGTGTCATCTCTGAAGATCATGAGTCCTGGAATGGCAGCGCCAGCACGGTTAATATTAATTGCTTTCCAGTGGCTCATTGGCATCTTATTGCTTCAAACTTCCTAATCCTTCATCCCTATATTTCTACAGAGGATACAAACTATGTAGCAGATTTGCTTCTTGAAACCTTACCGTCCCAACAAGATGAAGAGGACCAAGGAACAGCAATTACATTTGCAAAGGTATCTGCAAGCCTACTTCGCAGTAGTTTTTTCTCAGAGATGCGTGTCTTGCAATGTGCTTTCATAACCAGCATAATTAAAAAGTGTGCAACTGTGCTGGACAAGGATGAACAGAGTGCTTTGACTGAGATACTTTGTCAGCTTTCAGCAGAAAGCTTACTTTGGCATGTAGATTTTTTTTCTAATAAACGAGGAGACAAAATTGATGTAAATTCTAAATGTAACACATCAAATGATAATTCCTCCATGTGCTGGAAGAACATGGAAAATGCTGCACAAAATGTGTTGTGTTTGGCAAGGTCACTTACCTATGTAAGTTTGAGTGAGTCTAATATATTACACCTTCAAGGCATGATAGAGTTTCTTTCTGTAATTAACCCAGACAGCCTCACACCTTCAGACCAGAGTCGCTGCTTTCTTTTACTGCTTTCCTTGGCTAGAGCAGACAACTCACCAAGGTCCCTTCATCTTGTGTCCATCTGTTACCGTCTCCTGACGCACCTGCTAAGCGGCAAACACTCGAATGCTGTGTTTAAGCTGCTGTATGCCAGTGACGTTCTAGAGATTGTCATGACCTCCCTTTTGATGGCCAACCAGAACATAGATGGAAGCAGTGGGAGAAACCAGGAATGGCCAGAGTTTATGCAGACTATCCAGTCTTTTCTGGAAAGTTTCCTTGGAATAATCATTGAGCGGAAGCAGAGCCTTCTTCTCAATCTGGAAAAGTTTTCAGCCTTCGTGGTTAGTTGTATACCAGACTCGGACAGCAAATTGTGGAACCCTCATGTGGGGCAGTTGTTTCTAGTGGCGCTCAACACCTTGTGCCAAGTCATAACACCTTACCTCCAGGAGCAGCATGCGAATAAACAGCTGACTGAAACCTTGTCTTCCCTTTTGCAACAAGCAGTGGTGAAGATGGGAGAAGTTGTCCAGCAATGCCTGAAGGTTAGTGTCCCTGCTCAAATTTTGCCTTCCTTCTTTGTGGCATGCACGACAACCCTTCTGGAAGCTGAACTGAGTCACTTGTCATGTACAAACGTCACTAAAATGGACAGCATTTCTGTTAGCTGCAAAGTAGGACTTCAGAACCTCGAACTATACAGAAGTTTTTGCTCACAGATTCTGAGAGAGCTTTTTTATGCAGATGGCCAAATCGCATTTCTGAAAAATGCCCTGCATTATTTAACAATATGCATTACAGTGAAAGAAATCCATCCTCAAGAAAGCATTGTCATTGCAATATTCAGTTCTTTAAAAAAACTACTCACCGGTAAGTAGGTACAAATGTTTACTTTATTAAGAAATTAAAAAGTGTTGTTATTTTTGTGGGTTTACATTAAAAGCAGAAATGAAAGACTGACACAAGGCACTGCGGATTTTTGAATGCTATTTAATGAGCCAAAAACTTAGCAACGTTTCGACCAAAGCGATCTTTTTCAAGTGGTGTGTGGCCTCAATCCACTCAGCACTTGAAAAAGACCGCTTTGGTCGAAACGTCACTACGTTTTTGGCTCATTAAATACCATTCAAAAATCTGCAGTGCCTTGTGTCATTCTTTCATTTCTGCATGACTTCGATTTCCAGCAGGACATCTTACAAAACACAAGTGTACCGGTAAATATGTATCATTCTTTTTTTATATGGGGTGCAGCAGTAATCTTTCTCTTTACATTAAAGCAGACATACCTGTAAACACACATGAAAGGTTTACTCTACCAACGTAACCCCAAATGAAGTTCTGTTTGACAAACTTTACACTTTAATTCTTTATTACATTAAGCTGCCTCATACTCTATTTATTTTTTTAACAAAAAAGAAAGGTACATGTTTTATTGGAATAAAAAAGTGTCTTGCATTGTAGCAGAAAACTTCCCTTAATAATAAAGCAGATACATTAGGCCAGTGGTGGGCAAACTGGGGGGCGCAAGACTTTTTTAGGGGGGGCGTGGTGTTTACAGAGGTCCCACGCTGAAGGTGCGAGGCCTCTGTAAACTTACCCAGCTTCAGTCATTCGTGTCCATGGCAACACGGCGTCAAATGACGCCTGTTGCCATGGATACGTGATTTCCGATGATGCCGCAGATCACATGACCCCCATGTCCGCTGTATCATTTGACGCCACGTTAGGGGGGGCGCAACCCAGGAGGAGAGCAGACAAGGGGGCGCAGCACAGGAAGTTTGCGCACCCCTGCATTAGGCAATGAATCGGTAAATCATTTGACTCTGTTCCTCCCCTCCCTCCATTTGAATTCTTTTTAAAGTGTAGTACTTTATACGAAAGGGGTAATTCAATCTACGTCGAAACGGCTTTCTGGGGATTGACGGTCAAAAACGGCCTGATCGGCTGCTTATGCGTACATAGATTAGATTAGGGCCCTGAATTACAAAGCGGTGTAAAAATTAGCACTGGGCTTGTCAAATTAAATTATCCCATAGAAAGCATTTTTATAAATATGCTGCTGTTGTTACATCAGTATTACTTCAGTATTACTTCTGTTTTGGAGTTGAGAGATCCATTTAAAATCCAATTTGTCATGAAGGGGGTATTTTGTGGAGGATCTCACAGGAACGGACTTCGGGCACATTTTTTTATTTTTAAATTTAAAGGTCAACATGAAACTCCTTATTAGACATTGTGCTGTACACATGTTTATTTCAGACTGGATTATTTGTTAAAAGCTTCATGTTTATTTGTTCATCTAGTTTAGTGGTTTTCAACCTTTTAAGAATTGCAAAACCCTTTCAAAATATATTGTGTCCTTCAATACATTCTGTGACTTTGTGTGATCCATGCCCACTTATTCCGTGAACGTAACAGTACTGTTGCTGCGATTGGGCTTATTGAATAAGCTGACAGTTTTCTATATTATACCAGTACATGAATTAAGTAGAAATAGCCATGTTAGTCCAGTTGTGATAGTGCAGAGTAATTTACTATATTATACACACTACGTAACAAGCTTTTTAATATGCTTTCCCTTGGTTTAGGTCCCTGGATCAGTGTCCAGATCGTTCAGAGTTTAGCGGGAGAGCTAATTGAGCTGTTCACTCAGCTGGCACAGAGCTGCAGCATTGAGGAGTTCTACATAATGATGAAGCTGGTACTGCAGGGGCTTGAAGTCAGCAACCTTTGGAAACATCATTATAAGGTAGTTGATTATTTTTATTGATTTGCTAGCGTGTTTTTCCCAGAAAACTCTGTACACTATCATTTGATCTATGAAGAACTCTACCGTTGGTCCGCTAAAAGGCATTGCCACGTACAGATCTGCATTTCTCCAGGACCAATCCGTCTACTAGAACTTTGAACTACAATCAATGGACATCAAGCCTTTTAAAATTGAGAACTACAATCGTAAATAGAGTTACAAGAGCAAGTGAAATGTCTTATTTGGGGTGGGGTGTTCCATAGAACACTAGGGATCTGCAAGAGGTTACCTGTTACCATTTTTGCACTTCCAGACTCACATTTTATTTACACCATATTTCATACAGATGATGAAATCTTACTTTGTAATGCTATACATCATATATAACATATACAGTAGTTAGTATATGTAAACAAAATATAAACCCAACCAAAGCAGTAGCATTTTTACGTTTACATAGGGTACATTTATTGGGGTTGCACAAAGGTACAATAAATTTTTAAGGGGATGCATGGAGTCGCAATACATTTTAAATGTGTTTTACAGTTCTGAAAATGTGGAAAAAACACCAACCTAAAGGCAAAGTTTTGAAAGCACACCAAGTAAAAATAAGGCATACAGTTGAAATTGATGGGGCAGATTATGTAAATACCGAAGAGAACGATCACACAACAAGTTTAAGGGGAATTTCAATACAATTTGCAGCTTCGGAGTTTATAGAATCAGCCCATGACAACGCCATGGATCATTTCCTCTTCTTTAAAAAAGTTGTTGGTAGCTATTTTATGTTTCTACAGTATATGAGATCGCAAATTAAAAATTAATATGTATCTCCCCAACTAGAGCAATAACCAGTATTGCCACCCATTAGAGATACCTCCTGCTCAGATTCCATACAAAAACCCCTAACATGAGCAGAATTGCTGCTGTCATTGAAGAAAACGTCCAAATAGACTTGGAGAGTATTAAAATAAACTCCTATTGGCTTTTAAGTATGGTACAGTGTCACGGGATACCAGCACTTTTAATACATTTATACCGGGATCATATGATTGAGCAAAGCAAGGAGGTAAAATAAATTGTAATTTATTTCACAAATGGACATGCACACAATGTAACACAATTACACTCAAAATACAATTACTGGGACGGGGCAAACGAAATAAATTGTGTCCAACACGAAATCTTGAAAAACAGTCTTTATGAACAATTTCCCAGGAGCGGCAGTTGCTTGCGAAACTGCTTGGAAGTGTCCTCGGTCAGCAGCGCCACATGCAACTGCTATGTACTCCGATGGAGCTGTTTCTTTAGTTCTGCAATGGCACTTGGAATCTTTAACCCTTACGAAATCTTAGAGGGTTCTTGCATGAATCTTGTTAATCTTGGATGAATCTTTCATGAATCCTTAGATGAATCTGTAGAACTGATTCCTGATGGGCTGGCGGAATTCTTATAGAGTTCAAAACCCTATACTTAACAAGGGCAGCCAATCTCTCTGTGGGAATAATTTTTCCCACCTATCCTAGAGTTGCCAATACTTTGGAAACCTGGCAGAGGGGACTTCTCATTCTGCTAAGAGCATGAGCCAACCTAACACCTTTGCTCCTTAGCATATGAGACCCAGCCCCTCTACCTGGTGACACTAAGTCTGGCTGGCCACCATTTGCCAAACTGCCCGGACTTCACATTAGGATGGGAATACTTGTGGATCCCCTCCCCAACTAACACCATGGGGACACTGAACCCTTTCAACTCCGAGCTTTTACAGACATCGTGGCCCCAAGCCAGCGGGATGTCTTAGAGGTCCGGAACTGCACCTCCTCAACTCATTTAGTGATTCACTAGATGCATACTAAGTGGGGGCTGCAATAAATGAGTAATTCCCGGTCCCCGGTGGTCTGAATGAAAGCCCAAATGTGCCTAACATATTTAATGCACTATTTGAGGGGGACTTTCAGTCATCAATTTTTATACAAACGTATACAAATTACGCTATGGGTGTTTCACATGTTTCTCCCTGAACTACGAGCACAGCAAGTTTCAGCGCGCTAGGACATTTCTAACCAAAGTTACCAAACAGCCGCTTTTATTCCTCAAGCGCTGGTAGAAAGAGAGACAGAGGGGCGCAGACAAGGGTCAGAGTTAATATCAGACCAGTAGTTGAAAACACATACAATAGTAAACCAATGGTTAAGAGCACAGTGTTGATAAGAGTATAACGTAATATGTACTCACGGGCCTGTGCGGTACTGGGTAGTACTATACTGTAGGTATCTTTATTTTCTTTCCTCCTTCTTGCTAGTCAGTTATGCTCCTTCTCCCTCTGTACATCATGGATGGGCCACTCAGGGCGCATGTAGTGGAAGACAGCGCCACACAGATGAATAAAAATACGTTTATTTGGCAAAGAATGTGAGACAACAATTCACCGGGCTACAGGACTGTTCACCGTCAGTGCAGGCGCCAGCTACGGTGTCCTCGAGCAGACACACAACTTCTGGTCCAGGTCTCTGCACACACAACGCGTTTCGGATAATTGAATCCTTCCTCAAGCGCTGACTTTTTTTTTTATAACTGTAATTTTATTAGGTGATCCGGTGCATACATAATAACACAATCCATTTGCTTTTGTAACTTCACCATTTCCTTATTTCCAATACACTGAACGTGACACACGTGACAGACTTAACAAACAAACAGGTGTGACGTCAGGGTGACGGGGGAGGGGAGGGAATGAGGGGAGGTCCAGGACGCGACCTTGTTAACTGATGGGTAGGTGCGGCTCTCTTTACCGGTAAATTGCTTAAACTAGATTGCCGGGTCTACGAATCAGCCGCTAGGAGTAGCCCTTCCTCGTTGTGCTTCCTTAAACCTCAAGGTCTCCTGGTCGCTATGTGGTCAAGGATCCATTTGGTCAATGAAGAACGCATTTATAATTATCATTGCAAAATTGTGGTAACATCTACCCCGGGATGTCTGTCAGGGCCAGCCAAGGCGACCAGACTTTTAGAAAATTTGAGCCGGAATCATTGACCAGACTCGTCAATTGTTCCATCCGGCACACAAACCAGATTCTGTTCCTAATTTTGGGTAAAATTGGTACATCCGGTTGCTTCCACAATGCTGCGATCTCACATCTGGTGGCGGTTGCTAAATGTGATATCAATTTGTGAGTGGCGTTCGACAGCCCCCGGATCCGTCCGTCCACAAGGAACAGCCATGGGTCCAGGGGGATCTCCACTCCAATCAATCTTTGTAGCCAATCTGTAATTTCCACCCAAATCGGAGCCACTCTCGTGCAAGACCACAGCATGTGGCGTAAGTCAGCTCGTTCTCCGCATTGCTTCGGGCAAAGCGGAGAGTAACCTCTGACAAATTTGGCCAATTTTGTTGGGGTGTAGTACCACCGCATTACGCTTTAACGTGGTACAGATAGAGCTTTTGGCTGCTGCCTGTAGGATCCTGTCCCAGTCCTCGTCCTCTAACGTCTCCCCTAAGTCGGCCTCCCATTGTCTCATATAACTAAGTCGGGGTTCGTCTTTTGTCTCTGGACAGATCACTTTCCTGTACATTCTAGAGATTAGTCCCCTTGTGTCCGTACCTCTGGAACACAGCTGCTCGAAATTTGTTCTCCTGGGCTGAATTGGGGCTTTGTTGTAAAATGCCCTGATCTGGAGGTATCTAAAGAATTCTGTATTAGGCATGTTTTTCTCTTCTTTGATATGGTCAAAAGTTTTGATATGTTGTCTACCTTCCAGATCATTTAGTCTAATATACCCTAATTGAATCCATTTTGCGAAATGTGAACGATCCAGCCCTGGAGCAAAGTCAGGGTTACCCCAAATGGGCGTCATCAAGGAGTTTAGCGTTGTGAGAGAACATCTAAATTTGGTAGCCTCCCAAACCTTCAAGGAGTTCAATATAGCCTGTAGCGGAGTCTGAATGCCAGACCTGCTTTTTTTTGGTAACCATATTAGGTTCTGCAGCTCAATGGGCGCACAGCAATCTTTTTCCAGCGCCACCCATCTCCGGAGATCCGGGTCTGAGTGCCACTGTACAATTTGGCTCAGTTGGGCTGCACTGTAATAGGCAAACAGGCAAGGCACCCCCAACCCTCCTCTCGAGGTCGGCCTCCTCAAGATATCTTTTTTATCCGTGGGCTTTTTTTATTCCAGATACATTTCATTATTCTAAACTGCAGCGAGAGGATATCATCTTTCAACAGGGGGGTCGGGAGGGCCTGAAAAAGGTATAGCACCCTTGGTAGAAGATTCATTTTAACGCTGTGAATTCGTCCAATCCAAGATATGCCATACTCCTCCCATCTCCTGAGATCCTCTCTGTGTCTTAAACAACCTGAGATAATTTGCCTTGTATAATGCTTTGACATCCCTTGTTATATATACCCCTAGGTATTTGATCATGGAGGGTTGCCAGTTAAAGTTTAATCCAATTAGTTTTTCTATTGGTTTGGGCAAATTTATATTGAGGGCTTCCGATTTGGCCTGATTAATTTTGAACCCCGATATTTGTTTAAATTTCCCCAATATTGCGAACACATTGGGCAGGGAGGTGAGAGGTCTGGATAATGTCAATATCACATCACCTGCGTACAGCGCCACTTTGTGTGTCTGTTCTTTTACTGTTATTCCTGACACATCTGGGCATAATCTCAAATGTGCCGCCAAGGGTTCGATACAAAGGGCAAACAGCAAGGGGGACAGCGAGCAACCCTGCCTCGTGCCACTGCGGATTTGAAATTGTCCCGAAGGGAACCCCTGATGTCGCACCCTTGCCGACTGCCCTTCATATAATGCCATAATGGCTCCCAAAAGGCGTCCCTCGAAGCCAAATGCCTCCAGTGTACCCCTCAAGTAGGGCCAATCAATCCTATTGAAGGCTTTTTCTGCATCCAGACTGAGTACCATCGACTGAATGTTATGTTTTTGGGCCAAATCAATCAGATCAATTACACGTCTGGTATTGTCTGCCGCTTGCCTTCCTCCGATGAACCCTACCTGATCTGGATGAATCAACCTAGGAAGGACGTTACCCACTCTGTTGGCTATAAGTTTTGAGAATATTTTTATGTCCGTATTGATCAAAGAGATGGGCCGGTAGCTCTTACAGTCTGCCGGGTCCTTTCCTGGTTTATAGATCAGGGAGATGGACGCCTGGAGCATCTGCGCTGAGAACGAGGCCCCGTGTAAGACCGAATTAAAGCGTTTTAACAAATGTGGTGCTAGTAATTTCAGATATTTTTTGTAGTAGAGGTTTTAAAAGCCATCTGGTCCTGGTGCCTTGGTTGGCTTGAGAGACTTTACAACTGCCGTTAACTCTTCTAAAGAGAAGTCTGTCTGCAGAGCCTCCCTTTCCACCCTGCTCAACTTTGGCAACTTTGCCCCTGTTAGAAATTCCCGAAGATTGTCCCTCGTTTTTTGCTTGTGTGTGACCTTATCTCCATCATAGAGCGCCTCATAGTAGGATTTGAATTCCTCTACAATTCGCCTAGGGTTCGAGGTAAGCTCCCCCCCCCTGCATACGAATAGATAGAATATGGTAATTTGGGGATTTATTTCTGAGCTTATTAGCTAAAAGGGTGTCCGGCCTGTTCGCCTTCTCAAAGAACCTACGTTTAGTCCATCTCATCTCCTTTTCCGCCTGGGAGGCTAAACGTATGTTTAATTGGTGTTTGATATCTGTAATCTCTTTCAAAATAGCGTCTTGCTTTAGGGACTTATGTTTTGCAGTGAGTGATGCCAATTTCTCCTGCAACTCCTTAATCTGGCGATCCTGCTCCCTCCGGCGCCTAGCCGCCAGAGACATCAGAGATCCCCTGAGGGTAGCCTTATGTGCCTCCCACAACGTGGAGTGTGATGTCACGCTACCCTCGTTCTCTACAAAATACTCTCCTTCATAATGGCTGGAATTTTGAGTAACAGCTCATTAAATCTCCAGTTTGCTCCAGGTCTGTCTAGTGAATTTAACGTGCACCGCAGCTCTATTGGTGCGTGGTCTGACCACAAAATATCGGGTATTCCTGTATGGGAGACCACCGGGACCAGTCTATCCGATACAAGGAAATAATCTATCCGGCTATATCGGTTATGGGGATGGGAGTAAAACATAAAGTCTTTAACCTGCTGATGTTGCTCTCTCTAAATATCTACTAGTTGACAGTCCATCAGTCCTTGGGTAATGTTTAGTACGTCCTGTCTGGGGGGAAGGTTAGTAGCTGTACACCTATCTAGGTTGGGGTTTAATGTCCTATTGAGGTCCCCAGCTACAATTATATTTCCCTTTGCTATTTTGTGAAGTTTCTGGAAAAAAAGGGAAAAAAATGCCGGTGCCGGCTCGCATGGGGCGTTTATAGCTGCCAACGTAAGGGTCTGACCTTGTATGGACCCCCCGAGGATGAGGGATCGTCCTTATTTATCTGCCACCATTTTGTCTACTTGATATGTTAATCTGTTATGTATTGCTATAGCTACCCCTCTCTTTTTTTCTGTCGCTGAGGCTATATGTACCGTTCTAAAGTCTTTATCCAGAAATTTAGGGAAACTGCCCTTAGAGAAGTGGGTCTCCTGGAGAAAAATAATATCAGTCTTGAGGCGTTTGTACTCTCTGAAGGCTAACTTACGTTTCGCTGGGCTGTTAAAGCCTTTGACATTGTGTGAAATACACCTTATTTCTTTATTCATCATACTTTGTGGGTTCCCTGACTCGCGTGCTTTGTTCGCTGGCTGTTCCGCTTTTTTCCACCGGTTTCTTGTGCTCGACACCGCCTTCTCCGTCGTCTCTGATGTCGTTCTCGCTCTTCCTGGGGGGGGGGGGGGGTTGGGCTGGGGTAAGGCTGGACATGACACAGAAGGAAAATCCAAGAGGGAAAACACTGGGAAAAACATAACATACATTTAATGACATATAAAACAGTAACAATTTGTCGTCGACTGCAGGGCCTCCCCGCCCCACAGCCAAGTCCAGCGCCTTTGGGGTGGCAACCCTCGTGGACTCCCGTCTACCACTCTCCTTTGCCCCCCAAAGGACTTTATCGGAGTCCAGGGGGTCCCTCCACCCCTGGGCCCGATCGAGACCCATGCTAACTCCGGGGTATGTGTCTCTTCCCTTACCCCGTGTCCGCGCACATTCTTCACCCCTAGAAATATGGATGGTTAACTTTTAGTTGCCTCAACTTGCCTGTGTTGGCCATTGGAAGGCTGGCTGCCTCTAACTGTCTTGTGCTGAAGACTTAGGCTAAGGCCCCGCTCGCTCCGTCAGCGCTCCCGCACTGCAGACAGGCGGGGCGCTGACAGACACAGACTGCGATATGCGGTCTGTAGGGAGCGGGAGGTGGGCGGGAGGGGGGGCGTGGCTTGAGCGGAGGGACCCGCTACTGTTCCCCCCCCCCTCCCTCCCTCCCTCCACGGGCTCGGGCTGGCACTCATACACACACGCAGACACACACACACACAGACAGAGGCAGGCACTCACGCACTCAGACACACACATACACACACACGCAGGCACTCTCACACACACACACGCACGCAAGCAGGCACACACACACATACACACACACACACACAGAGGCAGGCACTCACGCACTCAGGCACACACATACACAAACACAGATAGGCACTCAGACACACACATACACACACACAGACAGGCACTCACGCTGCTTTCCCCCCACACTCCTCCCCGCTCCCCAAAGCCTCTCCTCCCAAAGCCTCCCCTCCTCATTGGCTCACAGCCACACCACGTGACGCGTCAACGCTAGGGATCACCATTCTCTTGTATCCCGTAGCGGCTGACGCGTCACAGCGTGTAGTGAGCTGTGCAGCCAGGGGGGACCGGGACCGGCTCGCGAGGATTCCCCTGCTGGTGGGGAACTCGCGTGTGGCCGCCGGGCCGGGTCCCAGGCCTTAACTGACAGCCTACCCCCAGATTTCTGCCCCGTCCTTTTTATTCTCCCTTCTCTATCTCTCTATATCTGACGAAAATCTGTACTCTCCCTCTCTCTCGTGCCTCCCCTATCTCCGTCACTCAAGAGACCCATCTTCTTCCTCTACTGAGGGCCCTCTCTTGTCTCAGGGATCCCCCTCTTGCCAGCGTTACAACGTATGTGTCTTGATCTCCTATCGACTTCCCTACCACCTAATCTTATTCCCTACTGATCCTTACTAGGGCCTCTCATCAAATTACTCTCCTTCGCCATCTCCCCCTTTGCTTCTTCCCTCTGTTGTGTGCGTCCTCCTCCCCTCTTATGTCCCCTGTCCACCCCCCTTACTGCTTTCCTCGTTATATTTCGTCTCTGCTTTCTCCTTCTCCGCCCCCACCATGTACCCTTTCCACTCTGTTCCGCCGCCCGCATCCGCCTTTTGTCCCTCCGTTCCCCTCTATTATCCCCTCCTGTGCCGTTCTCCGCCGCTATCTCTGCTTCCGGCATCAGTAGCGACAATCACAGGGGGCTTTCTGTGTCCTTCCGCCGCTCTCAGCCGCGTCACTGGCTATTGGTGTCTGTTCCTGCCTCCTCCAAGATGGCGGCCGCCATTTTGAAGTTGTTCCTGCTGCGTGGAGGTTGGAGCGCGCGCTCTCCTCCCGCCTTTTCCACTCTTCCGGGTCCTGCGTCTCAAGCTGGATGTAGCGAGTCGCCATCACGCCCGCCATCTTCCCCCCTCGACTCGGATGTAGATCAGAGGTAAGTTTTGCTTCTTTTTTTCACAGGGACCCCCTCTTGCTTCGTAGGTTTTTTTTTTTTGGAGTTCATTGCGGCCCCTCAGGGGGCTAGTCTTCCTTTGTCTCCCTGTACTGGGCTGTATAGTTTATGGGTCCTTTGATTTCAGCTCTTTCCGAGGTAAATCAGACGAGGCAACACTTAACAGAATAACTTTTTATTAACTTTAACACTGCCGAGGTCGCTGCTTTGGGCTTTCATTTCCTGCCTCCCTTGGCTTTAGATGAGCCTGCTCCCCCGCTCCATTCTGGCTCCAGCGTCTCCTCCCTTTCAGTTTCTTCCGCGGGGGTTCCCTTCAGGCCCAGCTTGGCCAGGAACGCCGGGCCCTCCGCCGGATCCTTCATTGTAATGGGCCTCTCGTTCCTCGCCACCATCAGACCGAACGGGAAGGTCCATTTATATCTGACATTCTGGTCTCGTAAGACCTTTGTAATGGGCAGTAGGTTACGGCGTCTCTGTAGGGTGACCGGAGACAGATCTTGAAAGATCATAAGTTTATTTCCTTCGAACTCCACGGTTGTTAAGGCCCTGGTTTGGCGCAGTACTGCCTACCTGGGGGTATAGTAATGCAGCCGGAGTATAATGTCCCGTGGCTGCTCTGACTGTATCGGCCGGGAGCGGAGGGCTCGGTGGCATCGGTCCATGACTCGTGCCTCCGGTGGGCACTCCGGGAGCAGGGACTCCAACCAGCGAGCGACAAATTCTTCGCAGTCTCCTACCTCCTCAGAGACCCCCCTTATACGGATATTATTCCGCCGCTCCAGGTTTTCTGCGTCTTCCTGGCGGTCCTTTAGCTCGTCTATCTGCCGCTGGAGTTCTCCTGTTTTCTTGTCTGGTTTTTTTCATGACCTTGATGGTTTGATCCACCTTAGTCTCTAATGCGTCTGTACGGGCCCCCAATTTGCCGACTTCCTTCTTCACCTCCCTGATCTCGGCTTGCAGGAGAGACTTCAAGTCATTATATAGTCTCTCAAAGTCGCATCTTCTGACCGGCAGAAGAGCTTGGTTGCAGGCCCCTTCCTCCTCTCCCTCCTGCTCTGTGTTGGTGTCGGGGTTTGAAGCCGGCGCCATTTCCCCTGCCGCGCTGCCCGATCCTGCTCCGCTGAAGTAGTCTCTGACATCGGCGAGTTTTGGCTTCTTTTGACCCGCAGGTTTTTTCGGGGCCATCCCTGCACGATTGGTCAGCGCTAGTCAGCTTTTTTTATTGAATTTTGGGTGGTTTTGGGGTGTCTTACACTGTTTTTATTATATGCGCGGTACGGAGCTAAATGCCTAGACTTCCATACCCGTGGTGTCGCGCATGCGCCTCCCTCAAGAGCTGACTTTAAAAACATTTTTCCTCTTGCCACCTTATACCTGGTGGGAAAGACACTGAACCCCTATATGAGATCTGGGGGGTTGGGCATATACCGGGGGATCCTAGAATGTTATTTCCCCCTGCCCAGTCTTACTGTTCTGGTCTGTGCTGAAGCAGGGAGATCAGGCAATAAGCTGCAAACTGTTTCCTAGGGAGGATTTTTTCCGGTGGTCTGTCTTCATGTCTCCAGCGATCTGGTCGAATTCCTGGGTACATGTTTTGGGTTTCCCAGCAAGTCTGGCCCCCTTCTACCCAAACACACCTCGACTACATTTTACCGTAAAATCATCCCTGAAACTCATGCCCTGTGAATCTCCGCTGGTTGGCACTCCTGGAACAGTAAAACACACACATACATCTTTATGAACATACAGTGCACATGCCATAACTGGGTTGCAGAGCTGACACTTCACACTCCCCAATCTGGCTCATGGGCACCCAGCCGGGCATAATACCTTTATTATTGGCCTGGGTACCTCCCCACCTAAAAGTGTAGGCGCTGTTACAACCACCTCGTCCGGCGATTTGACGGGCCGGATACCTCTTGAGGTTACAGGCTCACTTGGACTGTCCTGGCAGGATAGTCCATCCGCATTGCCATGCTCCCTGCCCTTCTTGTGCTGGATGGTTAAGTCAAATTCTTGCAGGGTGAGACTCCAGCACAGCAATTTTGGCATTTTCGCCGGACACCCGTTTTAGCCAATTTAGGGGATTGTGATCCGTGATCACGGTGAACGGGCGACCGTATAGATAGCTCTGTAGTTTATGTAGTGCCCATACGATCACCAAACACTCCTTTTCCATTGTGGCATAAGCCACTTCCCTGGTCAGCAGTTTCCTGCTCAGGTACACCACAGGATGCTCTCCTCCCTACTCCCCCAATTGGCTGAGCACAGCACCAATGCCATAGTTCAAGGCATCAGTCTGCACCAAAAACTTTTTTGAGTAATCCGGTGCAGCTAGGATAGGAGCACTGGCCAGTGCAGTCTTTAATGCCTGGAATGCGACTTCACAGGCGGGAAACCAGACAACCAGAACTGAGTTGCTTCTGTGTCAAGCCTGTCAAGGGTTTAGCCACGGTGCTGTACTGTGGGACAAACTTTCTATAGTAGCCAGCGGTGCCTAAGAAAGCTATAACCTGCTTCTTAGTCTTGGGAACGGGCCACTGCACTATTGCCTCAACCTTAGCTGGCTCAGGTTTAAGATGCCCTCCGCCCACCTGGTTCCCTAGGTACAATAATTCTGCCATACCGACTAAGCACTTGTTTGATGGGTTTCAATGTAAGCCCTGGTTCCCTAATTCTGGTTAGCACCGCTGCTACATGCACTAGATGTAAAATCCCATGAATTACTAAACACATCAATGTCATCCAGGTATGTACTTGCAAAACTTTGCATCCCTTCCAGCAACCTATTCCAACCTACAAGGCGTTGGAATGTAGCCGTGTCATTCTTCATCCCGAATGACATCACTAAGAATTCATAGAGGCCACCGGAGTAATTCATGCTGACTTCTCCCTAGCCTCCTGGGTCAGGGGGATCTGCCAGTAACCTTTACTTAGATCCATGGTCGTCAGATACTTTGCCCCCGCGAGCTCATCTATGCGGGGCATGGGATAAGCATCTGACACCGTCCCTCCATTGAGCTGCCAGTAGTCCACACAGAAGCGGGTGGTCCGTACTTCTTGGGTACTAGGACTACCGGGCAAGCCCAAGGGCTCTGGGACGGTACAATTACCCCTAGGGCCAGCATCTCTTCTACTTCCCTCTCTATACTGCCCTTCACCTCTGCTGATACCCGGTGGCATGCTTATGCAGAGGTCGCAGATCACCTGAGAGTACCGGATGATCTGTAATATGCGTTCTGCCCGGCTTGTCCGAGAACAGAACTCTATACTGCTCTAACATAGCCCTGGCTTCGGCCTTCTGCTGCCTATTTAACTGGGACCCTATCTCAACCTGCTCCACTGTGCCCTCCTGCCTAGCCTCCCCTATGCACTGCTCGCTGGATCCCACATCGGTGGGCTACAGATAGCCAGCACTGATGCCACAATCAGGGAATGGTACTTTGAGCATATTAACACGATAGGTCCTAGTTCTTCCTGTCTCCCCATCTAACTGTACAACATAGTTGCACTAATTCATCTTCTTGAGAACCGTGTACGGTCCAGACCAGGCAGCCATTAATTTGTTCTCCCGAGTGGGCTTCAGAACAAGTACTTGTTGACCTGGGATGAATGTTCTGCTATGGGCATACTGGTCATACCAAGCTTTCTGCTTGGTCTGAGCATCCCTAAGGTTGTCCTGTGCCAACCCCATGAGCCTCTCTTGCCGGTCTTTGAGATCTACCACATACTGAAGCACAGAAGCATCGTATTGGTAGTCTCCCCTTCCCATCCCTCACGGAATAGGTCCGGAGGTCCCCGCACCCTTCGACCATATAGCAGCTCGAATGGAGAAAAGCCGGTAGATTCTCGCGGTACCTCTCGTATGCAAACAGAAAGTGCTGCAGGTGAGTCTTTCCCCTCTTCCTCTATAAACGCACAAAGCATCTGCTTCAGGGTACCATTGAAACTCTCACATAGTCCGTTGGTTTGGGGGTGATAAGTGGTCGTAAGCTGGTGCTTCACCCCACACACATCCCTGACACACTGTAACAATTCACTCACGAATTGTGACCCGTGATCAATTAGGATCTTGCTAGGGAAACCTACTCTGGTGAATATAACTAGCAATGCCTTTGCTACTGCCCTAGCATCCATGTTGGCAAGCGCCACAGCCTCAGGGTACCGGGGGCAAAGTCCACCACTGTGAGGATGTAACGCTTGCCGGTCCAGCTGGGGATCATGAGGGGTCCCACAATGTCCATAGCTATTCGCTGGAAGGGTTCCTCAATTACCGGTAACGGGTTCAGGGGTGCCTTCACACGATCACTCGCCTTACCTACTCATTGGCAGGCATCACAGGACCGGCTTAAATCTGATGCCCCCGGCCAGTAGTAACGCTGCAACAGCCGGGCTCTCGTCCAAGTGACCTCCTGATGCCCCGCTAGTTGAATGGAGTGGGCTACCTGCAACAACTGCTGCCTATACTCCCTGGGTACCACTAGCTGTCTTCTACCTGTCCAGACTCTATCTAACCCGGTAGATCCTTGCTCCCTATACAAGAGCCCGCGGTGCCAAAGAAAGTGGTCTGACCCCTCGCTTGCTTTAGACTCGGACGCCCAATGTCTCATGCCTTCTAAGCTGGGGTCAGCTTTCACCGCATCCCTGAACTGTGTCCCTAACACTGGCCACCCACCCTTAGTCTCTAAGTTAGGGCGATCGAGAACAGGTAAAGGGCACAGTAAGTCAGTCTCTGGTCGCGACTCAGTCGGGCTTACCTGTCTGGTTTCCGCAGAGACCTCTGGAACAGTTGGCTCCAAATGCAGGGGAACAGGGGATGGTGCTGCTGCGATCTGTGCTGACTGACTCCTGGTAATCGCAGCAACAGGAGCCAGCTCTGCGGTGAACACGCAGGTTACGTGCCCCAGGTCATTGCCAAGGAGGGACCACGGTCCTCCATCTGGCATGGTCACTTGCATCCCGGTGCCCGGGAGCAAATCCTCTGGCCGGACCATATCAGGTCGGACCAGGTTAACAGTGGCACTGGAGTCCAGCAAGCCGTCCGCTTGGCGATCTCCGATGGTCACTCTCCACAGATGCTTCTGCCAAACATTGTTGGATTGCAACCCTAGAGTACTTATTATTGGCCTGGGTATCCCCTCACTGTCACAGACAGGCAGTACATCTACAACTTGCCTATATAACTGCCTTCTGTCATTCACTGGCAGAATGCTGGGGATTGGGCAACTTCTCTTCACAGCAACTTTTGTCTAACACAGGCCAGATATGTATTCTTGCAGGTTTGTCCTCTAGTACTGTAAAGCCAACAAACATATAACTGGTTGGTGTGTGTGTCCCTATTTAAAACAGAGGCTACTAACGAATCATGAGCTTGCGTGTTCTGATCTGTGTAACTAGTTGATTTAAAGGGCTGATTGTATTAAGTGTGCAGTTAGAACTAGAAGCAGTTTGAACAAGGAAGGAGTTAAACAAGGTATAGATAGTATAGGGAAGTACAGTTAATTGTTAGTTCTTATAACTCCATAGTTGCAATTATGAGCAGGATTGAAAATACCACTCAATGCACATCTTGCCACTTGTATGTGCACTTGAAGCAGCTGTTCCAAGGACCATACCGCTGTGAGAAGTGTGAGCAGGTGATGTCTTTAGAGTCAGAGATTTCTGATCTGAAGAGGAAACTTGAAATATTGCGGGACATTGACAGTCTTGAAAGGAGTTTAGTGCTCACTGAGCAGGCCCTGGCTGGGAGTAGTGGTGCAGATGGTGGCGCTGTGAGTGAGGAGCAGGTAGGTAGCTGGGTAACAGTTAGAAGGGGAAACGGGGAAGAGGCAGGTCAGTTCTGAGCTGACCCATCCCAATAGATTTGCCTTATTGAGTGAAGATATTGGGAGTGCCAGGGCAGATATGGAAAGGCTAGTGGAGACTGATCCCTCTAGCAGCCAGGGGAATAGTTCCTCCAGCACAGAGGGAACTCAGGATTCTCAGAGACCAAGAAAGATTGTGGTCGTAGGGGACTACATTATTAGGAAGGTAGATAGGGCAATCTGTTGCCATGACCGCATGAACCGAACAGTTTGTTGTCTCCCGAGTGCTCGGTGCGACACATTGTGGATCGGGTAGACGGATTGTTGGGACTGGCTGGGACTGACCCGGCGGTCTTGGAACATGTTGGCACCAATGACAAAGTTAGAGAAAAATGGAGGGTTCTTCAGAATGATTTCAGGGATCTAGGCCAAAAGCTTAAGGCAAGGACCTCCAAGGTAGTGTTTTCTGAAATACATACTACCAGTGCCATACACTAGCTACCCCAGGGAGACAGAGATTAGGGAGGTTTATGCATGGCTAAGAAAGGGGTATAGGAAGGAGGGGCTTGGATTTTTAGAGCACTGGGCCTTTTTTTCAGAGAGGTGCAATTTTTATGCTAGAGATAGATTGCACCTCAATGAAGAGAGATCTTCTGTGCTAGGGGGGAGAATGTAAATGGTTGGATGAGATTTGAAACTAGGATGGAGGGGCTAGGGACAAGAACCGGATAATGAATTAAATAGAATAGATGGGGAAATAGCAAGGGTTCATGGAGGTAGAATGGGGGCAAGTGCAAGTTTGGCAAGCAACAAGACACCCATAGTAAATACAGATAATACTAGAAAACCTCTAAAGACTAAACCCAATTGGCGCAGAAACAGATAAGATAATAAATAGTATAGACTGAAAAAAATACTTAAATGCATGCTTGCTAATAAAGCCTGCCAGATAAAATGGGGAAACTTGAATTAATAGCTACAAGGGAGCAGTGTGATATAGACATTACTGAAACATGGTGGGATGAAACTCATGACTGGGCAGTTAATGTAGAGGTTTATTCCCTTTTTCGGAAGGATCGAGCAAATAGAAGAGGAAGTTGAGTATGTTAATATGCTAAGCCGAATCTAAAAGGAAAGATGTTTATGAAGGGAATGATGAAAAATGTAGAGACCTTGTGGATAGAAATTAGCAGTGGAGGTAAAAGTATAAAGAAAATGTTTGTAGGAATATGCTATAAACCACCAAATATCTGTGAGATTGAAGAAGCTAAAATACTTTTGCAAATGGAGAAGGCATCAAAACTAGGTCATGTTTGCATAATGGGTGATTTTAACTATCCAGACATAGACTGGCGCAAAGAGATTAGCATTACAACAAAAGGAAACAGGTTTTTGGGGGTGCTTAAAGACAATTATATGACCCAAATTATTGAGGAATCAACCAGGAGAGGGGCAGTACTGGATTTGGTCATATCAAACAATGTAGAAGTAATACAAAATATTCAAGCCCAGGAACATTTTGGTAACAGTGATCATAACATGGTCTCATTTTAAATAAATTATCAAAAAACAGATTACTTGGGTACAACAGAGACCTTAAACTTTATAAAGGCGGATTGTATTAAACTGAGGACTAATCTACAAGTAATACACTGGGATGATGTTTTTGCAGGGAAAAATGTAGAAGATAAATGGGCAGTCTTTAAAACATTGTAAGAAAAGCACACTCGAGAGACTTCCAGTGACGTCACCAGGCATGGCAGCTTAGGGCTTGAGATCCCGAGTCCCTCCGCATGTTAGGTGCTAAAAGAGCGAAACTCATCTTATAAAACCGTGAAAATCACAGGAAAGGACTGACTAACCTCCAGGATGGCAAGCAGGAGAAAAATACAGAGCCAAAGCGTCTCGGCATACTTTACTCCTACACAGCGCTCCACAGAGCAGGAGGAAGACCCGCAAAATGGCGTCACTGCAGGCGCGCCTTGCGGACCCGCCCGTGAGCAAACACAAGGAGAGGGGTTCCATACAAGACACGAACTCACCAAGGAAAACATGGTTCTGTATATGGATCAACTAGATGCAAAAATAAGAAAGAGATTCCAGGAGGATCTAGGTGGGGCAATAGCCGGTTTAAAACTGGACCCTAAACACACACTCCCAGAGAACTGAGACGCTGGAAAACAAGGTGGAGGAAATTGAGAGTTTGCAATCTTCGGCTGAAGATGAACTCAATAGACTAAATAATGAGATTGCGGCGTTGAAAGACGGGCTGGAAGATCAAGAAAATGATAGACGCCAAAACGTGCGAATAAGAAATATTCCGGAAAATATCTCCACAGAGGCCCTATCTCCTTATCTGAAGGAGCTATTTCTACAGCTGGTCCAAACACTCCGACAGGATGAACTGGAGTTGGACTATGCCCACAGAGCCCCAGGTCCCAGATCAGAGGACCCCAGAAGGCGAAGAGGCGCCATAGTCAGATTTCACTCTTATACTATTAAAGAAAAAATTCTAGCAAAAAGCAGAGAGAGTGATCTTTAAAAGAAGGGAAATGAAACCTCTGACGCAACATCTAAGCAATCAAAAAGTGAGGTATAGGTGGGGATTCACATTCAAACTTTTTGTACAGTCCAATGGAAAATTTCTTGCAATCTCCCGGCTGGAGGAATTTCCATTGTTCCTGCGGGCACTAGGGCTCCCTGCCCTGAGGGAACAAATATCCAGAGAAGAAAAAAGACAAAACTTACTTCTGAAACCCAGTGTGTCCAGATCATCAGAAAGACTTGCTGGCCAGAAGAACGCCCGTTCGGATAACTAAGGAGCGGAGATCCAGACTTTGGAAATAAAGAATGGAGAACAAATGAAGACCCATCTTCCGATAATTTTCCCTTAACCCCTCTTCCCCCCCCCCCTCCCTACCCATCAAGCTGTATTAATATGTACAGGTCCTGATGTCCAATTCCCTATCTGTCACTCCCCCCCCCCTCCTCCCTGCCTCAAACTTCATTCCCTTCCCCCTACCCCATTTTACAATTTCTTTCAGATAGAGGACCAACAGTCCACTGCCTGGCTACCATGAATATCTAATTTACCCAGCGGGAACAGACGACGAGAGTGACGGCGACCTCATAAAGGAGAGAAGACAGGGGAAGCTTACACAGAGTGACAAGATCTGTTTCTTGAGGCATACCCAAGTTTTTTCAGGATTAGTCCACAAGAGAGCGCTGGAACCTAAGAAAACAAAGGGAAACAGGAGATGTCTGAATCAATAGGAGGTTTTAAGGGGAAAGGTCACAATGGATTGTAGCAGAGGGTTTGTTGAACATTGAGACTTTCCTTTTCCCCTTCATAAAAGAGATCTCCTGGAACTTATCTCAGCACATCCATTGAGTCAGACACAGAAAAGGCTTGTCTCGTGAACTATCCAGACGGCTCTCACCAAGGTCCAGAGAAAGTCACGGAACCAGGCAGGATGCCTCCAGCTTCAGGGCCAGGTTTTGTCTCAATATACTAACCATACCATATAAGTTTGACCCAAAAGGGGGGCGTCCCCTCCCCATCCCTAGAGGTATCTGGCTTATGGATCCTGTTGATCCACACATTTAAAGAGTTGAAAAGATTTTAAAATATGGAGGGCTCCGGACCAGATCCACTGAGTGCTAGCCGAGTAGGGTGCTCAAGGATGTCTCCAAAGGGCAATAAGCCCACACTCCTGATCACGCAGGTAATCAAGGATGGCACATTGGGGTTTTCTTTCAAAAACCCACTCTTTCTCTCCCCTTTCTATCTCCCTTTTCATTCCCTTCCCTCCTTACCTTATCTGGGACGTGGCTGGGCAGGGCCGGGAGCCTCGCCTAAAATATGTAATTGCAGAGGCCGACCGCCTTGGGAAAGCGGTTAGCAATTTCCCCTCTCCCCCTAAATCAGATCTATGGCTAATATATCCTCGATAAAAATAGTTTCACTAAACGTTAAAGGATTGAACTCAAGTGGAAAAAAAGGAGACTAGCGTTGCAAGAACTCAAAAAGACTACGGGTGATATCCTGTTTTTACAGGAAACCCACTATAATACAAATACCCCTCCAAATACCTTCAGACAGACGTTTCCTCAAGCTTACTATGCATCATGTTCTGCAAAAAAAAGTGGAGTTGCTATTTTAATCAAAAGTAGCATTCCATTTGTGTCCAGCAGAGTTCTATCAGATCCAGAAGGCAGGTATCTAATGGTGCAAGGGACCCTTTCAGGTGTCCAGGTGTCTCTCCTAAATATATATGCCCCCAATGATAACCAAGTGGATTTCCTGAAAAGTGTTTTAGAATCATTTGACCAACCGGCTTTAACAACCCTAATTATGGCTGAGATACGAATGTGGTATATAACCCAGATTTAGACAAATCCACAACACCAGGGGTCTGCTATTCAAGACAGCCCAGAAAAATTCCCAAAAATTCAGGGAAACAATACAACATTTTTGTCTCAGATATTTGGAGAGGCCAGCACCAGGGTCAGAGGGATTACACTTTTTTCTCGGCTCCACATCAGACTTACTCGAGGATTGATTATTTTCTGGGTACCAAAGATATTCTCATGGCATCCTCCCAGACGAATATCTTGGTCTGACCATGCTCCTATCGAGTGTGTGCGTTCTCTGCCTTTTGGTAAAAATAATAGGTATTCCTGGAAATTAAACGACTCTATTGAATTCGCAGGAGGTGGAGAGTACGATCAGACAAAAAATGACAGAATGTTTTGCGATAAATAAAGGCTAAAGATTTGATATCAATAGTGGCATATAAAAAAAAAGAGAAACAAAAACAATATAAAGAAATATCTGACAAATTGGCTTCATTAGAGCAACAACATAAAAGGGAACCTTCAAAAAAGCTATACAAACTTTTAGTGAAATACAGAATGGAACTAAAACAAATTCAAATAGACGAGGTGGAGAGAGCACTGAGATGGACAAATCAAAGATATTATGATAAAGGAAATAAGGCAGATAGGTTGTTGGCCAACAAACTTAGAGGTCTGAGAGTTACATCTCCAATCCCAGTAATCCGTACAAAAGCAGATTTTAAATACAAACAAATTTTAAATACAAATGAAGTTTAAAGAATATAAAGTATGAAAAAATTCAAACAGATCTCCAGAAATTGAATAATTTCCTAATATCACGGATAGGCAGAATGGTTTCGGTGAAGATGAGTATTTTGCCAAGGCTTCTGTATTTTTTCCAGAAAATCCCGATAAAATCCTGCTAGCCGAACTTAAAAATATTCAAAACAGTATTCCAATTTATCTGGAAAGACAAGCACCCGAGAGTGGCAAGGTCGGTAATGATGACCCCAAGAGTAAGCGGAGGCATGGGAGTCCCACATAGTGTCAAATACTATCATGCGAACCAATTGAAACAAGTGGTAATGTGGAACAATGATCCAGCAAATACATGCTGGCTGGGGATAGAGTCTGTCTATGCTGGTCCTTAGTCTCTGATGGTCCGGGGCGAGAAGTGAGAGGCTTGCGGGAAGGTTTAAACTGGGATCGATGGAAAACTTGGTCTAAAAATAAAACGAAATATTGCCTGAGTTCAAGTCCGTCATTATTAACCTCTCTATTTGGCAACACGGAGTTCCCCCCATGGCTCACAAAAACGAGTTTTACGCAATTTAGGGAATTAAATATTGTAAAGGTAGTTGATTTGGTGGAGGGAGGGAAGCCTCTCATTCCAGGAGGTTCAAACGAAATACCAAAGGCAAGACATTCAGATTTTTAGTTTCCTCTAGGTTAGACACTTCCTGCAGACGTTAATGCAGGGGGCAAGCTTTCCTGATTTAACTAAATTTGAAATATTATGCAGAAAAGGTGTGTATCAGAAGGGCTTGATCTCGGAGATATATACGGAGATAGCTTCAAAGACTGCAACCCAAAATCATAATTATATGTTGAAATGGGCGGAAGACCTCAATATAGAAATAGATAGGGAAGTCTGGGAGGATATCTGGGAATCGGCAGCTAAAACCTCAATCTGTACAAATACAAAGGAAAATATATACAAAATGTTATTGCAATGGTATCTAACCCCGAGTAGGCTAAGCCAGATCTTCCCAGGAGCACCAGATCTGTGCTGGAGGGGGTGTGGCCTGAGAGGAGATATGGTACACATATGGTGGACGTGCCCACGGATGCAAAAGTTCTGGTCACGGATCCAGAATATGCTGCTAGAAATTACAGAGCTGAGGATCCCTCTGTACCCACTGTCCTTCTTGTTGGCCAAGCCTATGGAGGAGTTGCCCACACCAGGGGTCGTCAAACTGCGGCTCGTGAGCCTCTTGGGGCACGTCCGTGCGGCTCTCCTCAGGTTTTGGAATTGCGGGGCAGGCTCGATACGGAAGCAAGCGCGTGGGCGGCGGACGATGCGGAAGCAAGCATGGCGGCGGCGCGAGCACGGCAACGGCGCTTGGAGACTGGACGGTGGCCGGGCAGGTCCAATGGAGAGGAGAGCGGGAGCGGAACCCACACACCCCGCCCACACACCCTGGCAGAGACAGAAGTCTGCATCCTGCCTAATAAGGTAAGGACAGCATTTGTTACCTGGACGGAGGGGGGGAGGGGAAATAAGATGATGATTGGGGGCCAGTGGAGATGAGATGATGATGGGGGCCAGCCAGCCTGATGTGATGAGGGGGAATAATGATGGGGGGGCAGCCTGATGTGATGGGGGGGAATAATGATGGGGGGGACAGTCTGATGTGATGACGGTTAAATCAACCGTACTTGTAAAAATATATTTATGGCTCTTTGAAAAATTCTAAATCGTTGTGCTACTCATATTTGGCTCTTTTGGACTAAGAGTTTGATGACCCCTGGCCCACACCAATGAGAAAACTGGTATCTATCGTTCTGACAGCAGCCCGATGCTCTATAGCAGCAGCATGGAAGAAACTGAACACTCCATATAGCTATACTGTCATCAAGAGAGTGAACAAAGTCAAATTAATGGAAAAACTCTCATCCCAGCTGAACCAGAAACTAGATCAATTTGATACGGTATGGGAACTTTGGACTCTGACTTAAACTTTATTTTAGTAGGAATAAAAGGAAAGTAAAGGTCTCGGTCGCCCTAGAGCAATGGACAGGGGTCTCGGTCGTGGTCGGTTGCAGTCCCATACCCTACCGCCCCCCCCCCCCTTTTTTTCCCTTCCCCCCCCCCCCCCCCCTTTTTTTTTTTCTCTTCCTGCATCCCTATCCCTGTCACTCTTTACCTCTTGTAGTCCCCCCTTTAGCTATCCCTAATCTTTATATTTTCTTCGTTACAAAGGAAAGAATAATTCGGTACCAGGATAAGCCAAAAAAAATGGGGATAAGTTGGTCTGTTTCAGAATATAAGGATGAAGGTAGAAAAACATCCCGTTGTAATGCGATATAATAATGTAAGAATTTAAAATCTATGTATAAGTGATAGATGAGTATAAGTACTATACCTATGATAAGCGTTTATGTAATTTGTTATATTTTTCAAGAGAAAACAATAAAAAGATTGGATCAATAAAGTAAAGCACACTCATCACGGATTGCTGGGACTGACCCGGCGATCTTGGTACACGTTGGCACCAATGACAAAGTTAGAGAAAGATGGAGGGTTCTTCAGAATGATTTCAGGGATCTAGGCCAAAAGCTTAAGGCATGGACCTCCAAGGTAGTGTTTTCTGAAATACTACCAGTGCCATGCGCTAGCTACCCCAGGGAGAACGTCAGAGATTAGGGAGGTTAATGCATGGCTAAGAAAGTGGTATAGGAAGGAGGGGTTTGGGTTTTTAGAGCACTGGGACTTCTTTTCTGAGAGGTGCAATTTTTATGCTAGAGATAGATTGCACCTCAATGAAGAGAGATCTTCTATGCTAGGGGGGAGAATGTTAAATGGTTGGATGAGATTTGAAACTAGGATGGAGGGGCTAGGGACATGGGGAACAATTATGTTTACTTCCCCTTCATTGCCCGTTTAATGAAGGGGAGTATAATGCGTGGTGCTAACAACCGTATACAGTTGTAGTAATAATGAGATAATGAGAATAATTCCTGTGTAAGGTCTGGAATGTGATCTTGATTGTAGGGAGGGTCCTGGGTGTGGTATCCTAGTTGGTAAACCAGCATAAGTGGCACTCAAGTTGTCCAGGAACCCAAAGGCTAATAATCACCCAAATAGATAATACCCTAATCCCTTAGTAAATTGATATAACCATGTAGCAAACAGGAAAAACTCACGAATCTGCTGCAGTGTCCATGTTAATCCCGTCAGACCTTCAAGGTGTGCCTCCGTCCATGGAGATTGATGCAATAGGAGAGAGAAAAGGCAGAGCACAACCGGAATCATATAAAAAAAGAGAATTAGGAGGAAAGTGCGTTATCCATAAAAGGGTTTAATAGTCATGGAAGGAAAAAAGGCAAGGCATTACCCTTCCAACATGTTTCGTGCTACACAGATCACTTTATCAAGGCCTTGATAAAGTGCTCTGTGTAGCACGAAACATGTTGGTAGGGTAATGCCATAAAACAGACAATACAAACCGGCGCCTAAAGAGTCCAATATGGGTGGAAATAAAGTCCAATTGTGATGGAAGTGCCAAGAAGTAGTAAGTCCAATCTTGCACTTCCAAAATCCACAGCAGGATGTTATGTGGTATATGTAAAGCGAAAAGAGAGAAAACCATCATAACTGCTACAAAATAAAACAAATAAACACACAAGACAAGACAAATACTAGACAAACACAATCAAGGCTGAGAAATAATACAAAGAGTTAATTTAATACACATAAAATAAAAAGAACGCTGGCAGATGCCGAATCCGGTTTGGAAAAACCGGAATCCTACTTACAAGACATCCGCGATCTGTTTATCGTTATATATTATCTCGCCAGACCTGTTCTTGATCGCAGTGATTTGAGACCTTTTCTGTACTCCCCTGAGTTTACTAGCTAGAAGTCTGTCGGCCTTGTTGCCCTTATCATAGAATCTCTGGTTAGTCCATGTGAGGGCTTTCTCTACATCCTCCAATTGGATCTTTTTAATCTCGTTTCTGGCAGCGGGCAGAAGTTTATGAAATTTTCCCGATGGGCTAGCTTTATGTTGCTGCTCCAATTTTATAATTCTCTCTGTCAAGTCTTTAAATAATTTTAGCTTAATCTTCTTCCTATGGGATGCAATAGAGATGAAATTGCCTCTGATTGCTGCCTTATGGGCCTTTATCAAGGCCTTGATAAAGTGCTGTGTAGCACGAAACATGTTGGAAGGGTAATGCCTTGCCTTTTTTCCTTCCATGACTATTAAACCCTTTTATGTATAACGCACTTTCCTCCTAATTTTCTTTTTTTGGATGAATCCGGTTGTGCTCTGCCTTTTCTCTCTCCTATTGCACCCGTTTAATGAAGGAAAGAAAACAGTGCAAAACCTCAGTGTGGTATGTAAAAAGTATATTAAAATAAAGGATCAGCCACTTTACAGATCATGAACCGCCTCAAATATTTAGTAATGCATTTCCGATGGGTTTCTACTCATCTGGTAGTAGTAATGTAAGGGTCTGGGAGTCACGCCGCCCTCGGCGTGCTCCTCACTCACTGGCAGCTCCGACGGGACCTCCCGCGGCACGCAGGCAGCCTCTCTTCGGAACGCTGATCACTACTCCACGTGGGCGCGCACGCCAAAACTCCCCTTCTACTCTTGGTCCGGCGGCTACGCTCGGTCACGCGGCCGCAAGCACAGCTACACAGAGGCACGGCCACACGGAGCCGTACCAACCCCTTAAAGGCACAGCACCTCAAACCATTGCTGCAATCCAATGCAGTCTGACTACTGGGCTTTATGGCTCCTCCCCTGGGACTCATGCTGGACCTATCCCTGCCGTAGCCGGTCCTTCCACACACCCCCACCTTGCTGCGCTGCCATTGGACCAGCTCTCCTATATATACCTAACAGTGTCACTGACTCGTTGGCTGAGCATAGAACCAGTTGTTCTCATCACTCTCTGCCTCCATAGTCCTGTCTTGTCCTGTTTTGTTTTTCCAGTCCTCCTCGTGTACCGAACCGGCTTCCGCCACGTCTACCCGCACCTCTGGCATCCCGAACTCGGCATACGGCTAAACGACTCTCCGCACCTCTGGAATCCCGATCCTGGCAAACGGTAACAGATTACTTCCTTATCTCTACCCCGGACTTTGCATACAGCACCCTCTACCATCCGTACCTCTCCTGCTCCGATCCGGACTCCCCGACTACTCTACTCTCAAGACGTGCCCTCGTGGTTGTGGGTGGCGTTATATCCTATCCCACCTCAGCACCGTGGTCCCGTCTCGTTTGTGGTGAGCACGCCCTGACAAGTAAGAAACGAGGAGTTGCTGTCCTAATTTGGTGTGGAACCCCATTCAATCTTGTTAAAATGGTATCGGACCCAGGGGGTAGATTTCTACGGGTATATGGCTCTCTTTCTGGCACGGCGATCGCCCTGATTAATCTGTATGCACCTAACGAAAATCAGGCAGAGTTTCTAAGGATGGTCGTAGACAAGGTCGAACCTGCCTATCCTCAATGATAGTGGGAGGGGACCTGAATATGGCCCTAAACCCCAACGAGGATAAATCGCTCCCTTCAAACCGCCCACAGATGGTACTGGTCCAGAAAACTGGGGAAAAAATTAAGGAATTTTCATTGGTAGACGTTTGGAGGTCCCAGCATCAGGGCCAAAGGAGATTATACCTTTTATTCCACACCTCACCAGACCTATTCTCGCATCGACTATTTTCTGGCTTCCAAAAATGTTTTAGAGGCCTCCTCAAATTCAGACGTTGGCCCGATCACATGGTCGGACCACGCCCCTATTATATTAACTCTGTTCCATTTGTAAAGTCAAGCACCTTTAATTGGAAACTAAACGATTCCTTGTTGAATCATCCAGAAATAGAGAGAGAAATCAAAATAGCCCTTACTGAATATTTCACAATCAATTCAGGCTCAGTCACATCACCAGCGGTACTATGGAAGGCCCATAAGGCAGCAATCAGAGGCAATTTCCTCTCTATTGCATCACATAGGAAGAAGATTAAGCTAAAATTATTTAAAGACTTGACAGAAAGAATTATAAAATTGGAGCAGCAACATAAAGCTAGCCCATCGGGAAAATTTCATAAACTTCTAACCTAGAGATTCTATGATAAGGGCAACAAGGTCGACAGACTTCTAGCTAGTAAACTCAGGGGAGTACAGAAAAGGTCTCAAATCACTGCGATCAAGAACAGGTCTGGCGAGATAATATATAACGATAAACAGATCGCGGACGAATTCACAAAATTCTATACTAATCTATATAATCTGCAAACCCAGGACGGGAGCGAAAGGACCTCAACATCCACAGCAGTCTCTGACTATTTGGATAGTTGTAGCCTCCCATCTTTAACAGAGGAAGAAAATCAGGTACTCAATGGGAAAATAACACAGGAAGAGCTGGCAAGCGCAGTTAAGACGCTAAAAATCTCCAAAGCTCTAGGCCCTGATGGTTTCACCAATGTCTATTATAAGAAATTCCTACCGAACTTCTCTACCCAACTCCTGAATTTGTTTAACTCCTTTATGGAGGGTAACCCAATACCAGCATCAATGTCCCTAGCCAGCCTTGCGATCATTCATAAGGAAGGCAGAGATCCGATGCAATGTGGAAGTTACCGCCCAATTTCCCTGCTGAATAATGACCTCAAACTGTACAGTAAAGTATTGGCGAACAGATTGAACCCTATTCTACCCAGATTTATACATATGGACCAAGTCGGGTTTGTCTCTGGCCATCAGGCCTCAGACAATACCCGTAAAATAATAAACATAGGGGATCATATCAACCTCACAGGCACCAAGGCGGTTCTTCTGAGTTTAGACGCAGAGTAGGCGTTCGACAGAATCGATTGGCTATTTCTTGTTAAACTCTACAGAAATTCGGTTTTAAGGACTCGTTCCTGGAGGGAGTCCAAGCACTTTATCACAACCCATCTGTGGTGGTCAAGCTCCCAGGCAGTACAGCAAATAATTTTGAAATCAAACACGGCACAAGACAGGGTTGCCCCCTGTTCCCGCTCCTCTTTGCTCCGACCATCAAACCCCTAGCGGCCAGAATTCGCGAAAGTGTAAATATCCAGGACGTATTAATGGGCAAAACAAACTATAAAATATTTGCTGACGATGTCATTCTAACTCTAACTCGCCCCCAGACTTCCCTTCTTAACCTACACAAAGAATTATCAGAATTTGGCACTATTTCAGGTTATAAAATCAATGATAAATCTGAAGCCCTAAATCTAAATTTACCAGAACCAGAAGCTAAACTGCTTAAACTAAACTTTAATTATAGGTGGAGCTCCTCCTATATTAAATATTTGGGAGTAAATGTATCTGGAGACTACCACTCACTATATCGATATAGCCAGTGTTCAACAAACCTATACATTTGCACGCCCCGGGCGAGTGGATTTAACATCGTGACGAGTTCCTATTGGCCCAAGCAGCACACGTGTGGTACTAGGTGGCGAGTAGATTTTTTTGTTCGGCGAGTAGATTTTTTGGTGATTTGTCGACCACTGGATATAACTACCCAACCCTATTTGGAAAAATCAAAAAAGATCAGAATAAGTGGGAGGGCTACCAGATCTCGTGGATCGGAAGAATGGTCTCGGTGAAAATAAATATACTCCCCAGATTATTATACTACTTCCAGACACTTCCGATCCATGTCCCGGGCTCAGAATTAAAAAACGTCCAAAACAAAATGTTCAATTTTTTCTGGCAAGGAAAAAAACCGAGGGTCGCTAGGTCGGTCATCCAGAGGAAGAGGAGGCCTAGGTGTACCGGACATTGCAAAATACTACCAAGCGGCTCAGCTGCGACAAGCAGTAGTGTGGAATGCAGATCCGGGTCAACACTGCTGGGTGGACATTGAATCCCAATACGCCAGGACGCCTTCTCTGCCAGCCTGCCTTTGGTCCATGGATAGAGGCGGTATGACGGCGCATAAAATTGAGCTAGGCGCAATGAGGCAAACGTGGGAAATCTGGTTGAAATGTAAATTTAAGTTTAAACTCTCATCCACGGGGTCACAGCTCACCCCGATTTTAAACAACCCGAAATTTCCCCCATGTTGCAAACCAAAGCAGTTTGAACAATTCAGTTTGAAGGGGATCAGGGTGGTCGCCGACTTTTTGAGCAACGGAAGATTACCGAGTTTCCAAAATTTACGAACCAAATTAGAGGCACCAGAATTGGACACATTTAAATATCTCCAAATTCGGCACTTTCTTCAAAAAATGTCCGCCAAATTTGAATTTCCCCCTCTCACAAATTTCGAGATGTTGTGCAAGGTTGGCAATCATCAAAAAGGTTGAATAACTAAAATATATGCTGAAATGGAGATAACAGCGGGTCCCTCAGCACACGATTATATGCTGAAGTGGGCCGCAGAATTGAATATTATTATAGACAGAGAGGATTGGGAAGATATCTGAGACGCAGCCTCAGGAACTTCCATATGTACAACAACAAAGGAAAATATTTACAAAATTTAAACAAATCTACCCCCTGGCCTCCGATTTATGCTGGAGAGGTTGTGGACAGAGAGGGGACATGGCCCACATTTGGTGGTCATGCCCGAGAATCCAGACTTATTGGCTTACAGTACAAAATGTAATAAAAGAGGTTACCGATCTCACTATTCCTCCTGATCCACTGACCTACCTACTCGGCAGGCCAATAGAGGAAATTGACCGCCCAGTTGGGAAATTGATCTCCTTTATTTCAACAGTGGCAAGATGTGCGGTGGCGTTCTCCTGGAAAAAGGTACTACCCCCCCTCCATGCAGATGATCAAAAAAAGGGTGAATGAGGTTATGTTGATGGAGAGATTAACAGCATTCCTCCAACGTAAAACAGAGAATCACTACAAGATCTGGGAACCCTGGCTCTGTCATTAGCCTGACTCATTTACCCAAAGAACTGGGAACTAGGGGAGAAATATGATCCCCAGCTTGGTCAGCTGTGTTCTAAAAACTGGGGAGCAAACACACCCCCTATCTCCCCCCCATACCCCCCCCCCCACCTCCTCTCTTTCTTCCTTTCTCTCTTTCCGACCCCACACTGACTGGTTTACGGTGTGGCCCAGAGGTCTCGCCCCTCTCTGCGATGCTCTTTCCTATCATTATATTCTTAAAAACTTTAAGTTGGTATTAGGCTGATATTGTTTACTATATGCTTGTAATCTTTTGACTTCGCCTAATGAAAATGTTTGGAAAAAAAAAAATACAGGATCAGCAGGTGAGTATTAGGCCGTGCTTATACCGACGGCGATGCAAATTCGCCCGAAAACAAACGCATTGCCGCCGCGTGCGCTTATAGTGCACGCGCCGTCGCAAAAACCCGCCGCCGGCAAAATTTGATTTTTCAAGGGCCGTCGCGTCATGTGACGGCCCTTGAACAAACCAAATTGCGGGAATCCCGCGATGCGGCCGACCGGCGAAAGTTACCCATCGTATCGCCGTCGCCATCGGCAGCACTATAGGCAAAGCCTTACACGTACATCAATGGAGACAAAAAGAGGCATGGCATGGTAGGGACATGTTACCACAAATGAAATCCCCCACACTACACCGGATTGTACAGATGGAGCCTGCCGGAACGTCTAAGGATCCTTGTCGTCGGGACACCTACTCCTGCTGGTACCCTCGGTCCTAGTCCACTCGATTTATTCCATCTCGGTGGGCTGTTGGGATTTTCACGTCTGGATAATAGTTTTGATAGTCCCTCTGGTGTAACTGGAACGCTGATTGCACGCTGACTCCTCGTGGCGATCTCCACAGAGAATATAATCCGTTATATATTTACAAATGCATATACACACTACAAGAGCTATACAAATGCATATACAACTACAAGAGCTCTACAAATGCATATACACACTACAAGAGCTATACAAATGCATATACACACTACAAGAGCTATACAAAACAGCATATACACAACACCTTAACAAGACTATCTACAAATGCAATCCACTCCTACAATACAGAGCTATACAAATGCATATACACACTACAAGAGCTATACAAATGCTTATACACACTACAAGAGCTATACAAATGACATTTACAGAAAAATGGCTGAAATACCTGTGCATTCTTCAAAGAAGTCCGGAGGCAGCTATTTTTTATTTGTAATGTGGTTTATTATGATACTGGAAGTCCATACAGTACATTGAGATTCTTTATTAATTGCCCCATCGGCAACCACACAAAAATGTCCTCTTCCTCAGTGCTGCTGTGTAAAACATAAGGGATAGAACGCGGGAAATAATTGGCAGGTTTGTGCAATTTCATAAGCCACGAATATTATCTCCTTGGCTGCCGGAGTAACGTGCAACGCATCACAACGCCCCTCTGCCAGATAAGAAAATACGGGGTGATCCACCAGCTCTGATTTCCTTTATCGGAGCTTCGTGAATCACTCCTAAAAAATCTGCATACAATTCAACCTCTCAGTGTCATAAATTACATAATAACTAAACAATAGCTAAGGAAAATCTATATGTCAACGATATTACTTTTGACATTTAATTTTAATAGCGGGATTATAATGTAAAAGTATATGTTTTTGGAACATTTTGAGTGCTATGGCAAAAGTAGAATACAGAGAGAAATGTAAATTTTTCGCCTCTTTACGTCCTTACATTTTAAGGATTATATATCATTTTTTGTGCCTATCCTGCTCCATTTTTTTTTCTTTCACTTGTGCCCAATAAAACGCCAGGTCTGAGGTGATGTGAACCTTTTGCACCAGACATAGGCAGCTTTGAATATAACCTTTTTACATGGGGCCCGAGTGAGCAAAGATGGAGCAGTTGTGTTAATACATCTCTTCCTTTGGACCTCTTTCTATAAAGTCCAATAGGACCAGTACTGGCGCTACCACACAGCCCTTTGTCTTCAATCAGGCTTTCGGTGCAATAGAGCCAAGTTAGAGCTAACGCACTTTATAGAATAAGGGCCATTGAGTCTTTATTTAATTAAAAAAAAAAAAAAAAAAGAGTATACCAGATCTTTTTAAAGCATTTTGAACGTATTTGTGATTTGTCTTTGTCCCATTTTATTCCTTTTTCTTATTTCAGCTTCCCTTCGGGCAGAGTGTTGTGATTCTCTTTACATTTGTCTTGCAGGAAGCGTTTGCTGCCATCACAGTGATCAGGCTACTGCTCATCTGCCCATTAAATGGCGACAATGGGAAATTATTCTGGTTTACAGCTCCCCAGATCATTACAGCTCTAGTTGTAAGTCGCCCGCTATGCCTGGCAAAAGTTTATCACAAAATAAATGGTGGGATTCTCCTGGGATTACTGAACCGATGTAGAATCCACAGCAGCTCACTACACATTGCGATAATTCAAAAGAGAAAACCTGTTCTTGTTTTGGGCTTTATGCTATGTATGTATGTATATATATAAATATATTTATTTATATAGCGCCATTAATGTACATAATGCTTCACACGTGATAATCATATAAATAACAAATACAAATAGCGCATAATGGGAAGTAGTGCTTTCAGACATAAGTGACATTTAGGAAAAGGAGTCCCTGCCCTGAAGAGCTTACAATCTATATGTTAACTGTGCAGTATTTTCTGTACCACTATCACATTGTGTGTGTTTTTTTTTATATATATATATATATATATTTATTTTTTATTTTTTTGTAAAGAGACTAGTTTAAATAAGAAATCCATGTGTAAGCTCTTCCGGGCAGGGACTCCTTCCCATTATGTGTTATTTGTATTAAGACAGGATTGAGGGATAGTATCCCTATAAGCGGGTCTCAGCTAACTCAGGGTAGAGTATAAGTAAAATGATAATAATAACCTCTGTGATCAAGGTATAGGAGCAAATATGAGTGCTGGGGAAACTCTGATAAACCATGTGTAATGGTACATGAAATGGTATATGTGCACTAATGGCGCTGTGTGGCTAGCTCAGGTCTCCATATATGCCATAAAGTTCCCAAACAAGCCCCAACAGAACCAAAAAGTACATACCAGAAATGATCTTTGTTTCAGTGAGAATCCCCTCTTTTGCAGCACAGCTCTTTCCTTGTAGTGGGTGCTTCACGTCCATAGAAGTACAGAGAAGAGTAGTCCCAAGGGGGGCACAGGCGGAGCACTGCCAGATCGAAGAGGGAGAAAGGGGGCTGCATCCAGTAGTATTAAAAATATGTTTAATTGAGTGGTCAAAAAAAGAACATTATCACTTTTACGCGTTTCGGGAATTGCGTCCCTTTCTCAAAAAGTGTATCCGCGTCTGCGTGCATACCCGTTTCATAGCAATATATATATATATATATATTTACATACACATACACACACACACACAGTGGCCTCTAGACCATAGCCACCTGGATGATGCTCTGCTGCCTAAAACCCAATGGGTCTAAAACTGAGCTCCTCATAAACCTGGCCCAATACTCCCTTTGCCATCACCATAAACTGAACCACCCTGTTACCAAAGCACATTTTCTATTTAATTCTTGTTCTGCTAAAATCTGTTGCTTCTTCCTCCGTAACATTGCTAAGATCTGCCCTTCCCTCTGTTTCTCAGCTGCTGAAAATCTAATGCATGTCCTTATCTTCTTTTGTCAGGTTTATTGTAACAGGTCTCCCTGTCTCACAACTTTATCCCTTGCAATTCATCCAGTATTCTGCAGCTAGAAACATTTTACTTTCTCCCAGGACAGTGTCTACCTATCTCCACCTTACAGTAAATCCTTCTCCTGGCTTCCCAGCAAGTTCCAGATCACCTACAAAATTCCCTGTCATGCCTTCCATGCTCTCCGCAAGTTAATTTGTCTTTACATATCGGCTTTGATTCCTCGCTGTGACCTTAAGGGTTAAACTGCAATTTGCTTTCCCCTAGATCCAAGGACTTCCTGGTTCCCATCCTATTTAAAAAAAAAGCTGTGTGTGCTGTGCACGCGCATAGTAAGTGAAACTTCTTTGACTTTTGTCACAGAAATTGTATTTGTGTTGGTGATGTTTTAATTAAAAATCAAAATACAATCTCAATGACAAAACGCAAATAAATTTGACTTAGAATGCGCGTGCTCAGCACACATCCCCTGTATTAGCTATTTGCACTAAGTGTGAATTCCGCGTGTGAGAGTGTGCATGTGACTGAGAGTGTGCGTGTGACTGAGAGTGTGCGTGTGACTGAGAGTGTGCGTGTGACTGAGAGTGTGCGTGTGACTGAGAGTGTGCGTGTGACTGAGAGTGTGCGTGTGACTGAGAGTGTGCGTGTGACTGAGAGTGTGCGTGTGACTGAGAGTGTGCGTGTGACTGAGAGTGTGCGTGTGACTGAGAGTGTGCGTGTGACTGAG
>CM071570.1:107386512-107614857 GCA_036426205.1 Ascaphus truei | reverse complement strand
GGGGGGGGGTCCGCGCGGGTTGCGCCCGGGTTTTTGTACCACCGCTTCCTGGTGGGCCCGCAAACGCCCGCGTCACTGGAGGGCTGAATGGCGCCGCTGCCAGCCGCTTCTGCGCATGCGCGGCATGGCAGCGGTAGTGGAAGTTAGACGGGCCCATGTGTGGGCTGGGAGGGAGGTCCCATTCGGGTTAGGAAAGGGTGGGGGAGGGGCTGTCCCGGTCGGGCGGTCTCTGCTGTCCCGGGCAGCAGACAGGGACACATGTCAACAGCCGTGGCAGCGGGCGGGGAACGCTGCCAACCGCTTCTGCGCATGCGTGGCTTTCCTCCAGTCCCCATGATTACTGAGCATGCGCGGCTTGGCAGCGGATGTGCGGGGGGAATGGCGGCCGTTAGGAGCGGCGCCGGCGGCTATCGCCGCCGCCGCCGCATATGTCATCAGCCATGTGGGGGGAGCGGGGGCCATTAGGAGCGGCGCCGGCAGCTACCGCCGCCGCCGCCGCATCTGATTTGTGGAGCGGGTGTGATGTCAGTGTTGGGGTCGGGCTGAGCCAGAACACAGCCCGGCCTCAACTGCCAGCACTGACGTCACATCCGTTTCATTTCTGTCTCCACAATTCTTTTTTGCCCCATCACGAATGAGGTGCCGCTAAAGAAGTTTCACTTCAAAAAATCAGCAGTGGGGGTTTAACAAGCAGGGGGAAACTATTATTTGAATAAGAGTGCATTTAGTGTAATGGTTTTTGAACAACATTTAATTCTGAACATCTTGCAATGTTTCCAGTAGTTCCAGTAATGTTCTTCAATTTGCAGTCTCTGGACCAAATAGTCCTGCAAAGGGCCTTGGCAGTGGCCTGTTTGTTGTCTGCCCCTGCTAAATGCAATGCCGTTGCACAGACACTTCAGTGCAATGTATTACACAAATTAACTTTGAATCTAAGGTAATATAAATATACATGGCACAGACGTTGAAGCATAATCATTTTTAAGATTTTTAAAAAAAAAAATATTTCTAAAATGACATTACAATACTCCTGTGTGCCTTATGCTCCTAATTTAAAACAACTAGTTTAAGAGCACTAGTATGCAGGAATGCTGCATACATTTGGTTTACAGTTTCTGTAATAAAAAAAGATCTACATTGGAAAAAATATTGTCAGCGAGTATAATATTTGCTTTGAGTACGAATGCTAATGGCCTTTATTATTTTATCTTTTTTACGTGAGCACCCACTAGAAGAGTTCATTTCTCGTTATGCCTATAGCACGTCACTTTAATATGTTTGACCTCAATCCTTTTAGACTGTGTTTGTCAATGTAATTAGTTTCTGCTTTGGACAGTGGATCAAAGCGTCCTTGGTGAGACGCCATTTGTCTGTCTCCTTCTCTCTCTCGGTGTCTGACTCCCTCAGACTCCCTCTGTCTCTTTTGAATGTTTACAATGTCTGTCTTTTTTTTCCCAGGCAATGTTAAAAGCAGTCCCATCTTTTCTGAGCAGTTTTCATAGATTGGTTACATCTGTTATGCACGAGGGACGGCAGAAAGGAGACAAAGGTAATTGCCCGAAATGGTTTGCAGTAGGTAGAATCTCCTGAGCTTTTAAAGGTACTCACGAAAATGAGAAGTGCTATTATCTGTCTGTAATCTGAATAGAGTCATTCTATTAAACGGCATCTTCTTAAACTAGTGTCCCATTTAGGGAACATGTTATCCCTTTTGTTGCAGAAGGTGCAGGTAATGCAGTTCATTACTTAATCCTGCAACAGCAAAAAGCTTAATTGGTCTGCCCTTTATTTGTGTCTTATGGTAGCTTATGAAATTGAACATAGTTGCATTGATAATTAATTTTAAAAAAAATAGGGCAAGTGTAATAAACGATTCACCTTTAGGTAGTGGGTGCAAGCAAAATAAATGATATTGATTCCTTGTTCTGAAGTAATATAAACATACCGGATGCGATGTGCTGCAGCGCCACAGGGAACATTTTCAAATGCAGGTTAGATTACTACATAATCTTTTTATTTAGTGAAGAGCAAGCTCATATATGCAACGTTTCAGAAAAAAACAGGCCCTTTATCAAGAGTTAATTAAGGTCTTAGTAAAAGGGCCTGTTGTGCCTGAAATGTTGCATATGTCAGCTTGTTCTTCATTAAATAAAAAGATAATGTAGTAATTTGACCTGCATTTGGAGTTTATTTCCTATGGGGTTGCTGCACATCTCATCTGGTACAAGGCTTATCTGAATTCCGCATCTACTTTTTAAGTTACACATTGTTTCTGCTACTATAGCAGGGCATGATTGTGCTTATTAAAGGGCTACTAGTTGCATCACCAGAAAATGGTTTCTGGACATGCTCTCAGTGTTGAAGTGTCATGGGAGACTCCTGTGGCGGTTGGGATCTCGGTGGCCGGAACAGCAGGAGCGTAGTAGGGGTCACAAGCAGATATCAGAGGCAGGCGGCAGATAGCGAAGTCAGGTAACAAGCAGAGGTCGGCAACGAGGAGTGTGGAACAGGACAGGCGGGCAGGAGATGAAGCAGGGACTGAGAACTGGGAGCAGGGACTGAGACTGGGGAGCAAGGAACAAACAGGGACAAGCCAGATTACCAGCAAGGGCCTTTACTAAGAACAGAATCAAATACAGACGGGTACAGGAACAGATCAGGATCAGAGACAGAGGCATGTGCAATAGGAGTCTGACTTGAAACAAAGGAAAGGGAAACAGACAGGAAGCAGAACTATAAGACAGAGTGAGGAGCAACAAGAAGACAGACAGACAGACAGAGGAACCCAGAGCAAACAGAAGGCAGCAGCACACCCGGTGGACAAAGAAGCCATGGCTAGGCAGGAGGTCTAGGCGACCCTGACATGTAGTGATCATATATGCCTTTTGGCATGGGCATCCCGACAAGGCAATTCTCCATCTGAACATTCACTTTGTAGTGTTAACTGTGTAAAAAGGGAGTATGTTATTTTAATGTCCCATGGAGTATCAAACCCTTGAATGCTAGAGTGCTATCAGAATAATACACCACAGACCATTCAAACATTTGATGGTTGATAACCAATTTTTTAAGATACGAATTGCTAACTTAAAAAAAAAAAAAAAAAGTAAATACTGTAGTAATAGTAATAAATAAATACAAAATCTGCCTTGGAAATATCCTCATTGTGAAAGCTAATCTCTCAACAAAAACTACATTCATGTTCCCTTTTTGGCATGTCCCAATTACCTAAACTCCCAGGTACTTCATCTCTTCACATTGTTTGAATTCTAGAAATCCTCTGAAAAACAGATTCAAACTATTTATGCATCTAAAGATATAAGCATTTGAAAATAGGTGTCTGAATAGAAGAGGGGCTGTCGATCTCAGCACAACACTGTTGACATGACTATATCCATTAGAAAGAAAAATGTGTAGGAACAATAAAGATTTCTCATACATCACAGTCGTAATTATTCACTTAAAACCAGAGACAGAACATAAAACACAGACAAAGCTCAGTTTTAGCACATCCAGTGAGACTCATACACGGTACAGTGCCTAAATATATATGTATAAATATCTATTAAGTAAAATGGTCTTTTAGTTTGACATTTTTGGCCAAAACAATAGGAGCTTGTTAGGTGTCCAGTATATTTCACAATTGTGTTTCAGCTAGTCTTGGCTGATTGGAGGTTGGCAACCTCCTACTTAATTTAAGCTCACCCCCTCCCACATTTAAATGGTTAAGGGCTCACTCCATAGCATCTTCCACACAGGGGAACTTGTTTGCTTGCAGGATGGTTGTGACAACTCTAATACAGAGTGCTTTTCCTGGTAATGTACAGGTTAATAAAGGCTTCAATCAGACTTAGAACTTTGCAACTAATATTGACAGATTTACTATAAATCATTCTTCCTGTTATTACACAGGTTATTAAGAATTTATATTAGCGTTAGGGACCCTTGAATTGTGGTCTGCCGTGAAGTTGGCTCAGGGGCTTACAACAATTTTGGCCAAAAATGTCAAACTAAAAGACCATTTTACTTAATAGATATTTATACATATATATTTAGGCACTGTACCGTGTATGAGTTTCACTGGATGTGCTAAAACTGAGCTTTGTCTGTGTTTTATGTTCTGTCTCTGGTTTTAAATATATATTGCCATGCTCAGTAGCACTCCTCTGTGACACTCATATGCTTATATATATGTTGTGGTTATTTTGGGGGTTCAATAGGAGCTTGTTAGGTGTCCAGTATATTTCGTAATTATTCACTTACCTAATACTTTGTCCTCTAAAAATCAGTAAGTCATATTGCAACAGAGATTTGGTGTCAGCTTATCAAGTGATACAAATGTTAAATGTTGTGAAATGCGAAATGTTTGTGATGTATAATGTGTCTTAAGACCAATAACTGCATTTCCAACAATGTTTGACATGAGTGACACTATTTTAACATATTTTTGTGTAATGGACTTACTTTATGAATTGTTTCATTATGTAGGAAATAGGATACAGAGTGTGCACCTCTTTCCAATGTTAATTGTTATGTTTATTTAATTTTTAGTCTTCATCTAGTCGACTCATCAGTATGTAATTGCCTTTGAACAAGCTTTCCAAAGGCTGTTTGTGCTGTTCCTGAGTGACAACATAATTAGTTATTGTATTTCATGTGATGCAGTGTGACATTTTTGCTTGTACAGTATGTGTTGCTTAATTCTTCGTGTATTTTCCTTCAAGGTACCGCAGCTGAATCTGAAATTATACTAAAATGTGCGCGACTGGTGGAGCGCATGTACACTCACATTGCGGCAAAGACAGAGGAGTTCACTGTGTTTTCTGCCTTCATAGTCTCACAATACGTAAATGAACTTCAGAAGGTACATTGTGTGCTCATTGTATTCACCTCTTCCTGCAAGTGACATAAATATTAATATTTTTTTCCCCCTTTTGTAAAAAATTTTATGTAATGAAAAGAAGGTATTTCTTCTAAAGAGCGAGGTAAGAAAGCCCCAATTGTGTGCACTCAGAACTTAGAGGGAGTAGATCGAAACTAAAATGTAAGTGAGAGAAATACTTGTTGAAGTAATGAGTCTATGTTCATACAGTAAGAGGCGATAAGATATAGCAATCCTCTGATTGATTAGAGAATGGTGAAAACATTGTAGATGAAAATAAATCTTTACTCTTGTACTATGTACTGTACACATAACAAAAGACTGGAGGATAACAAACAATATCTACAGTAGTATAATCGTTAAAAAAACTAAAGCAATCAGACCAATATTTCTCACTGTGTATAGTAACAGTGTGAACTGAAAATAAATGTTAGCGCCTCAGTGGGTAGGTTCAGATGTAAAGTGCAAAGCAGTGTGAAGACCAATTGCCCACAGAAACAAATTAAAAGTAGCAATTTAGACTATAGATATTGTTTGTTGTCCCTCAGCCTTTTATTATGTGCACCTAGTAGAAGATTAAAGATTTATTTTTATCATCTACAATGTTTTCATTCTCGATCAATCAAGGGTTTGCTATATCTTATCGCCTCTTACTGTATGCACATAGACTCATTACTACAACATGTATTTCTCTTGGTTACTTTTTAGTTTATTGATGTATTCCCTCAAGGTTCTGAGTTCACACAATTGGGGCTTTCCCCCGCCTCTCTCTTTGGAGGGAATACCTTATTTTTATGGTATCTTATTATTTCTCTAGTGCACAAACCTATAACTAATTAAGGTAGAACGGGTTTCATGTCCTTTTTACTCAAAATTTAAATGTTTAACCAATTGCACGAGAAGTAAAATGTACGCATCATGTTATTTAATTTTTCAAATTGCTGACACAAGCCTTTTAAATGTTATAAACTGATCCTTCCTTTTTTAATGCTATATAGTACTTCAGGATGTTTTTTTTTTTTTAAGTGTATTTAATGGCTACCATTGTCTTTCACTAGCCTTAAAGGAGCAATCCCAGCGTGCGTGTTTTTTAGCGATTTATTTTTTTTATTTATTTTTTAATTTGTAGGATTGAAGCAGGAGGTGTCCAGAGCTGAACCCCGTTCATTTCAGCTCCGGAGCCCCCTTCTCAAGATACAGACCTCCATAAGGAGGTGCCGGTATCTCATGCAAGTTTAAAGCTCCAGCATCCACGTTGCCACCCCACCTTGGGGATTTAAACCTTATTCACTGTAAATAACTTTCTCTATGTATATTTGTGGGTGTAATAAAATTGTATAATTTTTTGGTCTATTTGGACCTTTTGGATGTTGTAGAATACAGCTTATCACATGGTCACATGACTGCCATAATAAACACAAGAGTTGAGACGCGCTTGTCAGGTATCCTCAGCTGCCTGATCCTCTTCTTCCCGCTGCTCCGGAACTCTCCGCCGATCTACCGGGACAAAGCAAACGTTAAACAAAGAAAGGAGCGCAGAGAAGGCAGGATGTCAGAGAAATAGTTCACATTTATTAACGCACATTTAGCAACTTAAAAACTTACAATTAAGTTCCGACACTTGATCAATCAAATCTCCTCACACCGCCGATGCCAACACAGCGACACATTATATATTTAATTAAAGTGTGAGACAAGTTCAGCATTTGTACCTCCCCAAAGGTAAACAACTGTGAGCGCTGCTATTGCTAGGCAGCGGCTCCAGCGAGAGGATCGGTTTCTTCCTGTTAACCGGCTCCTGGTTCACTTCCAGTTTGACAACCGCGTGGTGATCCGGGTTAGTTGGAGAAGGGGGTCTCTTCGGATCTCGCTGTGTTGGCATCGGCGGTGTGAGGGGCTTTGATCCATCAAGTGTCAGAACTTAATTATAAGATTTTAAGTTGCTAAATGTGTGTTTATAAATGTGAACTATTTCTCTGACATCCTACCTTCTCTGTGCTCCTTTCTTTGTTGACTAATACTGTCCCATTTTCCTATAAATACCCACATTGAGTGCAGTACTCAGGGACCTTTTTCTGACCCCCTGAGGATCTAATGTTTATACCTATGTGCCTACATATTGTATTGTATATCTTTTATATAGCGCCAAAAGTGTTCTCAGCGCTTAACAAAGAATACAGTACAGGGAATTATAATAATACAATAAGTGCAGCAAAATCAGACAATAGGAAAGGAAATCCCTGCCCCGAAGAGCTTACAATTTAAGAGTTTTGATGGGGAACTTACAGAGACAGCAGGTGAGGGAATAAGTACTGTAGATGGCAGTGCTTGGCCACAATGGGTGGTAGGAGTGACTGAGTGTGGGTGAATAGCCATGAGTGCAGGCTATTGGGATGCTTTGTATTAGTTGGTATTAAAATGAGAGGGTTAACACAATTTACAGGGGAAGAGATGGCAGGAAGGCACGGGTGAAATCAGGTGTGTATGTCCGGTGTGTACTGTGTGTACATATACACAGTAATATTTTGGCGGTTAATAACCATTCTTCTGTATAATTTATCAATGGCACAATCCTTTTTCTTATGATTAGGTGACACTGCAGCCAGCTGTGAAGAAACATTTAACAGAGGGGATCTTCCACATCCTGGACCTCTGTATCGATCGTGACATCAAGTTCTTAAACGCATCCTTACAAATGGGAGTGCGAGAAGTTTTCAAAGAACTGTACAATGAGTATACCCACTACCACAAAACAAAGAACCAAGGAGAAGAAAAATATACAGCCTGATTAAGCAGATCCTTTTTTTAAATACAATAATGTGACATGAAATAAGTTTATATATTAAATGAATTATTACACAGAATATGAATTGCACCCTAAAACTTTTCATTTTGTATTTTATACTTGACAGAGAATTTCATGCTAGTATGTTATTTGTGCAACAGTGAGACAATTTGGTGCTAGGATTGAAATTCACTGCCTTCCAAAGAGTAATGGCCAAAGTTTTACGTGGTGTATCAAGAATCGCAAATGGTAATATGATGTTGAGTATCAATTTCATGAGGGTAGTTTTTTTGAATCAGCAGTAAACGCTATATTGTTGAGGAATGTATGAGATTTTGCATCTGTAACTGGTGTATTATTTTGTTTCTCACTGCATTATTTACGTCTCCAAGTTCTTAGATGCAATTAAGGTCTTTGCTCAAGAGATCAGTATTAGATAATGGAAACTCAAATAAATGTCACTGCAGTCAGCATAAATTGATACAAAATAAATATTTTTGAAACCTCTGAAACATACACTTTAACGTTCTTTGCACATATAGTACTAATCCTTATTCAACATCAATCTGGTTCATCATTTCCAACAGACTGACCTTCCCACATATAGTACACAGCAACTACTCCTGCAATATAAACTCAAATAAACTATTTATGGAGCTACTCTACTAAATAGTGAAAAAATAAATATAATAATCCTGCATACACACCTGGACTGTCAAAGCGAAACAGTATACTGTAGTAGTAGCCCCCACACACAAAACCTAACAAACCAAAGTGAATTGAACTGCTTATCGACACCTCCCACAGAGCCATTCATTATGTCCCAGGCTTTGTTTAACTGTGTACTGTAGAGTCTTCTTGAGGCCAGTTGCACACACGCATGTGCACGTGTGATAAGCCCTTCTTGGGGATTTTGCGAGAATGACTTCTCATTCAATGTGAATTTCCAGTCTGAAAAAAAAAAAAAGACATCCCATTTTTTTTGTCTCGACATGGGCTTAACAATTTTTGACATTCTTACAATCGATCAATCACTAGCTTTTTAATTCTAGTCATGTATACTGTACTTTATGAAGTGGGTGGCATACTGTAATTTTTATCTGGGGGTGTGAGGGTTCAAAACATAAACTGTTCAAAAGATTTCTTTGAACTAATAATTCTGCATACACACCCGGACTGGCAAAGGGAAACAGTATACTGTAGTAGTAGCACCTCCTCCCCCCCCCCCCCCCCAACACATACACACAAAGCCTAAGGCAGGTCCACGCTGGCTACTGCAGGGCCTGCTATGAGGGGGGGAGCTGCCGTGCAGCGCGCTGGGTTTTTCAGGAATACCTGAAAATTAAGTTGGCGACGGAGCGCTAGGCCACGCGGTTCAGCCAATGAGGGCAAACCTGCCGGGTGATGTCACAGCCGCCCCCCTCCCCCATTATGCCCCCTGTCTCTCCCCCTGCAGCTGCACACGCCGCCAGCCTCCCTGACGCGCGTGCAGCGCATGCAGCGGGGCCGCAGCCTAACAAACCAAAGTGAATTGTACTGCTTATCAACACCTCCCCAGAGCCATTCATTATGTTCCAGGCTTTGTTTAACTGAGATAAGCCCTCCTTGGGGATTTGTCGAGAATGACTGACTCTGCATTTAATGTGAATTTCAAATCTGAAAAAAAAGAGACATCCTTTTTTTCTCGATATGGGCTTATTGAAGGACTGGTTTTAATAAACCATTATGTAAACCATCTTTTTGATACGTTAACAATTTTTTGCCATTCTTACAAACACTTCCTTTGTAATTCTACTGTAATGTATATTACTGTAATTTTTATTTGGGGATGGGGGTTTTCAAATGATTTTCATGAATTTAAAGAAGGAACAATTTTATTTCTACAGGATAATCAAGGAAAAATTAATAATACAAAAAATACAGTATGTCGTCTCTTCTTCAAAATGTACAATCTTGTCTTTATCTTCTGCATTGCATTCTGTATTTCTTTTGTCATTGAGAGAGGGGGGGATTAGGGCAAATTACTGACTATTACTCCAGTATTCACACAGTACAATACGTTTGCACATTCCCCCCCCCCCCCCCTTGATTCCTGTAGTGCTGCAGCTCTGAAAAGAAAAACAAATGTCACAAGGATTAGTGCCTGAAAGGCATTGAGTATTTCACAATATTGGACTATAAGTATGGTCTTAACGTTTTTTTTTAGGCTGCATTAAGTCACTCATTTATAATATATACATTACTGTACAGTATGTGAGGATTTCAGTTTGCGCTCTATATTGTTGTGTATTTGTACTAAACTGTATACAGTATACTGTACTGTAACTATATGCTGTATAACTATAACTATACTACTGTAGGTTAGACAGCACACACATGTCTAAAACAAATGTACTGTACAGTGTACATACTGTACAGTAATACTGTATATACTATACAGCAGAAAGTGGAGAGGAAGGGCTGACATAAAATGGTTATTTTGAGTGCCATACTGTATCATACATACTGTACCTGTACTTACCTTACTACAGTACCTTACTACATTCCGGTGGCCTGCCCATTACGCTGTAAAAGAACAGGCAACACGCTAGCAATATATCAATATAGTTATTGCATCTTTGTGTGATGAGTAAGTCGTTCCAGAAACTCATTATTCCTTTTGGTAATTCATCCTTTTTGGACGGTTTCACAACTTTTCTGATATGATCCTTCATCGCATGCCATACCAATAAGATGGGATTCAAATCTGGTGATCTGGAATTGGAGGGGAAAAAAAGGTGAATTAGTTAAAGAGATAAACAGTGTAAAACAATGAGAAACAGTACACTGGAGAACTTACTCCGGTGGCGTCTTAACCCAGTTGATACCGCTCGCAAGAATATGTTAAGTAGAGGCGGTATGTTTAGGGTCACTGTCCTGGAAGAAACGGTGACCAGATGGGAAATCATGTCTAATGTATTCAACAATCTGGGAGACTATTTTCTCTTGGAAAAATACTTTATCCATGATTCCTGGAACAAGAAAAGAAAAATGTAACGGTACCAAATACTGTACACTACAGTTGTACAGTGCATAGGGCCTTATTTTACCCTCAAAGATGATGATCCATCCTGGTCCACGTCTAGAGATGGCACCCCACACATGCATCTTCACTGGGTGCTTGGGACGCGGCTTCAGAGATAGGCGTCCTTTTTTGTGGAATGCAAAAGTGGCAAATCTCTCAAGAGCTACATTTGTCTCATCAGTAAAGATGACATCCTGAAAAGTCTCGTCTCGCCACTTTCGATCCATGCCCGTGCCTGGTCCACTCTTTTGATCTTGTTGGCACCCCTTATCATAGGATACGCTCTGTAATGACAAGGAATAATTTTACAGGTACAGTAAAACCACACTTTTTACTACTGTCCAGTACTAAGTACAGCACAGCACTGCATACAGTACTATTGCAATATACTGAACTATTTTACTACTGTATACTGTACCATAAAGCATTCGCAGGGGGTATTACTACTGTATAGTGTAGTTTAGCTAGTGCTATATGCAATATACAGTACAGTACTTTGTTACAGTAAGACACTTACTTTACATGTCCATTTTTCCATCCCAATTTGCGTCTCAGATGCTGTTATATTGTGAGTTTTCTCTAGAGCAGTCTTATCTCTTGCTGCGCACCGCTCATCATTATCTTCACTGATTTGGTCAACCAGAAGCGTTGTCGTCCTACAGTGTAAATGAAAACAGAACAATTTGTTACAGTAGGCCCCAAATTTTCTCTAAAATAATTACAAGTTAATCTTGTATTACCTGAATAACAGGCAATAGTTTGTCATATGCAGCCTGAAAAAGAATGAGAATGTGTGAATGTCCTGTATCGCTCTGGGGGAGGTGTTGATAAGCTGTTGAATGTCCTCCTGCTATGCTTTGTGAGGGGGGAATCCGTCAACACAAGACGTCTGCCCACTACCAAACTGAGATGCCACAGGAGACAATCAGAATGGATAAAAACTCTGCCCAAGTTTAACCAGTCGTGATCATGTATACTGAACACGATGCAGGTGGTCACCCTAAACTCAGGGAAGAAAAGATCGCCCAATGCATGGGAAAACTTATGACCGAGCGGTTAGACGAAGCAAATGAAGAGTGCTTATTTCAAGCACCTTCTTGAAGAGACATTGGGAACCTGAAGAAAGGGCTCTTCCTTCATCTACTCTCATTAGAACCGCAGGTATATCTTGAGTGAGAGTGGAAGAATGGACTTTGGCCATGGCTAGCCACAAGCTACCCACAAACGGGAGGTATGTAACAGAGACTTAACCCTGTTTAATTGAGGCTTCAATATAAGCCTATAGTGATCTGAAGAATCCAGCAGGAAGCTGGTTAATTGCACTAGCCAATTAACCAGTCTCTACCTCGCTAATTAGACAGCTAGAAAAGCCTCCTGCTGGGAACTAACAGAGAGACACTTGAGCACACAAAAGGACTGTGTGCTGCCAGCAAGACACCAAGGACCAGACCTCTACTCCAAGGTGCAGCGAATCCGGGAACCGGCCTCAACGGACACCAATACGGACCCAGAGACTGACATGAAGGGCCACCTGCTTTGAGGTACCACTTTTGGACTTTGATGTCTTAGATTGGTAAGAGGCGTATCCTCCCAGCCCTGCAGATAGGGGCCGGGGTTGTGAGTTAGCCCTTACAAATGGATAGGCTGTTTATTTCTTTGTGTTTATATATATATATATATATTGCCTTAAACTATATCCCTTAAAGTAACGGGCTGAATAATGCCACTGTTTAATTTCCTCCATAACTGTCTACCTGGCCGTAGCTCTCCCATATCTCTTACACTACAGCATTAATTTTGTCATTTACACTTTGGAATGTCCTTGTGGTCTCCAATATAGAGTGAGAACTGGTAGAACTCTAAAGGTGAGAATTCAGGAACATGTCAGAAATATAAAAAATGGTTAGAGACACATAGTTTATCTAAGCACTTTAAAATCAACAGAACCCAGAAGGTCTGCTATTTTCTGGTATTGATAGGGTAGATGCCCATTGGAGAGGAGTTAACAGACAGGTGAAATTATCTCAAAAGGAAACTCAATGGATTCATACTATGAAAACCCTTGTTTTATGTGGTTTGAATACAGACATTGATCTACAGTAGGATGTTTTCTGTGAACACATATAAAAAGATTATTTATATATATATATATATAATTTTTTATTAGTCTGTTTTTAGACCTGTTTTTAATTATTTTATATTACTGTATTGGATATGTATTTCTTGTATAGTTACTATTGTGGTACAGTATGTATGGTTTTATTTACAAGAACATCATTTTGTGCCTACAAAACATGATATAGTGGGTCCCATTGACTTTATACCATTTTTTATTTATGTATCCATATGCAACAACGGGTAAGTTATTTGAGAATCAATATAGGAAGTTTAACATACATATATGTCTGTTTATATTGTATTTTTAAAAGTTTTTATACATGTGCTTTTTAGGCTGATAATATAATTGTGTTTAGTATTGGTATTAATATTCCTATCATAATATTTCCATACCCATTTTAATATAGGATTTTGTTTTTATTGTATTATAGTTAAAGCCCACATCCATCAGCAATAAAGGTTTCTATATATAAGTATGGATCTATATACATATATGGATAAATCCCATTTACTTTATATGTGTATCAAAGAATGTAGCTATTAAAGTAGCTTTGTAATGCATATACTGTATACAGTATTTCTATTACGAAGTTGATTTAATTGTTCATTGTAGTATGGTTCTTTCACTCAAGGTAAATGACACGATAATTGTGATGTCAATGAAGGTATATGGCAATGAATAGCCAAATCCTAGTGTAGGATGCACAGTCAAAAAGGTCGCACTACTTACTAAATAAAATAACAAAACTTTAATAATCTATGCTATAAAAACCGACGAAACACAATAAAAAATGCATACAAGTGCATTGATAAAATCCCCAGATGTGTAGGGTAACGGTACTTATTGAACACAATGTGTTCCAAATAGCTGTAGTGTAATCAATACGCTATACTGTATAGCAGGCTGCAGACTAGAGCATATAGGTATTATCATCATAATAGGTAATGCAGTATACTGCACCTTGATAAAGAGCGTTGCTCAAAACGCGTTGGTGGGGGCCCGTGGGCTCACTGTATGTTCATGGTTTGATCCATTAAAAAAATTTTATGGGACACACACTCTCTCGCAGATTGTTTTTCCTTTCCTGTATTCAGTTGTGCTCCAACCTTCCTACACTGCTTTGCTGTCACCCTTGGAAGACCGGATGCACCTACCAGAGGAGGTATACCATGAAGACCATCCAGATGTGAGTAATACTACTCTTACACCTTTTACTGCTCCACAGCGATATATCTGACTGGACACTAGCTAGTGGGAGTTGTTACTTACATTAGTGGAACTCCATCCAGGCCATCGTGTCATAGTGGAAGTAGGTGTCATATCCAATAGGATTTTTGGTCTTATTCTCCCGGTACCCCTAGGATTTCTACAGATGGAATTATTCTGTTAAAGGACTTTATTGTCGTTTTGATCTATGTTTTTGAGCACCATACAGCATTTTTTACGTTGATGCACAAAAAGAGCCGTGTAATAGTCCTTGGCTAGGGGTGCTAGCGGCAACCCCTATATCCCCGCCAAAAGTAAACTTTCCCAATTTCTCGTTTTCCCAATGCAGGATTAATTAGCCAATCCTTAGTCCTTGCGAATACTGGATGCTGGATACAAATCTGTACCGCCCGCTGTAGCTTAGATGAATCTGCTTACAAGATGGAACTCAGATGAATCTTAATCTCAGATGACTCTTCGATGGAACTAACTTTCTGACTGACTGCATGACCTTTTAAAAACTTCACATGTCCTATTTGCATAATGTACAGCCAATCTTTGGCATGGGGACCAATTATCCCACCTATAGCAAGGGTTTGCCAGTCCTGAAACAACTGGCACAAAGCCTCAGTATCGCATCTGAGCATGTGCTACAAAAATGTAATCTCCCCCCCTCCCCTGGCAACTTGCCACTTAGCATATGGCATCCTGCTTTCTTAATGAATGCCGCTCAGTCCAGCGAGGCCAAATGGCTCATTTTGATCTAAGGATATCGGGGCTTCAATTAGCACGGAAGGGCTAACAAATTATGCACACCTCTAGTTCCTTGCGTTTGAACTGTCTCTTTGAAGTGAGGATATGGGTGTTTCATTTAGGAAGGAAGGCTAACAAATGGGTCACACCTCTGGGATAAATGTCCCTTTGAATGCCATGTAAATCACATAACTTAAATATACCTAAACCAAGCTAGGTCTATTTATGCATTTATACACGTTACAAATATTAAAAACATCTCAATCTACATGATTCCTTTCTAACCCTCTGCATATACTGGGGAATCCCTGCAGATATATTTTAACCCCTTCATACCCATTTACCTTTTATTTTAATAAAACAAACATGCTCAGCCTTATACCTGACTGGAGTGTGGGGATAAACATTAACCCCTTATCCCCGTGTAGGTTGGGGTATTTTTCACACAGTCACAGTAATGCATGCACAATGCCCGGGCCCAAGAGCTGACGTTCTACATTTTAACTTAAAACCCCTATAAACTCTCTTCACCTTATCCCTGGTGAGAGATGTACTGAACCCCACACTGGGGTCTGGGGTTTGGGCATATTCCGAGACCCTTTAATGCAATTCAGTTCCCAGCCCGTTTTTACTGTCCTGGTTTGTGCTGAAGCAGGGGGGTTTGGCGGTGAGCTGCAAACGGCGTTCTAAGGAGGATTTTGTCCGGTGATCTGTGTTACTCATGTCCTCAGGAATCGAGGTGGATTCCTGAGAACATGTTTCGGGGTGCCCCACAACAATGGCCCCCGTCTACCCAAACACACCCAGACAACATTTTACCATAAAATCACCCCTGAAACTCACGCCCTGCACATCCCCGCTGGCTGGCACTCCTAAAACAGTAAAACCACATACATCTTTAATATACCAACAGTTATATACCACAATTAGGTGGAAGTGCTGACACTCACAATTTCACAATATAGCTCAGGGGCACATTACACAAACTGTATTATACATTTTCAGGACTGCACGCAGCTCTGGACTGCAGAACTGACACTTCACAGTCACCTTTTGTGATTCAGGGGCCCCCCAGCTGGGCATAATGATTTAATTGTGGCCTGGGGACCCCTTCACCGTCACAAAGATAAGCCCCGGAAAGCCCTTAACATGGTGACAATATTTCAAGCAGTTTGTAAAAGATGGAATAGTCAATGTGAAGAATCTATGCAAAATGTGTGTTGAATTAGTAAACGTTGGGGAAATGTGAGTTTGGTATGAGCTAGGAAAATACAATAGGTTATATCTGAAAGGCATATGAAATAGAAAGAACAGGGGGGCTCAAAACAAACTAAAAGTGCAAACTCAGAAAATGGCACTAACAGATCAACAATGATAAATACTAAAATGGATGTGATATATAATATAGTATATTCGTACTCACACGGCCATGTGTGGTACTGTTTCCAAAGAATGGTATATTTTCTCTATGCTGCTCCTTCACTGCAGCCATCAGCTGATACTCCCTTCCTGGTTCGTCACAGGTATAGCCTTACAGTTGTTGACTTCAGTACTCATACCACATACATACGAGGTAAGACAATACCGCCACACTTACAACGTGTTGTAAGATGCCATCTTGCGTCAGAAGGTGTCTTATACCATAGTAATGCTTAGTTAAAATAGGCCTACATACTCCAACATTTGGAAGGGCATATACACATATGTGATTTTTTAAATGTATTAACACAGTTGGCTGTAGAATACAAAGCTATTTAATGATTCAAGTAAATTATGTGGTTAACGATGGAGAGCCTCTTCCACTTAGTAAATACTCCATTTACAGCATTGAAAATGTTTTCCAAATTGGAAAACTTTGGAAACTTTCCCGAAGCCACATTTTCAAATGTTGAAATCGGGATTTTGCTATGAGAACTGAAAGCAGTTAGCACCTTTTAAAATAAATCCATATTCTTAATATATAAAAAATATTAGGCAGTAGGTTTATACATTAAAATGAAATAGTGATGTTTGGTATCATTAGTTCTCCTTAGTCACTGTTGAAGAGCAAATGGTTTACAGTAAACTGTCAATGCCCACTTTCACCACTGAGTGGCATTACATCTTTAAAAAGTCCACATCTATTTTACATTCAGTTTTGCTGCAGTTGAAACATGACACATCAATGCTACTACACTACTGTCCCCAGCATGCAGAAGAACCACACACAGTAAAATAATTTACAATGCTGTATCCACAGGCAGTGTGCATTAACCTCTTTTCTTCCAGAAGTACTTGTAATGCACTGCAGAACTATGGCCTCTCAAAGGGAATGTCATGATATCCTATTTATTGTTGTAGCCAGGTTCCCCTCCCGTCCCGTGGGGTGGGGAGACGGCTGCACAGCTGCATGGAGCGCCCGGTGCTCTGGAGCTCCGCGGCGGATGCCGGTAAAGGGCGTCGCCATTGTGATTCCACGCGTATGCGCAGGACGCCCGCTGTACGATCTGAGTTTTGGTGGCCATATTGGATAAGGCTCTGCAGGGGACTACGAGTCCAAGCAGCCCCAGGGGCGGCAGTACAGCCAATAGGCTGCAGAGGCAAAAGATAAGGGATTTGATACATTTGGCGCTCAGGGACAGCGCGCTCAGTCAGAAGGAGGAGAGCAAGCAAAGAGGTAGTGTCCAGGGAGTCCAGTGCTCCTCTGGACTAGGCCTAGAATTGCCCCGCAGGCCCCAGTTAGGCCCTGAGCCCTTCAGCTTGTGTTACTACAGGGATGGCCCACAGATAGGGACGCTTCCCTTTAGCTCACCACAAGTAGTGATAGTGCATCAGTGACAGACGCCACTCGGTGTGCGCAGCCTGCGGTCTGGGACCAGACCAAAGGCACCTACTCAGAGACAATTACAGGGACACACTCCAACGGGAGATCGCTCCAGAGGTGGACGAAGAGGATCCGGTAGACGCATCGTGGAATCACAGTGCGGTCCAATGGATCACCATCTTCAGGTTGTTCTGGTCTGGACCATAGACCAGGAAAGGTACCCAACGTGCACCAACGGCCACACACATACACAAAGGGATAGTGCTACTCCTCACATTTAGGTGCATCTGCTCTTGTGGAGATCGGGTTACAGGTGCCCAGGGCACCCTCAGTACTTTGGGGGACTCACTTTTGTGGTGTTGGGTTATTGTATTGTGGGGACGTTGTGTTTGGGGGTGTTATTATATTATTGTGTCAGTAAATATAAGTTGTGGATACCTGTGTGTGTCTTTATTTACTGCCGGTATTGTTCCTGGGAAGGGGTTATCAAGCTGCGCTAGGATACCTCCCAGGTAGAGGCTCTGTCACCTTATAGAACATGACCACCCCAGGCTCCCAGTGGCGGAGGATCAGCCTTCTGTATGCCAGACAGGTATCTAGCACATGTAGTTCCCTTAGACACAGGGAAAGGGGGCTACATTTGGAGGCGCTGCTGAGATTCAGACCTGGGGTGCCCAAACATAGTACAACTAAATTATGTCATCAACCATATCACTACCGTCCAGGCGGGAGGTCTGAATGGGCATTGAAAACCTACGTACCACCACAAAAGGTGCCCGCTGTTGGACAAATCCCCTGTGACACCTCCTCTTATGACATCAGCTTATTACTAGGGCAGTATCCGGGCCTACAGGGTCCTAGCCCGCCAAACAGATCCCAAAAAGGTATGGTGCGCAATGCTAGTCAGCGGCGGGTACGACTTAATAGGAAGGAGGTCCACCCACCTTACGGCTACGTGGAGCGCTTGATAATGGGTACCCTATCATCTACCTAGAAATACACGTGAAGGTGAAGCATCTTAGTTTCTCCACTGACCTACAGGAAATCCCAATGCTTATGTCCTCACCTTCCCCAGGAAGTCCTTGCTGGAGCGAAGCCAGTGCTGCGTCCGGCCACAGCCGCCAATAGGGTCCTGACAGTCCCAGTGTCAGGATCCAGGATCTGTGCCGCACGCGGCGTACTCGGCACTCACCTCTACCCGTGATCGGGCCCCCTGCTCTTTCTGTCACTCCTGACACTCTCCCTATTGGTCATGGGACTAGCCGCAAGGCTAGGGGCGCGCGCGCATTCCGCACGGACATAAGTACTGTCCCCTCCAGTTCCGCGTCCAGACGCCGCCAACGCGGCAACATCATCAGTGCACAGCACGCACACGCAGCATGCGGTCAGCGCTCGCATGAGCCGCATCATCTCTCTGCTTGTGGGATCCTCCACACACCAGTCTCCTGCACTCCGTTGGCCATTTCACGGTCTCGCTTTCTGATGCGCCTCCTCCCACCTTGTCCTCATTGGTCCCAGTATTCCTTACAGGGCCGCCAACAGTGGCCCACTGGCTCTTCGGCTGAGCATAAACCTTCCGGACTCCACTCTTCTGTTATCCTGACCTCGGCTACCAACGACGATCCGCACCTCTCCATCCCGACCTCAGCAAAGTACCTCGACTTTCTGCTCCTCTCCAATACTGACCTCGGCAAAGTACTACAAAGATCCACACCTCTCCAATCCAGACCATGGCTAAGTATTACTGACCATCCTCTCTTACCCCGACCCAGCTACCTTGATCAATCTACACTCCAGACGTGCCCACGCAGCTGTGGGTTGGTGTTCAATCAAATCCCCACCTTGGCCTCGCGGTCACGCCTTGTTTGTGGTGAGCACTCCGTTACACCCAGCTCCCGTCACATGGATGATATTCAGATGCTTGCCGAAGCCATACAGCAGTTGGCTGGGAGCAAGAGCGAGTCATATCAAGCACACTATTACCGTAAGCTAAAGGTCTTTTCAGAGGTAAAGCCCACGCCAGTCGGAGAAGAGGCATTTGAAGCCTGAAAGGATTACAGCTTGCTGGTCCTGAAGGAATTGTCTTGCAACGACGCTTTAAAGAGGTAGTGGATAATGGAGTGTCTAAAACCCCCCGCCTCTACTATGGTGAGAATGCACCAAGACCAGAATACCGATGTTATGGCACAGATGTTAGTGGCCTTATTAACGTGGATCTACGGCCTATAAGAGGGCAAAAGTGAACTCTGGTCCAGGTTCTATCGTCTTAGACAGAAAGAAGGGGAAAAACTGTCTGAGTTTATTCAGCGGATCCAGTTAGTTTTGTGGAATCTACGTTCCCATGATATAATCTCAGCCTCTGAAGTAAATGAGTATCGCAGGAAACTTGAAGAGTGCAGATGATGCAATCGCTCTCCACGCCTTCGGAGAGCGTACCGGAGCCCAGCCAGACGAAGCACCCCAACCGGATGCCTACAGTCGAGTGGGACCGGCAACAATTATAAGAGTCCTTGTGGAGGGGATATACTCCTCTGCGTTGCTGGATACAGGTCACAAGTGACCATTATCTACCGACAATTCTACAGTATGACCAGCATCTGAAACCTCTGCCTATGCAATCGGCAGCGAAGTTGAAACTATGGGGCGAACTACCCCTCTCCTCTCCACAGATCTATCCAGTACTCAAAGAAGAGTGTTGTAGAATCTCGGCCCAAGAGGGATATGGTCAACTATTCAATAACGAAGAGGGTTTGACCGAGATTCCACCGGGGGGGTGAGAGACATGGCCATGGTGTGCAGCTATCCGGGCTGTGACTAGGCTGACTGGTACTTCGCCTTGGAAACCACGCCCGAAGAAGATGCCAAGCGAGGGCACAAGATCGTGCCAGAGGTAAGAGAGTGGAAATCCTCAATTTCTGGTAGCATCAAGGTGACCATCCAGAACATCTTGCCTCACTCTTTATAATTTGACGTTGGTCAAAGACTGGGTCGAATTTACCCGGTTACACCCATAGAAACTCTGGCTCATGTGAACGCCACTACCGTGCAAGAAGAGCCGGCCGGGTTGCAGTTTGACTTCGGGGATTCGACCCTGTTAACAGACTGGAAGAAACGGCTAAGTGCCAAATTGGAGAAACATCGGGAGGTGGCCTCCACCAGCGAGGTGGATGTGTGCTTCAGCAAGAACACCCAACACACAATCCGGCTTAACGATGCCACACCATTCCAGGAGCATTCCAGACGTATCACTCCCAGAGATGTGGCGGACGTGAGGGACGTCCTGAAGGAGATGGAGACGGCAGGACTCCTAACAGAATCCAGTAACCCATATGCCTCCCCGATCGTGGTAGTACACAAGAAAAATGGGTCCGTCCGCCTGTGTGTAGACTACCGGACCTTGAACCACCATACGGTACCAGACCAGTACACTCTGCCGCGGACAGAAGAGATCCTCAATGCACCAGGAAGCGAGTGGTTCAGCGTGTTGGACCTGAGATCTGGGTACTACCAGGTACCCATGAGCTCCGAAGGCAAGGAGAAGATGGCATTTGTCTGTCCCCTCGGGTTCTATCAGTTCACCTGAATGCCCCAAGGTATTTGCGGCGCCCCGGCGACCTTCCAGAGGTTGATGGTGAAAACGATCGGGGATATGAATCCTCAGGAATGCTTAGTCAAACTGGACGATATCATTGTGTTCGGTAAGACTCTAGAAGAGCACGAGGAATGCCGCCTGACGGTATTAGATCGACTGGGTAAAGAAGGCCTGAAGTTGTCCCTGGATAAATGCAAGTTCTACCGCACATCAGTCACCTACGTGGGTCACATAGTGTCCGCAGACGATAAGGCTACCGACCCCGCTAAGGTCGAAGCCGTAGTGAACTGGCCCAGACCAGACAACATGATGGAGCTGCGGTCCTTCCTGGGGTTCTGTGGATAGTACCACCGCTTCGTAGAAGGCTACTCCTGCAAAGCCAAGGTCCTAAATAACCTCCTGAAGATCTACCCGGAGGAACATTGGCAGAAGGCCGCATCCCCACGGATTTTGTATTATATTGTATATCTTTATTTATATAGCGCCAAAAGTATACTCAGCGCTTCACAAAGAATACAGTACAGGGAATAATAATAATACAATAAGTGCAGCAAAATCAGACAATAGGAAAGGAAATCCCTGCCCTGAAGAGCTTACAATCTAAGGTTTGAGGGGAATTTACAGAGGCAATAGGTGAGGGAATAAGTGCTGTAGATGACTGTGTTTGTCCACAATGGGTGGTAGAAGGGACTGGATGTGGAACAATAGCCATGAGTGCAGGCTATTGGGATGCTTGATTTGTGGGGTGAGTTTTAAGGTTAGTCAGTATTAAATGAAAAGGTTGACACCATTTGCATGGGAGGAGATGGCAGTGAGCATGAATGAGAGCAAGTGTGTATGTCTGGTTTCAGGGAGATCCCCAGCAGCAGGAATGAGTAGATAAATGGTGTGAATAGAGGATTTGTGTGGATGTTTTTTATTGAGGGGTAAAGAAGTTGTTGGGAGAGATGTGTATAAATAATGGTGCAGTGGGGAGTGGGGAAGTTGGAGAGAACAGAGACGTTCACAAAGGAGTGATGAAACAGTAAACAGAAAAGGCAATAGGGAGGGCATCGTGAGATGCAGGAGGAGAGACTTCCAAGGTACTGGAGGATAGGAAGAGTACAAATAATCAAAGTGTTTAGAAAGTAAAGTTCTCACAGTTGCAAAGTTGTTGTGTGGAGTCCAGATCTTCCTCAATCTTCACCTCCAATTTCAACTCCAATGTTAAATCTGCCCAACACTTAAATATGACACTTTAAGATGGGACACACAGCCATATGGCTCACAGCCAATATAGCTAGTCTTAAATACTCTAAAACACAGTCAATTGAATAACAATTAAGGGAGGGGTCTGTCTAATCAACTCACAGATACATACCAAATGGTTAATTACATTTTAAGAAGTGCTCTTGCAAATTGATTTAAGGAAACATACCAATGAAATTTTAAATTCTGTAGCCAATTGATGATAGGATTCAGCTCAGAAACATACCAATGAAATTTTAAATTCTGTAGCCAATTGAGGATAGGATTCAGCACAGAAACATACCAATTAAATTTTAAATTCTGTAGCCAATTGAGGATAGGATTCAGCTCAGAAACATACCAATGACATTTTTAATTCTGTAGCCAATTGATGATAGGATACCTTTTGGAGATAAGTGGACGTCCGCCTATGAGAAGGCGTTTATTGGGCTCAAGAAAATCCTCGCGGAAGCACCCGTCTTGGCTTATGCCGACCCCGAGCAGGCGTATATCCTTCAATGGGCTGGGAGCGGTACTGCATCAAAAATACCCTGCTGGCTTTCGCCCAGTGGCATACGTGAGCCGAACTTTGACACCAAGCAAACAAAACTACCCGGTCCACAAACTGGAGTTCCTCGCCCTCAAGTCGGCAGTAGTGGAAAAACTTCATGACTATTTATATGGCGTCTCTTTCGAAGTGCGGACGGACAACAACCCGTTGACCTATATCCTGACATCCTCCAAACTGGACGCCACCGGCCACAGGTGGCTGGCAGCCCTCTCCAATTATCAGTTCACCCTGAAGTATGAAACGGGGCCCTTAAACATAGGAGCCGAAGCTCTGTCCAGAATTCTTGGACTGAGTACAACAAAGGACCGTGGGAAGAAATCTCTGGACCTGGGATTCGGGCAATGTGCTCAATGGCCGCAATAGTGGAGGACAAGTTGACGTTCTCTGAACTGCAAGTAGCGGATTCACTGAGTTGTCGGTCCAAATCACTCCCTGCCGCTTACTGCCATCCCGACGGTATGCCAATCACCCAGGATACCATGATACTCCTCCCACAGGAGAAAAAAAACGATGCACCGTCAAATAGAAAAATTGCAAAGGCTGAAGTAGTGACTAGAAAAATTTATTTGAGCATAGTGGTGTAGTTCTGGCGGATCCTCTGATGCGTTTCACGCCGAAGCGCTTTGTCAAAGAGGGATCCGCCAGTGAGCAGATAAACCTAATACAGCGCGCCAAAATCTAAACACCTGTGAAACCTGATCACCAACCGATGATCAGCAGGTGCAGAAGATGACACGTCTATCGCAGGAGATAACCATATAAAACGAAAAGAATAATAAAAAACAGAATCATAACATGTAAAATACATAAAGTTAATACATAAGAAAGAGAAAAAAAACGAAACTGGTAAAAGATGATAATAAAAGCAGAAATTGGCAATGCCAGAAACTACCAAATAAATGCTTGTATAGAATAACCTCCTGTGGCGCTGAGGAAAGTTGATGGAATAGAGTCTTGTGCAGTAGTTTCTTCTTGTATAGATACCTCAGAGAGGGAGACAAGAGATAAACAAAAACACCACAATAGTGTATTACCCTTGAGACAATATAAGACGTGGTGGTGAAGGTATAAAGAGCATTTAATGGTTAAAACAACCATGGTGTACACAGCTACGGAGTCCCTGGATGGCCACAAACCTTCCTACGCGTTTCGAAACTCCTATTCGCGGGTTTCTTCGTCAGGGAATATATCAAATATTCCCAGGCGGTGACGTCAGCGGAGGAGACGTTTGGAAAATACTCTGTTGGCATCGAGACCACGAGGACACCAGGAGATCTCCCCGCACCAAACGGACGTCCAGCACCCCACAGCAAGCGGCTACCCCTGGCAAAAGACCCCGTACCACTGCATATGTCCTACTCAAGGACGGTGAGTAGGATTTCAGTTTTTACCATCGGCGGAGCAGCACGGCTTCACTAAGCACAAGCGCTTGGAAGCCTCTTTTTCATTTATTCAACAGGAGTTCATCTACTGTTTATTAACCCAGTACATGTTTTACATCAATTGTAGACACAATTGTTTTAACCAGGCCCGGTGACAGATGTTGGGTCACCGGTTCTTCCCCGCAGTTATCCCCCGTGGACCCACCAGCCTGATACCCGTGAGATACCCGAGGATACAGCAGGTGGTCTCCAGAGGTCTCACGCAGAACCAAAAGGAACAAACCCTGAATGTAAAATAAATAAACCTGAACTATACATTCAATACATCAATCCCTCCCCCCCCCAACACATAAAGTACAATAATGTGCCAAATAACCATTATCCAGATAGGGATAATAGATTATTTGCCTATTATTAAACACATTAACTAGCATATTAAAATAAATAAAGTACTACTGACCTCATCAATAAGAAGCCCCTAAGCCAGCAAAATCCTTGTCCTCTGTTTTTTTTTTCTCGGCCTGACCACGTGGTTTTCACGGCCCAATCAGGGCCGTGGGAACCATATGACGAAAATGTGACGTCATATGCCTATAAAAGCCTATGTCGTCTCATTTTGAAGGCAGACACAGAAGAGGAAGGACCTCCTACAGAAGAAGAAGGCCAGGGCGTGGCCGAAGAAGACAAGAAGACCCCGGAATAGACCGGAAGAAGATACAAGAAAGAAGAATACAGATGAAGATGGATTACAAATAATTGTATTGTTTTGGTTTTTTATTTTAATGTTTATTATTTTATGGTTTATTATTTTATGGGTTCTTGTGCGTGGATTGGTTAGAGAATAAGCTGTTCAATGGGAGTCGGTGTGTGGGTCAAGTAATGGTAAGTGAACAAAAGAAATGTATTTTATTTAACTTGGTTTTTTTTTTTGTTTTGTTTTTTACATGTGTAATTTTTTTTTTTTGTATATCATTTCTTGCCACCGTATGTATGTATGTATGTATGTATGTCTAGATCGATATATACATACAGGGAAAGAATGATGTTGTTGTAAAAGCTTGTTTTGTCATTGCTGTGCTCCCACACAATATTATTAAAATGTTTTTGGCTATGCTGCTATGCATAAATGTGTGTGTAATGTATTTTAGAATTAGATAGATATCATTTGTGGTCTTGTATGGTGTACTTTAGGTCAGGGTGAGGCTTGCTTTTGTATATTGTATTCTTTTTGGTACTTATATTTTGTATGATGGTAACTTGTTTTGTTTTACGATTCAAATAGTTAATTGTTTAATTGTTATGGATGGAATTTAAATTGTTTAGTGATTTAATTAATGAATGCTAATTGATTTATGGTTACTTGATTGGCAGAGTGTGCATGGTGCATAGATTGTATGCATCATCTATACAATGTAAATGCAATGTTTTGATTGGCATTTGAGGCTTTTGATTGGCATTTAAGGATTTTGATTGTAAGATGAGATTGGATTTTTAAAGGATATATGATTTTATTGTACTGTGTTTGTATGGAGAAGTGATATTTGTAGTAGAGCATGTTTTTGATAACCCTTCTACATTTATTTGTATATTGGTTCATCATGTATATATATATATCTTTATTATATATTTGTGAAAGCACTGTATGCCTGTCTGCATCTTCCTGTGTCCCTAGGGGAAATCTCATTGGTCCCTTGGGCCGCCTGCCCCCGCACACCTCTCATTGGCCTGAGGCGGAGTGACCACACACACACACACACACACACACACACACCTGTCAGTTGGACCGCAGCTCACCTAACCCCCCCCCCCCCTCTCCCGGTGCCCCTCCTCTCCCGGTGCCCCTCCTCTCTCGGTGCCCCTCACTCTCTCCCCCCTCCCCACCTCACCCAAATCCCCACGCTCCGCAACATCCTCAGCTGCACCATCACCCTCACCGTGCGCCGCTCCCGGAGAGGGGAAGCGCGGCCCTCCTGCTCAGCAGCAAACTCCAGGCTCCTCCCCACTGGCTCACAACGAGGAACGGAAGGGAAGCGCGGCGCGGCCCGGGCCTCCTGCACTCCCCCTCATGTGCGCCGGCTCCCGGACAGAGGGGAAGCGCGGCGCGGGCCTCTTGCCACTCTTGCCCCCCCTGCCGGCTTCACGAACTCTCCTCCTGCCCCAGCCAGATGCCACGGGGTCAAGGTAAGTCACCCACCATCTCCCACCCACGCACTGTCACCCAGTCACCCACACACCCACCCAGTCACCCACACAACCACCCAGTCACTTTCACCCAGTCACCCACTTTCACCCACTCACTCACCCATCCACTCAGTCACCCACCCACCCACTCAGTAACCCACCCAGTCACCCACCCACTCAGTCACCCACCCACTCACTCAGTCACCCACCCACTCACTCAGTCACCCACCCACCCACTCACTCAGTCACCCACCCACCCACTCACTTAGTCACCCACCACTCACTTAGTCACCCACCCACTCACTTAGTCACCCACCCACTCACTCAGTCACCCACCCACTCACTCAGCCACCCACACAACCCAGTCATCCACACACCCACCCACCCAGTCACCCACACACCCACCCACACACCCACCCACACACCCACCCAGTCACCCAGTCACTTTCACCCAGTCACCCACTTTCACCTAGTCACCCACTCACTCAGTCACCCACTCACTCAGTCACCCACCCACTCAGTCACCCACCCACTCAGTCACCCATCCACTCAGTCACCCACCCACTCAGTCACCCACCCACTCAGTCACCCAGTCACCCACCCATTCAGTCAGTCACCCAGTCACCCGCGGGAAGCCCAACCCTGTCGTCCGCCCCCCCAAAATTACATCCCGGGCAATGCCGGGTCTCGCAGCAAGTATATATATATATATATATATATATATATCTATCTATCTATCTATCTATCTATCTATCTATCTATCTATCTCTCTATATATATATATATATATATATACTGCACCGGCAGCTTTTATTCTTACTAATAACTGGCATGTACCTGGCATGTTCCTGGAATGTGACACTTTTCACCCGGAGCATGCCGGGCTCCTTTTGCCTTCCCAGCCAGGCGCATTACACGGCTGACGCGCGGTTGTTGTGTGTTAATTAATAATGGTTCAGGATTTACTAGGCTGCAATGCTTCGCGTGTCCGCCAGATAGCATAAATTCATGAATTGTAATGCAGTATATATATTAGTGCCTTGGTTTATGTTACCTCAATATAATTGTCATATCTATCTGGCTGTGTGCTGTCTCTTCTTTCCGGATGAATTTCTGGTAATACCTGCTGTCTATATATATATTTATGGTGGGTGAAAAAGGCGACAGAAAACCTCCACCGTTAGCATATAGCCAATAAAGAATATCACTTGTGAGCACATTCACATGTCTTAGACAGGTCTGCAACCCTGCCTTTCAACCATTATCACCTAGCATACAGTGTTCCCACTGCAGCAAGGGATTCTGGGAAATGACATGCAGATGAGCACACAGTGTCACCTTTTTTCAAAGCAATTATAAACCAACCTCACACTGATGATACCCATCAAGGTTGAAACATGTCTGTGAGTGGTTTGTACTTGCTTTGCTAGTCCCATGCTGTGCTTAAAAGCTGAGTGAACGGCGATGCATCAGATTAAATGGGCTCCATGTGAATGGATATTCCAGGCAAAAGGTGACATTGTGTGCTCATTTGCATGTCATTTCCCAGAATCCCTTGCTGCAGTGGGAACACTGTATGCTAGGTGATAATGGTTGAAAGGCAGGGTTGCAGACCTGTCTAAGACGTGAATGTGCTCACAATTGATATTCTTTATTGGAGATATATATATACTGTTTGTATTGAAATGTTATTTTAATGCATTTGTATCAAGTTAAATTCTATGGTTGTTGGTACAATATATCAGTGAGGACGTGAGAGTTTTCACCAGGGGAAGGATATAACCTAGCCCTCCAGCCGCTTGCCTTCTTTTGGGCCATCACAGTATAAGGTCTGTTAGGTACAGGCTCTGTAAGGGATAAGCTCTTTCATAAGGCCAAGCCTGTTATTGCAGCCTGGATGCATTGTTGCTGTATCCAGGGGCAGGCCTAGCAACAATCTGAGGGTGTCAGCCTTGGGGGGATACTGGCTGGGTCATATGAACTAAATGTGATGCCTGTCAGTATCAGACCTGCCCTGTTATGGGGCAGGGTTACAAGCCACACCCTGGGGATAGATAGTGCCACTCTCCCAGAAGTCAGGCAGTCTGTTTCTCCTCCCCCTGCGGAGTGGTAAGATGTATTATCCTGTGTGCCATTCGGGATAAAGGAGCTGCATGGGGCCTGCAGGGCCTTATACAATGGTAGTGTTGCTTCAGAAATATGGATGCTGTGAACCCGACTATGCCATTAATAAAAGTTTTCTGGCACATTATACGAGTGCCAGCGTGGAGCATCCTGGCTGCCTCAGGATCCTCACTGGCTGGAAGTGCTGCAGCATGCAATACGGTACCGAGAACCCGATGTCTCCCCATACCACCGCGGAGTATATCAAGACCTCATGTTACAGCCTCACATGTACGCACCGCACCAATAACACACGTTAGCAGCAGGATCTCACTCAGGGTGGGGGAACAGGTGTTACATAAGTAAATACAAAGAAAACATATTTATATGATCTTTGCATATAATAAATGGTACGTTATTGTGCCTACTTCAGCCTGGAAGCGCTCGGATCCCACAATAACACAGCAAAGTGGGGCCTGTTTTGATGTGCCAAATAGTGGAGACTGCAGTTAGAGAGGAAATGTGCTGCAGTCTCTCTGCATCCCTAAACCCAAAGAAAAATACGACCAGTGAAGATAACGTTATTGCACTATTGTTTTCCTTTACAAATATAAGCGCATTTCACATCATGTACGCGAGCGCCGCCCCCCCTCCCCGATCAACAGCTCTGTTGCCAGAACCAAAGATGGCCGCGGTCAACGCGACCTAATCACGTGCTCCCTCCCCCTGTGACGTAGTTTCCAGCGCTCACAACAGGAGCGTGGAGAAGGCGCCCTCGAGGTCCCGGTCACCTGCTGCAGTATCAACAGCGCGCGATTTTCAAAACGAATTCCGGTGGTTGGAGAAGATGTTCCCTTCTCCCCGCGCGCAAGCCGTGACGGCGCGGCGACCACTGAACTCCCGCGTCCCCGGCAGGAAGAGCCTGGGACCCGGCGCCTCCCAGTCCGCGATCTTCTCTCCCGTCGGACTCAGAGCCGCGAGCAGTGGCGCACGGTGAGTAGATAGGGGCGGGGAAAGAGATTGGCACGAGACGCAGTGGCGTCAAGAAACCTGCGCGCGAGCAGCCGCAGCCCAGTCACCAACTCGCTGCCGTGAAGGCCTTCTGGCCCTGCCCCCTCGTCGGTGTGGGCATTGTGACGTCACCAAACGTGTCAATCTGCCTGACGTCATAATCACCTTGTGCAACCCCCATATGGGAGAGTGGCTAATAAGTATCTCTTTCTAGTCAATATCTCCAAATCTACTGATTTACAATTAACATTTTTGTTCTCTCTGTATGCAAAAACATTAACCCCTTTCCTGCAAGGGGACCGCAAATAAAAATGTCACTTGAGCACATTCACATGTCTCAGACAGGTCTGCAGCCCTCATCATTATCTCTTAGGCCGAGTTTATTGTACTTGCAACTGTGACGTTGCAAGTACATGTTGTCCATCGCAGGTGCCCATAGTGGCCGTGACGTCAGCCGTCGCGATCGCTGGAAGCCAGAAGATTTTGATATTTCCAGCGATCGAGGGGTGATGTCACGTGAGCGGTTCAGCCAATGAGGGCGGACTGTTTACAGCCACACACCCCGGTCGCGATCTCTGGTCTCCTGCACCAGAGTGCAGGAATCGCTGTAGGATGGCTGACATCACGCGGTCGCCTTAGGCTGCGGTCCCAGTAATGTCTGTGACACGTGCGCCCGGCAGGGGGGGCGGCACGTGTCACAGTGCTAACCGCGATCTGCGGTCTGTGAGGAGAGGAAAATCTTGCGACGCCACGGGGCGTGGTCGGGGATTTGCGGGGGCGTGGCCATTACGTCACGCGGCTGGTTCGCCCTCATTGGGTGATCTGCCGGTGGGGGCGTGGCCACGCCTCCGTCGCTAGGAGTAAACTCAATTTCATTGAGTAGGGAAAAACCCTGCCGCGCGGCGCGGCTGCACCTTCTGCGTGACGGTGCGTAGTGGGCCCAGCCCCATTGAGGGGCGGTGCTTACACGCACAGTGCACGCCGTGCGCACAGACTGTACTGGGACCGCAGCCCTAGACACAACTATAAACTCGGCTTTAGCATACAGTGCTTCCGCTGCACCCAGGGATTCTTGGAAATTACATGCAAATGCGCACACAGTATCACCTTTTTTGCTTCTTGTCCATTTAACATGGACCCCTTCAATATATCAAGATGATGGTAACATTGTGAGTGTATATATGTATGTCATTATTAATTGTTTTATTGTTGTGGTTCTTAGTCAAGTGGGAGATCATTGACGGTTTAGGGAGAGCTAGTGTCCGTGTAAGACGCAGCCGCTCCAAAAAGGCTGGGCCACTAATGTACATGGGATGTCGGCACCTTTCCTTCACCCCCACCCATCTCGGGGATAAAGAAGTTCAAGTGTATCAATGCTGCCTATTTTATTAGCAAGGGTTCAGTATTGAACTTCTGTCCACAGTTATAACTCATTGTTGACCTGAAATGCAATCCTAACAGTTCTTCCTTATTCAAGAAAAAGCATGCAAAAAGTATTTATTTCATCAATGATCTATCCTCATTAAAAACACAAACAAAGCAGCTCCTGGAAAATATCACTTCTGCAATGGGTTAGACCAGCGGTGCGCAAAGTGGGTGGCGGGAGCTTGTGCTGGGGGGGCGCGGGCAGTTGCAGAGGCCCCGCGCTCTTCCCCCAGGCATTTAAATTAAATGCCGGGGGATCGCGTGAGGCCCCTGCAACTGTTTACTTACCGGGATTCAGCCGCCTGTGTTGCGTCGCCATGGCAACGCGGCATCAATAGACGCCGCGGCACCATGTGACCTGACGTCACACGCCCACGCAGCGTCATCTGACGCGGATGAAGGTAGGCAGGGGGGCGCGAGAGCCGGGGGCAGAGAGACAGGGGGGCGCAGCACAAAAGTTTGCGCTCCCCTGGGTTAGACACTAGATGGGATGTAACTGTCTCTCCCTTCATATTGAGGGGTTTCAGGGAAGCACAGGGCATGTACCGAATGACATTTTGGGTTAGAGAAAACGGCGGGTGGCCCTGGTCTCCCAAACATATACATAAGGACCAGAAACGGTGCCAGATTTTAGGGCTAAACAAAACATTTTACAAACACGTTAACCTTTTAATTGCACTTACTGGCACACTTATTGACGTATCAGATACATCATGGGGAAATGTTAGTTAGGGGTTTATCAGGCAGACTGCCGAGTCCCCTCCACTTCCATTCCAGACAGCCAAGGGGCAGCTGAAGTGATCACATCCACAAGTGCCGCTGGACCTCCTTTCATTAAAAAGTTTAATGTACGTAACATAGTACAGCTCAACCCCGTTATAGCGCGATCCTCTATAACGCGGTATGAGCGTGGACCCCGAATATTTAAATTGTTTTTTTTTTTAAACAAACTTTATACACACACCCACACACACCCCTACCTCTGGTGGGGCTGCCGGCGCCTCACTCCTGCTGGCTTCTGGGGGAACGTGCTGGCTTCTGGGGGAACATGCTGGGGCTGGCTTCTGGGGGAACATGCTGGGGCTGCCGGCGCCTCATTCCTGCCTCCTCCCTCATTCCGATCGGGTGCGCGACGACCATTTTGTTTTTTTTTTAGAATTAGCGCGACCCCCCGGTTATAACGCGGTCTGATCGGGTGGCCTCCGACGACCGCGTTATAATGGGGTTCAGATGTATATGCACGGCCTCACTCCATGTGGTATGACATAACTGTCAACATATTGGTATTTGTAAGGAGGACTTCTTAATAAAGACTGTGTGGGTGAGTGACGCTTCTAAAAAGGTTGTCCGGTTGTATTTGACAGGAGATGTCGTTGATATCCATGAAGCTAATGAACGTATTAGGTTTGTGAAATGAAAATTGCATTTTGGAGCAAAATGGCGACTGGGGAATTATGTTACAGTACTTGAAATTCACGCAGATAAAGTGCCTCGCAAGAGATCACACAGTGGCCCTTATTCAGTAAGCTGTGTAGCTGATTCCATGTGCCTGAGGAGGTTTTGGTCAATTTCAGTTGTATGGAGCTGAACACTTCTCCAGTATGGGAAAGGCCTTCACGGTAAATTGCATTGGGTCCCTGAGTGATCTTACCTGAGGCTGGAATGGATCCTCAAACGTGTTTAGTCAAGATTAGCACCGTAACCGCTAACCCAACACTTTTATATTTATCTTAACTATCCAAGTTTGGTTTCAGCCTCAGATACTTTTCATTTGCTCTGTGATCATTTGACCTGCTTGAGGTTTGCATCCCTTGAATTACACAGCATCACATTTTACCACACAGGACCTTGCCACAGAGCATCTATGTGATGCCTCACTGCATTATACAATAACATACACAATCTTGTCATGCTTCTTCCTCAAGAAATGTATTATTTTATACAGGATTTGTTGCTGGGATCCTAGCTTGCACCCTGCTTGTAAACAAAACAGAAAAACGTTATCTCCAATTTAATTTGCGATTTTTCCAATTATTCTTTTTTTTAAAATGTGCGTTTTTCTTATAGAGCAACGCCAACAAGAGTGGTACCGCACGCAACCGCTAGTGAGACTGTGAATTACTATGTTCAGACATTTGGTTCCTCTCTCCCCGTTAAAGTCATGGAGGCTTTAACAAAAGCTGATGGTAAGTTCTGTCCCAATTACTTTCTGCTACTACTGGCAAGCAAAGGATAGACGTAATGGTGAAGCCACTAGTCTTTGTACTGGGATAATTTGTTTTGAGAGCTAGTGCTAGTCCTTTGGGACTTACCCAACATTACAGTCTCCTTGTGCCTTCAGGCATTACATTGCAAGCTACTCTGTGCATGCTGTCCTATCTGTCCTATCTGTCCTATCGAAGAAATATGTTGTTGGGTATGAATTACATTCGTGTAAGAGCTGCATAGTATTACTTTTTTAAATAAGGGAGGTTATTTGGGAGCTGACTCTTTTTGGATGCTTGTGTTGGTTAGAGAGCAGTAGGAAAGCCCAGAAAACGTAGTGGTCCATGTCTCTGCTCCTGAAAAAAGATGGTTTAGCTAATTTAAATAGCTATTTTGCCATAGGGGCCTGCAATCCATTGCAGGGCAGCAAAGTGGCCAATAGGAATAGTATCTGATAACAATAACCACATATTTTCTTTATACGAAAAGAGGGTGTCTCCAAATGTAGGTTTCTTACAACTGAGGAGCAAAACATTTAGCCGAGTTCTGGCAATGAAACATGTCCTGCATTAATGTTCTATCGATTCCGGTGTCAGTTAAAACATTTTTACAGAATGCTTAGAGACACGTGTGTTTGATATTTACCCGCTAAGGTACCATACATTTGACAGCAGAAAATGAAGAGTATACCATGGAAAAGATGCACTCAGCCTCTAAATTTTGAACTCTGCTTTATACTGGAAAGAGATGGAATTCCATCTCCACTAATACATATCTTAATAATTTTATTACAAAAAAATTTGATATTAAATCCTATTTAACAAGTAGCGCTGTAAAGCAAGTTGACCACGTGTGTCTATGTGAACTTGTTTTGGTTTTTATCTGTTACATTGCTTTCAGATTTGTGACTGAAAAAGTCACCAATGTATATACAGGCATACCCCCGTTTAAGGACACTCACTTTAAGTACACTCGCGAGTAAGTACATCTCACTCAATAGGTAAACGGCAGCTCACGCATGCGCCTGTCAGCACGTCCTGAACAGCAATACCGGCTCCCTACCTGTACCGAAGCTGTGCGCAAGCAGGGAGACTATAGAGCCTGTTACAAATGCGTTATTAACATCAGTTATGCATGTATATGACGATTGCAGTACAGTACATGCATCGATAAGTAGGGAAAAGGTAGTGCTTCACTTTAAGTACATTTTTTCGCTTTACATACATGCTCCGGTCCCATTGCGTACGTTAATGCGGGGTATGCCTGTACTCACAACTGGGAGGGATATGCTAATATCACATATATAGTGAAACTGTGCAAACATATACTGTACTTGTATAGTGAGAAGAATCCCCAAATGTAGGGCTATAGAAAAGTGCTGCAGAAAAATAGTGAGGTCTGCAGTTGGTGAAACTCGCTGTGTCAAATAAAAAAAGAGTGATTCCAAATAACAGGCAATGTATCCCACTGTTGGGCTATATTGCTTGATAATTGCCTGAGGTAATCCCTATCCAAAATAGTTGGAGATGGAGTATACTTTCTTACATAAAATATGTTTCCTAGCTGGCTTTTAAAACACAGGTAATGAATACCTTGTCTGGTTAGTGTGTTGTTACTTAAAACCAGAGACAGAACATGAAACATAGACAGAGCTCAGTGCACATCCAGGGAAATGTATACATGGTACAGTGCCTAAATATATATGTATAGATATCTATTAAATAAAATGGTCTTTTAGTTTGGCAAAAATGTTAGTGTTGTAAGCCCCTGAGCCACTACACGGCAGACCACATCTCAAGGGTCCCTAACACTAATACAAATTCTTAATAACCTGTGCATTACCAGGAAGAATGATTTATAATAAATCTGTCAAAATTAGTTGCATAGTTCTAAGTCTGATTGAAGCTTTTATTAACCTGTACATTACCAGGAAAAGCACTCTGTATTAGATTTGTCACAATCATACTGCAAGCAAGCAAGTTCCCCTGAGAGTGGGAGATGCTATGGAGTGAGCTTTTAACCACTTAAATGTGGGAGGGGGTGAGCTTCAACAAGATAGGAAGAGCCATCTTCCAATCGGCCATGACTAGCTGAACAAGAATTGTAAAACATACAGGACACCTGCAAGCTCATATTAAACCCCCAAAATAACCACAACATATATATAAGCAAATAAGTGTCACAGAGGAGTGCTAGTGAGCATGGCAATATATATTTAAAACCAGAGACAGAACATGAAACACAGACAGAGCTCAGTCCACATCCACTGAAACTTATACACGGTACAGTGCCTAAATATATATGTATAGATATCTATTAAATAAAATGGTCTTTTAGTTTAACATTTTGGCCACAGATTTATTTTAAACCATTCTTCCTGGTAATGCACAGGTTATTAAGAATTTATATTAGTGTTAGGGACCCTTGAGATGTGGTCTGCCGTGTAGTGGCTTAGGGGCTTACAACACTTTGGCCAAAATGTTAAACTAAAAGACCATTTTATTTAATAGATATCTATACATATATATTTAGGCACTGTACCGTGTATAAGTTTCACTGGATGTGCAGTGAGCTCTGTCTGTGTTGCATGTTCTGTCTCTGGTTTTAAATATATATTGCCATGCTCAGTAGCACTCCTCTGTGACACTTATATGCTTATATATATGTTGTGGTTATTTTGGGAGTTTAATATGAGCTTGCAGGTGTCCTGTATGTTTTAGTGTGTTGTAACTGCCTGACATAGAAGATACTATAATGTCATTAATAGCTATCATTAGTTGGTATCAACAGAAACAGGGTAGCTTTAAAGGTTGTTACCAAGTAAAACTGCAATGCAACATTTAAGTTGTTGCAAATGATCACACCACTAATCACTTTGATTTCTAGTGGATGCTCAGTCAGTCGTTGTGACCAATGTTAATACAGGTCAGTGAGCAAGAAAAGAAAGCGACTATTTAAATGACTGCAGCATAAACCTGAAAATTATCCCATAACAGCTCACTTTAAATTCCTGGTGGATACTTTGACCGCCCACCTAATTGCGGTTGTGACCGCCATTAGTTAGTATTCATAGAAACAAGGCGACGGTTTTAAAATTACAGCTACATGGAGGAATTGTTACGAATAATTATGTAGCAGCTCCTTTGATCTTAGGTATTCTTAGTTGGTACCGAAAATGGAGAGTAACTGTTTAAAGTATTGCCACATGAATCCCTAGTGCAACACGGAGACTGTGGCAAACAGTTACACAGCAGCTGACTTCAACTCTTAGTGAATACCTTGTCCGCCCACTTGTTTGCTGTTATAACGGCCGTTTAATTGATACCGGCAGACACAGAGTAGCCGTTTGTGTGGCTGCCGTATAAACTGCAGCCTTTTCCATGGGTATACTCTTCAATTTCTGCTAATACATTCTGTCCCTGCATGCACCCCTCACATACTGAAGATACCTTGGCTGAGCAGAAGCTGTTCTTTCTGTATAACCATACATATTAGACAGGCTCAATCAATCAGAGGGCTCCTTGTCGGAATGTTCTGGTCACGAGGCACTTATTGGAATTAAATAAAAATGTCTTTAGCGGTATAGAGGGGTAACATTCCTATTGTAAAAATATATAGTGATTTAACTTGGGCTTTGAAGTAGAGATCCAAGAGTGACTCTCAATATTGCCTACTGAGTGCTGTGTGTTCGTTAAGGGTTGAGGCCGCAGGAGGTTTACATGGTCACTGAACTTTAATGACAATTCTGATTCCCGTAGCAGACGCACCTTTGACTGTTCAGATCCATGAAAGTGGCTGGGCCTGGCTTGTCTGCATGGATCGCATGATCATCTGGAAGATCGGTCAGTCTTCGTCTGGAAAGGTAAATCCAGTTGAGAATCTAACACAGATCTAACTTTGTGTGAATCTTAATTTTCCTGTTCCCCATGGAAGTGGGCACCGTAGAGTTAAGTCCGTCTTTAGCTTGAGTAGGACAGGAAATTGACTTTTGCAGGTAGTACCATAAAAGGCCCCTCCTCCTACCCGCTGGAAGTGTTTTTCCTGTCCTACAGCTAGGAGTAGTGTTTGTTATTTTGTAAAGGACTCGCCAGACTGCAGCTAGTGCAGGTAATCCAAGGGCTTGTTAGCCTCTCCTCCTGCAGCTCCGACATACAAGCACCGTGGGGAGTTGCTGTTCGGAGGCCCATGCGACTGGGCAGACCACGAATGCGTCTCAGTACGCAGCAGTAACAGCTGATGCGGGGACATGCTTTTTTTGCATGGCATCTCACGTGGATGAATAGCGTACTCCCCGTCTTCTTGCTCGTGCTCCCCACATGCAGGCACAAGCACAACTGTGCAGAAATGCGTTCAGCGCCCTGACCCCACCGCTGTATCTGCTCCAGAGATGCCAAAATCCCTTGACCGGGAGATAGTAACAAACGTCCTGGTACTCTTTTTTCGGCTTGTAGCTCCAGCCGCGACTGCTACGTTCTATTCTGAGAACTTGGCCTCGAAAAGTGGTATTTCTCGCCTTGAAATTTCTGAAGCTGGCTCGCGTCTATTTCTATACAAACAAACAGAGCCCAGTGCTACATCCAATGGCAAAAATACACAGTGAAATACCTATATATCTTTTGAATAAAAGGGTTATTTAGTTTAACACTTTGGCCAAAGCATTGTAAGCCTGTGGAGCCCATTTCTTTGTCTTTTTTTTTTCTTTTCAAGGTCAGACCCACAAAATCACAGGTCCTAACACTAATTACAATTCTTAATAACCTGTACAATACTAGGAAGAATGATCATAATAGATCTGTCATAATCAGCTGCATGGTTTTAAATCTGATTGAAATTCTTATTTACCTGGACAATACCAGGAAGAATACTCTGTATTGGACCTGTCACAATCAGCTGCATGCAAAGACCTGTGCATGTGGAAAGTGGGATGGGACGAGCTTTAAACCTGGGAGGGAGGGGCCAACCTCCAAATCAGCTGTGACGAGCTGGGCAGAATTAACAAACACACAAATACCCAGTAAGCTCATATTTAAGCCCCAAAAGTTACCACAGAATATATATATATGTGTATAAATGCCAGAAATGGAGTGCTATTGGGTATGGCAACCTGGTTGGTATTTTCCAGGTAAATAAGAATTTCAATCAGATTTAAAACCATGCAGCTGATTATGACAGATCTATTATGATCATTCTTCCTAGTATTGTACAGGTTATTAAGAATTGTAATTAGTGTTGGGACCTGTGATTTTGTGGTCATGCCTTGAAAGGGCTCACAGGCTTACAATGCTTTGGCCAAAGTGTTAAACTAAATGACCCTTTTATTCGAGAGATATATAGGTATTCCACTGTGTATTTTTGCCATTGGATGTAGCACTGGGCTCTGTTTGAGTTTGTTTGTATTATATTGCCATGCCCAGTAGCACTCCATTTCTGGCATTTATACACACATATATATTTTGTGGTTACTTTTGGGGCTTAAATATGAGCTTACTGGGTATTTGTGTGTTCGCGTCTATTTCTCTCAGAGCATCTTTTGGTCAATTCAAATCTGCCGCTGCTGTCTTGGCGCTTAGAATCTCTCGACATGATTGGCTGCTAGGTTTCTTATAGAATTCTGAGTCCCATTCACAAAACGCTACAGTGAATCAGCGCGTGGAAACTTTCCTACCAGCCTATCACAGAGTTTCCGGTACTCTGAAGTCAGCGGGCACTGATTTAAATTCTGCTAAGGGGCATGTGCCAACCTGGCACCTCTGCCACTTAGCATATTGAACCCCCCTTTTGTGCCAGGCACCTCAGAGTCTGGGGCTGGGCAAATGGTTGCCGGATAGCCCTTATTCATGTCAGGATGTGGGCACTTGAGTGTAACTCTGGTACTCTGCACGCCCTAACACCTTGGCATCTCTGAGACTTTCAAGACCGTTACCTGACCAGACACAGTGGCATCGAGACTGGTGGCCATCTGGTCTCTTGGAACCACGGACTTGGAAATTCCCCATTTCATACACAGGGCATATACATATAAACTGTTATACACCGTGTTAATAAAAATGTACTGAAAATACGCGCACGTTCATTTTCAGAGCTCCAAGACCTTCCTATAACAAGTTTGAATAAAAGTTGCTTCAAATAACGCTCAGGTTCATTTTCAGGGTTGCTTCAATTGTACCGAAGCTGGACTTAGAAATAATTCTACTCTTGCAACCTTATACATAGTTGGAGATACCCCGAACCCCTATACCGGGTCCGGGGGTTTGGGACTCTCCCTAAACCAGAGACCCCTGAAAATACCTGGGACACACAAATCCCTATGCCCCTTTTTACCTCTCTGGTCTGGGCGGAAGCAGGGACTCCTGGCGGTGACCTGCAAGCACGTTTTCAGGGTAGGAGTTTCACCGCAGCCTTGTGCTTCAATGTATCGGATAATCTGACCTGATTCCCAGGTACATCTTTGGGGTAACCTGTAACTCGGGGACCCCGCTACATAGGCACAATCTGTAAAGACTTTCTCTGTCAAACCCACCCTGAAACTCATAGCCTAGCAATTCCTGCTTGCTGGCATTCCTGGAAAGGCAAAAATACAAAAATTATTTGTCGCATATTTTCATACAATGCATAGCAGTACATGCATGACAGCCAGGTCCAAGAGCTGACACTCTAGGACCCCACCACATGACTCAGGGGCAACCAAGTGGGCTTGACCTTTATTGGTGAGCCTTGGTACCCCCCCACAGTTGGATTAATAACGTAGCATCATTAAAGGACGTGATGGATAGCGTTCTGAAGAAATCTTATCTGGTGGCAGGTACAGTGTGCAAACCTGTGCTATCAATCACGTCAGTATCAACAGCTATGCGCAAATGGATCTCTAATATTGAGGACGCATTAGAGAAAGGAGCCAAGCGAGCTTTAATCCTAAAAGATTTTTGAGACAGGTGTGCATCAGACTACATTTGCTGAAGCTTCACTAGATGCTGTAAAATTAGCAGCCAGGTAGGTCAGTGGCATGTTCTGTAACCGCAAGACTGGATGGCGGATTGGGCATCTAAGAACAGTTTATGTAATTTTACCTTTTTGAAGGAGAATACCTTTTTGGGGAGAAGCTGGATTCAATTATATCCAAAGCATCAGGAGGTAAAAGTACTTTTTTGCCTCAAGGGAAAGCACAAAGAGATTTCTTCATCTCATCAATCAGAGAGAACACAATATAGAGACGCAAGGTCATACCATTCAGGAAGACCATTTTCAAGACAAAACTTCTTGGAGAGGCGGACAAAACCATATTTGTTTTTTGTTTTTTGTGTGGCGAGCTGCAGCTAGAGGGAAGTTTGAATGAAAGTCAATAAGGCCAATGGTCTCCAGTTGGAGGAAGATGAATCCAATTCAGGGCTGCTTGGACTTGATGAATAGAAGACAGGTGGGTACTTCAGATCCTTTCCTACTGATACCACCTGGAGTTTTCTAAGAAAAGTCATCTTGCACATCAAGATGTCCTTGGACAAAAGAAGAGACCAAGGGAATGAGTGTCATTCGGAAAGACTTCCTGCAAAAAAAAAAAGAAGCTATTAAGAAGGGTACCTCAATATCAAAGGAAAATAGGAGATTATTGCAGAATATTTTTTGGGGGGATAAAAAAAAGACATCAGGAGGATCAAGAGCAGTTCTAGACCTAAGAGAAGTGAATTTCTACTTGCAAATAAAAAAGTTCAAAATGATGTAGCTAAACACCATTATTCAGGAAGTAAAACCTGACAATAGGATGAGATCAATAGATCTCAAAGACGTGTGTGTGTGTGTGTGTGTGTGTGTGTGTATACACACACACACACAAACACAAACACCACAACACACACACACACACACACACACACACACACACACGTAAAAGAGAAAAAGAAGCGCAAGCTCCATAGCGGGATACTGTATGGGAAATTTATTAATGTATAAAAAATAACGAAGGTCTCTTGGACTTGCACTCACAAGAGGACAAATATAACCAGCATTTGTGATTGAAAATCTCAATCGTGTTGACCACAGGGTATACAGCAGTCCGTTTGCCAGCAGTAGGATAATCACCGGTCTGAGGTGTGGTGGAAGCAGAGAGGCATACACACTTCCAGTGTCACGATACTGGGAGGTACCTGGGAGCTCGACCGACGAGAGTATCAGACACGGTCCTGAACAACTCCTCACCCACCGGACTCCAGCGGTGCTGTACTCCGGGAGCTCCCTGCTTTCCCCCGTTGGTAGAGTGTCCATGAATCGTCTCGAGGTGCCAGCTACACCCGTGTCTGTGCTTCCGTGTTAGCGTGCGAGTGGACCGGAGTGATGTCACTACGTACAACTTAGCGTCCTGATACGTTTCGTCACTATTGGGGATTTCATCAATAGTGCTTTGCCTTGCCGCCGCCGCCACATACCATATCCCCCGCCTCTCTCTACGGGGGGGAGGAGGGGAGGGAGTGTGGGCCCCCGGGCTATAGCTACATGTATGTGTGTGTGTATTTTCATGAAATTCTTGGCAAAATACCCAAAGTAGACCTGATGGCCACCTGCCACAAGAAGAAGGTGGACTGTTGCTTCATGAAGCAATTGTATTCCTGTGTAATGCAGACAGGTGACCTCTGGTTCAAATGGCAGTTCAAATTGACATATCTCTTTCCTCCAATCCCTCTTGTCGCAAAGATATATTGAGGGGGGGGGGAGGGGAATCGACCAAACAGACGTGATACTGATTGTGCCATATTGACCAAAGAGACCAATCTACTAAATATGACAATAGACACTCCCATGGCATTTACAGAATGTATGAGGGTTGCTACATCAAGTCCCTGTGAAACACACAACCCAGACAACTAGCTTTGGTGGCTTGGAGAGTGAGTGGAAAGTCCTAAGAGACAAAGGATGTTCAGATAGAATTATACGAACTCTGTTAGAAGCAAGAAAAAAGCTGACATAAACTGTCTACTACGGAATTTGACTTTGTTTCAGAGACTGGTGTGAAGAACAAACACAATTTCTACTCACCAACCTCTGTCACAATGGTGCAATTTCTACAAGAAGAATTTGACAGAGGACTTAATCTGAGTTCATTAAAAGTGCAAGTATCTGCATTATCAGCACTACTACAAAGAAATCTAGCATTTGAGAGACTCATCATTAATTTCTTTCAAGCAGTCAAAAGATTAAGACCACACATCAGGAGTAGAGTTCTGTTATGGGACCACTCTCTGGTTCTGGATGCCCTGACAGTGCATCGTTCGAACATGTACATCATAGTTACATAGTAGATGATGAGGTTGAAAAGACATGCGTCCAAGTTCAACCTATGCTAAATTTAGACGACATCAAATATCTTTGAAACTACTGACATGGAAGATGGCGTTCCTCATAGCCATAACATCAGCAAGGAGAGTAGGAGATTTACAAGCTCTATCTTGCAAAGAACCATTCCTTATCATTCACCAGGATAAGGCAGTCATGCGGCCAGTTTACCATTTATTGCTTAAAGTGGTATCTCAATTTCACATTAACCGAGAAATCTTAATGCCCTCATTTTGCTCAAAACCGGGAAAGAAGAGGAAGTTTTACACAATCTCGATGTGGTGATATGAAAACCATCAACGGGTACAAGTTATCAGAAAGTTAGGCTGTTTATCCTCCCAGAAGGACTCCTGACTGGGCAAGCAGCATCCAAGGCAACAATATCCATATGGATTGTGTCATGCATAAGGAAAGCATATGAACTCAAAGGCGAAAATCCACCTTTAAGTCTCATTCAACACGGGCATGGCTGTTTAAGGAACATGCATCACCTGCACAGATCGCCAACGCATCCGTATGGTCATCATTTAACACATTTACGAAATACTGCTTTTGTCGGTTTATCAAAATTGATATTTATTTATTTTTTCAATAGTTATATTGAAAGTCCATACTCTCCTTCTAATCGGGCTCTGCCGCTGACCGTCTGCGTGTCTGCTCCTGTGTAAGCGATTAACACAGTAGCCGACTGCTCGAGCACATGCGCAGACGGCTACTGTGTTAATAGCTTACACATAATCGAAGACAGCAACACAGCAGCCGGCATTACCTAGTTCCAGTTAGCAGAGGCTGGCATCGAGGGGGGTCGCCTTATATGCAAGTTCGCCCAATAATCTGATAAATACGGTACTATAGGCTGGATATTCAGGCTTCAACTGATGCAAGCTTTGGTCGCAAAGTACTTCAGTCTGTAGTAACAAAATAAATATGCTTTAAAACTGATATTGGTGTTATTTATTATTGCCCTACCTTATTGTATTGCTTGGGTATGTCCCTACGGTGCCCACTGCCATGGGGAACAGGAAAAGAGAAAATGTATCTAACTTACCGTCATTTTCTTTTCCTGGAACCATATGGTAGTGGGCATATAGGGCAGTTAACTGTTTTATATCTATATGTTGAATTTTTCAGCTATGGGAGATACCAAAGACTACCTATGGGTAGGAGGAGGGGCCTATTATGGTACTACCTGCAGAATTCAATTCCCTGTCCTCAAGCCAGCAATGAACGTAACTCTAGGGTGCAAAATGCCATATGGCTCCAGGAAAAGAAAATTACATTAAGTTGGATACATTTTCTCTACCTACCTCTTTTGATGGGTTTCTTGTTTGTCACAATATGTTTGTACCCATAAATATTGTCTTCAAAGAGCTGTCGTACAAATAAGTTATCCCACAAACGGAACATTCTACAATCTATCTAATTCTGGGTGCACAGGTTCTTAAACTCTGATTTTAGTGGTGGTCTATGGAAAACTTTTTTTTCCTACAGTACTGTAGTTCATTAATTTTCTATAGCTGTCAGAAGTTGGGATGTGTGAATCTATTCCAGTTTTGTTCACGTTCCTTTTGCATATTTGAAGAAAAAAAGCGACACTGTAAAACGCTGGTTTCCGTGTTATTTCAGGAATACTATTAACTGTTTTTTAAATTTTATGGGGGAAGTTTGCAATTTTTGTGAATGTCCAAAATTGACCACGGACATAACCGTTTTGCAAATCACTAGTCAGCAGGTCAGTGCTAAAGGTTGGCTCTTAGGCTGTTTTATCAGATGTTCCCTTTATATGTATGTACGCAAACAAATATATTGGTTATTTTGGAGATAATGTGGAAGGTGTAGTACACAATATTTTGGTTTCAGTTCCTGGCTACATGTGAAAACAAGATGTCTCAATGCTTCCTTCCTAGTAAAACATCTTAATGAATATGCCCCTCATGCAAACTATGTATTCCAATTAACATTTTTAATATTGGACATGAGCATACAATCCTAATTCCCTGTTTCTCACAGCTAATGGTGTGTAAAGAGCTGCAGCTGCCACCAAGTGACTTCCAGGGGTGTGCCGATCTAGTAGCCATCTCTGCTCAAACAGGTGACACTTCATCCGTGCAGGTAAGTGACAGGATCTTCTCTGCCATCAAAGCATTTCTAACCCTTTCCTGCAATGTCCCAAAGACATTTGACTCGAGCCTGGCCTGTGGCATAGAATTAAAAGGTTATGAAGGCACATAATTGGGGGGAATTGGCCAAGCGGTACTCCATATTACTATGTTACCGCTACTAATTGTTTATACAGCATGCTTACTTTTGGGGACGATCATAAACAGTCATATGTATTTTGTTGCTTCAGCCATTGAGTGAGTGTCCCAGGATATAGCTGCTACGTCGAGTTCTTGCACCCCACCCCACTCCAATGCTTTTATTTTTTTTAGAAGAGATCGTGTCCTGAGCTCAAGACGTGATCTGAACTGAGGGAGGACTGAAAGGGGATGAGTCCTCTCCAATTCTGTGACTGAGCGATCACGTGTTGGCGACTGCCGGAGGGGCCTTGGCACTCTGGCCCCTCTGCCCCTCAAAGGGTTAAAGTCCCAGACCCATTTGGCAACATATGACATTAGTGCCCCAGAACACACAACATATCTTGTTATATCACAGAGTTTCCATAGGATTCAGTGGCAGTGCTGTGGCAGAATATGACCACCTCTCCCGCCATAAAGCACCAGAGGGGACAATGACGCCCCCTACATCTGTTTATTGAAATTGCGGTGTTTTTCACCCCGCTCCTCACGATGCCTCCAAGCAGGCCCTATTTAGGGATAACTAGCTAATCACACAGTTACAAATAAGATCGGTGCGAACAGATGTGATAGGTAATTAATTCATTGTTCCTCCGAGCCTCATGGCACTATGCTCGTTTTTGAAGTGAAACTTCTATGCTGGCACCAAATGAAAATTTTTCCTTGGAGTAAATCGCCTTGTTGGAGACGGAAGTGCAGTCCCAGAAGTGATGTCACTGCTGGCAGAAGAGACCGTCGCACACGAAGACAGACGCACACAGAGGCATGCACAAGCACACAGACACACCAACACAGAGATGCGCACACAGAGGCATGCACAAGCACACAGACACACCAACACAGAGATGCGCACACAGAGGCATGCACAAGCAGCACACAGACACACCAACACAGAGATGCGCCCCACAGGAGGAAATGCACAAGCAACACAGACACACCCAACACAGAGATGCGCACACGGAGGCAGCACAAGCACACAGACACACCAACACAGAGATGCGCACACAGAGGCATGCACAAGCAGCACACAGACACACCAACACAGACATGCTCACACAGAGGCATGCACAAGCACACCAGACACACCAACACAGAGATGCGCACACAGAGGCATGCACAAGCAGCACACACACACCAACACAGAGATGCGCACACAGAGGCATGCACACACACACAAGGAATTCACAGTTACTATACATATAAAGTACAAATAGGTAAAACATGGTGTGTGTGCCATGCACGCGCGTTCTAAGTCAAATTTCTTTGCGTTTTGGCACTGATGGTGGTTTTTAATTAAAAATTAGAACACAATAACAAATACAATTTCTGCGACTAAACGGTGACAAAACACAAAAGTTTCACTTAAAATGCGCATGCTTGGCACACACTTTTTTTTTTTTGCTCAAATGATAACATGATCAGGAAGTTCTGGAGATTTCTACCACCTCTGTGACCATGGCCCCCTTTCTGAAGGGGTTAAAGAGGCAATCTAAGCCGTTTTTTTCTTCTTTCACATTTTTTCCCCTTCAATATATAATTGAAGTAGGAGGTCTCTGGAGCTGAGCCCCATTATTTTACACTCCGGCGACCCCCTGCTTCCTGCTTCCGGAGATACTTGCCTCTGAAGGGGGGGGGGCTGGTATCTCCAGCAGTTTACTGCTTCCTCGTCACGTGGGCCAATAGGAAGCTGAACCTGATGACATCACGACTTCCTATTGGCCCGCAGCACCCGGCGGCTTTGAAAAAGATGATCTATAGTGAACCCCGGAGTGGCTGCCGGATACCTGCCTGCGATGTGCCAGAGGTGCAGAGTGCCACAGACTACTTTCGCACGCACGCAGTTGATGATATTAATAGGAGTTTCTGTATGACCGTACTCCCATTCGCACTCTCATTTTAATGAGTAGCCCTCAAAGGCCCAGATCCACAAAAGGGTGCCAAGCTTTAGCACACCTCAGCTCCTATTCATATGAATGGGAGTAAATACATGCTAAAGCTTTGCACCGTTTGAGGATCTGGGCCAAATATCGAAGTTGCACTGTGTAGCTCCCAAAATTGAACCCACTAGGTGTCACTAGTTTCCCAAATTGTGCACGAGTATTTCACATATAACCAAAAGCAGAAATATATGAAAAGCGCGCACCATAGTGTGATAGTGTATAAAAATATAACGTTTCGACAAACTCGCTCACATGGTGAAACTGTTAAAATAGCAGGATAAATATAGGTGTAACTGATGATGATGTTACCAGACATTCGATGATCTCAGTGGATATTTGCAGGAGACTGCTATTCTCAGATGTTTAATGTCTGCTTCTAAGTTCCGCAGTCAACATCTGGCCGCAGCAGTATTGCCAGTAGTGCAGTGGTAGTCTCAGCTTCCCAGTTTAAGGGTAATGTATTAATCAGTCTGAGACATTTCCCCGCGACGAAAACGCTTCCGCGATCTCGGCTTCTTCGCCTGACAGCCGTCTGCCACGCAGCCGACCCGATAAGCCAGGTCTGCATGTCCTACCATTCGCTTCGCTCTCGACTGCCCGCTGCACATCTCGACCACCTGCTCCGACAAATGCATGTTTAAATGTCCCGCGTGAGACCGTTACACTGCCTCAACAGGCCGCGCCATGTTTAAATGTCCCGCGGAACATTTAGATATGCAGTTGTTGGACCGAGCAGTCAGCGGGCGCAGGAGCGGGCGGTCGGGACATGCAGTCGGACGCAGGTGCGGACTTCGCAGAAAAGTGTCCCGCGGCGAGCTGCCCTGCTGCAAAGTGTCCCGGCGGCGGAACGCCAGCTGCGTTTTGCTGCGTTTTGGTTCGCGGACAAACGTCCCACTCCGTGGATTCATTGACATCAGGTACCAACCAGTTTCATGCATGCAGTAAAGCAAGAGGCCCAAAAGAGCTGGCTGCCGGTTACAGCAAGTGACTCGTAGAAGACTTGAGAACACTCAACCGGGTGTGCGGAAGTTCAAAGACGTCACATGGCGTAATGTAGCTCCGAGTTTAATAACTATTGAAGCGACTTCTTCATTGAAATAACATTCATGGCATCAGAGGGAGGATATACACACAGATGTTGCCTAGCAACACAATTGGATATGAAGTGAAGTGAAAACAATTCGTATCCAATATACTGTATAAGGAACATGATGGCAATTTGTGAACCCACATATGCTAATACGTGATGGGGAAGAGTAGATTCATCAATCAATAGAAAAAGATCTATGTATAGTCTCAAACATTTTTATAAAATAGTTAATGTACTATGTGTTGGGTGAATAAACATTTAAATTAATTTGAATCTTATGAATTACAAAATATTTATAAAACGTATAGTGTATGCATGCAGAATAAGATATGCCATATCAACTGCTAAATGTAGCACAATAGATGCCATATGTATTTGTGTGGCTAATAATTAGTACATTTAAATAACGATGTTGACAAAAATAGGATCAAAGGATTAAACAGAAAAATGTATAATAATATAAACAATACAAAATATAAATGATTTAATAAATATATAGATATAGATATTCACATACACGATGCGCATGCTCCATAGTGTAAAATAGTACAAAATATAATACACATCAAAAGATTAAAACATGTACTCAAAAGGATAGAATGAATAAAGGCATTGAGAGAGAAAAACATCAATCAACAAACGGCACGTTCTGCATGGAAGGAGATGTGTAGTCCTCTTGTAAGCAGTAAGGTAAAAGCGTTCAGCTCATGATGGCATCCTTAGGTCAAACTGCCTAAGCTGGCAAGACACACAGGATAATATCCGTAGTCAAGAGTTTTGCATGAGCAGAGATCCCAAATTACTTTGTGCTCCTCCGTCAGTGTGATATCGTCCACAACATAACCCAATGTTTTTCATCACACCATTAGGCGACTTCAGGGGGTGGAATGATTAATACAGCGCATTGAAATAGTCGCTGGTAACCTAGCAACAAGAGAAACAGAACCTAGACACCGATGAACAGAGATACAAGAATGATGTATACAAAACATGAAGAGCACCAAAATACAAAAGTTGTGTATAGAGCATACCAGAAATGTTAACAATATTCACAAGTATATTCAGAATAATTCAATACAATAATAAAAAAAAATGAACATATATATGATAATACATACTCTAATGACAATCTATTAATATTCAATGCTGGATCGAAATAGGTGTAAAAAAATAAATTGATAAAATATAGAAGATCCTGGAAACAAAATACATTAAATCAGAGTGCTGCTGTCAAGACACTCATTGGAAGCAAGGGCACCCAGTCTGAAAATGCCAAAATATTATTTTTTACATGAAGACTGTCCCATCACAACAAAAAGATTTATAGATGCTAGAGAAACCAAGTCTAAGAATCCTCTTAAGAGTGATGTCTCATGGACACAAGTGGTCAGAATAAATTCTAAGACCACTGGTAACCAAGGACCCCTCAAATGTACAGGATCACTAAACTCAATCTCATCATATTCAGATGGTCCTAAACATTGGGACATACTTTTGAGTGATTGCTTTATGAGCCCAGAATTACCTAGAAAAGCTCCCTTGGTTTTCAAAAGATCACTGGAAGATCTTTGGTGAGCCCTTCAATGCATTTCCTTGTCGCTTATCGCCTTGCATTAATGTTTTGTGGGTGGTCACTGTGCTATTTGTTCTCATGCCGTTCTTTGCTAATTTCTATGCTTCCTGACCAAAGCCTTGTGGTCCCATGCTCATGACGAGCAGTTTGGGAGCCAGCTGCTGGGCACTTCACATGCTGTTCATAATTCACAGCAACTTAATGGCCACAATTGTATGGTAGGAAGAAATCCTGAAATATAAAGGCAACTTTTTATTTATTTTTAATAATATATGTAATGATTATATAGTCTAGTATTTTTTTAGGTTTATGATTTGATTTTTCATGACACTAATTTCTCTCTTTTTTTTCTCAGTCCATAGCAGTAATGGCAGCTACCAGTGAAGGATTGGTGCGCTACTGGCCCAGTCTTGTACACGAGGGTTCTTACACTGACGCTTATACAGATTTTGGAGGCACTCTTTGCATATTCATGACTGCTGTAAAGGTAAAGTATTTACTAGACCACTGCCGCATCAGGTTTGAGGAATATCCAACTTGTACCTTTATTTGTATGTGAATGAAATGCTAGGTGGTTGTCTCGGAAACCTAGTCTGGCTCAGGGCCCCGAGGAGAGGTTTGAGAACCACTGAATTAGACTTCTATTATGAAGACAATATATTCCCCATAAGCCTTTAACTCGGGAACCCATGAAGACCTATTTATTCATAAAGTTGTCAATACTACTTAGTGTGTGTGTGTGTGTGTATGTGTATGTATAGATCGTGTTTCCTCCCCCCCCCCCCATCATAAATGTCCCAAGTAGTGTGTAGAAATGTTGACATTTCAAGTACCTGTTACCATTGAAATCCGGTGAGTGCTTTTACCTTCCGACTTTAAATAAATATATATCATATATTCTGAAGGAAATGTATGTCGGATAACTTCCTGAAGATGCATACAGTTTTTTTAAATTTATTTTGGAAATGTTTGCTTGTCTACAGGGCGGGAGCTTTATCATGTCTTCGTCGAAGAACCAGCTTGTACGGTTGACACCAGATGCTTCTGGGAAGATCCATCAGAGGGTCCTGCAGCAGGGGCAGGGCATGCTGTCTGGCATCGGCCGCAGAGTCTCCTCCCTCTTCGGGATCTTGTCTCCCGCAGTAGAATCTACTGTAAGTTAAAAACCAATAACAAAAAAAATAATAATAATGTTTTGGAGTGAAAAGAACAAACTTCTTCAACAAAAACTGATCAAGTAATTCTGGTTACTTTGTGAAGCCACCTTGCGACCGTTCAGTCCAATAGCAAAGGGGGGTTAGAAGCCCCAGTCCCACATAGCAACACATTGATGCCAGACCGTTTTTTGCTAGCTTTGCAGATAAAGCCCCAAATCTCAACAGCCAAAGTGAAAAGACGAAATACACATACCCTGGTTATTATTATTTCACTCCGTGTAAAGTTTCTTCTGTGAAATCACAAGGAGAATATTATGATGGTTTGTGTTCCCCCTTATTCAGTGACTCATGAGCATTGACAATGCAAAGACCAAATGCATTATAAATAAGTCAAACCTGAGGTGGAGGTGGCATCACGGTGCTCCTGCAGACAGCCTGCTTAAGATAAAACCTACAAAAGATTAAAGCTGCAGTTCAAGCTCCGTTTTTTTTTTTTTTATAGTTTTTTTTTTACTTCAATAGTTTTATGTGGGCAATCTCTACTTACCCTTTGAACTGCATAGCTGCCGGTCAATTCGTTCTCTGTCTATTGATCGGAAAAGTTTGGTGACATCTTTAGATCTGGGGAATGTAAATGGTTGCTATAGGAACAAACATGCTTGTTAAAATAGAATTCAAGAAAATTGGTCTTTCAAAGTTGTTTTTTTTTTAATACAGAAAATGCTGAAAGTATTTTTTCTTACTACAGAACTGATTTATTAAAAAAAAACACACATGCAGGATATTGCTTGAACTGCAGCTTTAAAGAACCAGTGGAAAGGGGAATCCTTGATGGACGTATGTCTTTTTTTTTTTTTTGTTTTCAACCTCATCTACTATGTAACCGGTGGAAAGCAGCATTAACCTGAATTAAGTTTTTATATTTTCATGAATGTTGACATAGTTGATCTCCTTATTACGTTTGTGATCCACGCTACTCTTGTTTTCTTGTGCAGTTTATATTCTACCAAATTTGTATGTTTTCTTAAAAACAAATGTTGTTATTTTTTACAGTTTATCATTGCAATTTGCCTAGAAACAACAGGGGGAGGGTAGGGAGTGATCACAGAACCATACTAATTGAGTGAATTGAATAAATGAATCAGGTAATCAAATAGTGGGTGCAAACTGTGAACTAATAAAGTGAATCAGAAAAAGGGGGGAGGGGACACAAAGTGATTGTGACCCTCAGAGAATTCACTAAACTGCACACCACTAGGTATAAAAAATAACTTTTATTGAGTGTTTTACTTAAAACATATATTTCCGTGAAATTATGTAACGTGAGTTAAAAATGGATTAAATCAATAATATCCAGCATCGGTGCCAGCATATAAATATAGCTTACTATCCCAATTACCCAGCTAATGATGGTGGGATATAGATGGCATGTGATGCTATAAGTCAGGGTATAATCCCCTCTGGGTCAGTGAACAGACCAGATGGTAAGTATAAATAGCCAGAGAGACTGTATGTCTGTATGTAAATGGTGAATCAATAACCGAGCCTCCCAGTATAGTGATATTGTGTTATACACCTGCATAAACTGTGATTGAAGAGCTGACACTAAAATCTTGTCCCTGAAGAAGCTCCTTTGCTGGAGGGAAACGCGCGTTGGACGCGCAATGTTGTCAGTCTCCTACTTGGAGCTGTTTTAATGCAGTAATTATAGGTTCCTGGGCCAGTGTGTACAGTCCTTGACACTTGGTTTATTTCAGTCCAGTGTTTATATGCCAGTGTGTCTCTGGTTTGACCTCCCTATCCAGTGCTCTATGCACCTCTGTAGCATATGTGCTTTAGACCAACTATTGTTGTTGCTGTGAGTGTCAGCTCTTCAATCACAGTTTATGCAGGTGTATAACACAATATCACTATACTGGGAGGCTCGGTTATTGATTCACCATTTACATACAGTCTCTCTGGCTATTTATACTTACCATCTGGTCTGTTCACTGACCCAGAGGGGATTATACCCTGATTTATAGCATCACATGCCATCTATATCCCACCATCATTAGCTGGGTAATTGGGATAGTAAGCTATATTTATATGCTGGCACCGATGCTGGATATTATTGATTTAATCCATTTTTAACTCACGTTACATAATTTCACGGTAATATATGTTTTAAGTAAAACACTCAATAAAAGTTATTTTTTATACCAAGTGGTGTGCAGTTTAGTGAATTCTCTGAGGGTCACAATCACTTTGTGTCCCCTCCCCCCTTTTTCTGATTGCCTAGAAACATATTTAAATGGGCACTATACAAATGAATACAATTCTTTTCATGCTCACCCGCTACTTATTGTGCTACAAATGCCAATCACTTAATTTAAATGAATAAATGTTATTGACATTAACTCACTTTGGTCCTGGGTGGACTTTACCTCTCCGGTTATTTATTTTCTTTTAATCTGCTTGTATTTGTTAGATTATGCAGTAACATAAAGTTACTTACCTAAACTATCTATATATAAAAAAAAAAAGTGTCACTGTGTGCTCGTTTGCATGTCATTACCCATAATCCCTGGCTGCAGAAGAAGCATTGTAAGCTAAGAGATAATGGGGAAAAGACACGTGAATGATCTGACAAGTGATATTTTTATTTACGGTTGGCTAAACAATGATCTTCGCACAGGAGGATCAAAAATAGTTTTGCTAATTATTTTGAATGGGGATTTGACTCCCTGTGGTTTGCTCAGTTACGTTTTGGAGGAAATAGGATAAAATAAGGAATTTAAAATGACACTGAATTAAGGGTTAGATTCACTAAACTCTTTTTTTAAATCAGGACAAATAACACGACTACCTAAAACGGGAATGGCCATTATTTTCCCTTGGTAAACGCCTTTATTAACTAAGAATATTTATATGTAAATACAATGGCCGTAGTTGAGCTAATTAGCATGGGGTTAACATAATGTAATTTCAGGATGCTGCTTTATCTTAAATTAACGTGACGCTATTTTATGTTTTAGCGTCCCTCGAATCCAGACCCTGGAAAAAGGCAGATGCCTCAAGACCCGGTACCACTTAGCGCACCCGATCCGACATTTGTCCCATTGACTTGAATGGACATGAACGCCAGGCCGGGTGCGCTAATCCATACTAGTGCTTTATGAATGAGGGAGGGAGACCGATACCAATTTAGGAGAGGGTCTACTGACTTGTATACCTCCTAAATCGGGTGGGCAACGCCAGTCCTTAAGGGCCACCTACAGGTCAGGTTTTCAGGCTATCCCTGCTTCAGCACAGGTGGTCCAATCGGTGGTTCAGTCGAGAGTGGCCTCTGGATGTTACTCTGGGGTTGTTTGTGACTTCCTGGATGATTTGCTGGTTTGTTCTTGGAGAGATTTTGGTAGGACGACTGCTCCTGTGTAGAGTGACTGTGGGCTTGAACTTTCTCCATTTGTAGACTATCTGACAGTGTATTGGTGGAGCCACAAATCCTTAGAAATGGTTTTGTAACCCTTTCTAGACTGATGAGCATTAATAACTGTTTTTCTGAGGTCCTCAGAGTTTCTTTTGATCGTAGCATGACGTGTTTCCACACACCTGTATGGTGAAAACAAAACTCACAAAGTTTCTGATCTTTATATAGGGTGGGGCCTCCCAAACTCACACCTGAAGATCTACCTAATTATTTAAACACCTGGTTCTAATTATTCCCTTTAATTTAGCTGATAAAACCAAGGTTTCACTTACTTTTGCACATACCCTGATTCTTATTTACTCATGGTTTGCATAAAACCTACATCATTTTGTTTCAAAAGACAGGGAATTGGTTAATATAAACCCTATTGGATATTTAAGAAAAGATTCAAGAAAGTTATCATGGAAAAACTATGGAATTTCCGTAATCATCATTGGGGTTCAAAGATACATACAGTATAAGGAAAAACGGCAATTATTTTTCATGGGATTTATTTTTCTCTAAAAAACGACTAAATCTTGTGCTGTTTTTTTATTTATTTTTTATTTTTTTGCGCCCAAGGCTCCTCTATGTTGATACTGCAAAAGCACTTTGCAAGTACTGTATGGGTGTTGGCACATCTTTAGCGCCTCTTCATATTGTGTAATGGGCAGCGGTTCTCTATAGAACTTTTTTTTAATTTTATTTTTAAGAAATCTGCAGAGCATCAAACGTCCCCACAGTACAAGTTATATGGGCAGTTCAACGTAGCGGGTAAAACAAAATGTAATCAACGTATCCATGTGATTCGCTTCATTAGAATGGTTCAATCCCACTTAAAGTAACTACTTTACTTCTTTGTATCCTGTGAAAAATGAATGTTTTGCATTTTTCTGCTAAATCGGGATTCAAGCATATCGGCTACGTACTTGTGTTTTATGTATTTGACTGATGACCACTTCATAATGACTTAACGAGTCCTGAAATCTCGGTTCTGTTTGCAAACAGTCTGATCGCCAAAATATATTAGATAAAGATTGTAATGACTCGCCAAAACATATGTTTGCAATGGAAAGGTTAAATGCTTAAAACAAAAAAAGTCCAAGTACAGTATTTTTGGAAGTGTCTGAGGCCAGGTCCCCGCTGGCTACTGCAGTGCCCGCTGTGGCGGACGCTGCAGGGACAAGAACCGCCCCACAATGGGGCCGGGGCAGCTGCGAGGGGGGGGCTGCGCTGCACCGAGAGAAACTCCTGCTCTCAAGAAAATTGAGATCAGGACTTGCGACGGAGAGCTAGACCACGCCCCCTGGCGGTTCAGCCAATGGGGGCGAACCTGGCGGGTGACATCACTGCCGCACCCCTTCTCACGCCCCGCCCTCCCCCACCCGTCTTTCCCCCTGCAGACCGGTGGACTCGGCTGCATGCGCCGCCAGCCTCGCAGACGCGCGTGCAGCAGGACCGGGCCTACTGGTATACTCATGTATCAGCGACATTTAATCTATTGCAAGAGAAGAAATTAGGGCGCTATTTTCACATGCATTTGGAGAGAACAAGTTCTTTGTACATATACCTTTTTCCAGCTTTATCTTCTTACAGAGATAATTTGAATTCCAATTACTGTAGGACTTTTTCCCATTTTTTTTGTTCTGTGGTTATATATTGATTAAGCTTAATCGAGGTTCAGGAATACACACGTGTTTTATGTTATATTTTTATTTAGTATTTTAATAAATGTGTCATTTTACTTTATATTTATGATTTATATGCTTTGTCTTTGGGTACCTCGGTATACCAATTTGCTCAGTAATTATTAACCATCAGTAGTCTGAGTTCATGCGCCAGAGTTTTTCTTCTTGACATTTAATCTATTGACTGTCCCAATGTCCGGTTCACTTTTGTCCTAAGTAGAACTAAACCCTTAACCAATAATAAAAACTTTGTGCAACAGAGTGATGATGTTTTCAATCTTGATTGGCTGCTTCCGCAGCTATGTGCCGGGCAGCAATATTATCCTCCTGGGCAAAAGTGGCTCAAGTTCAACCAAACTCAGCATCCCACAGTGGTGAGACTGAGCTTTTTTTTTTCTCTGGAAAAACCCTTAATTTAAAATGATCAAAAATAAACAATAAAATGCAACTACAAAATAAAAAAAACAAGCGGCACAGAGAGCTGCTTTAAAGCAGCGCTGCAGTACATGCTGCATTGTTTAAAAAATAAAAAAAAATTATTACAGGTTTGAAGCAGGGCGGCTTCGGAGTTAAACTATGTCAATTTAAGCTTCGGGTGACCCCTGCTTCCAGAGATACTTACCTGCGTGGGAGAGACAGGTATCCCTGTGCATTTTTAAGGTCTCGGCCACCTTGGCCAATAAGAAGCCGCAATGGATGACATCACGGCTTCCTGTTGGTCTGAGTGACGTGGGACATTTTAAATCGCCTTTTCTGTAGACACGCAAGTTCCCTGTCTGCAGAGATACCGGCACCCCCTACAGACATAAGTATCTCTGGAAGCAGGGGGTGCCCGGAGCTGAAATTAACACCGTTCAGCTCCGGAGACGCCCTGCTTTAAAACCTGTAATTACAAAAACAAACAAAAAAACGCAATGCAGCATGTAATGTTGTTTTCAAACTGAAGGTTAGCAAAATGTCTTTTTTTTTCTTATTTCCGAGTCTAAAGGCACTTAAAGCTGGTGGTATAAGTTGAGTCACATTGGTTCTAAATCATTAGCGTGCTGTTTTTCAGAAACTTGGCAAGACAGGTTGGACATGTGGTTCTTGCATGCCACGATTTGGTCTGATTTGTGTGCCTCCCTTTTGCCAGAGACTGTCCTTCAGAAAGGTTCAGCCGCTGGTGGTGTGCCAGCCTATGCAGTGACCATGCTGTGCGTTGTGTTTTATTACAGCTTTACAGCGTTCTATGGGATCAAGGCAATTGCTTCTACACTCTCACTGATTCCAGTATCAACAAATGGGAGATGGATGACACCTCTGAGTATCAAGTGCTTAGTTGGGACATGAGAAGGATCCTCAAAGAGCTCATCTCTGATGCAATTTGGGTGAGCATGAAATATAAATGGGCAGTGACAAAGAGCAAAGCTTGTTTCTAGTCTGCGTCGGCACACTAAATGCAGATTATTTTTCTCTCTAGGGCTCAGAAGGAAATTACGAGGAGATTAAAGACGGAGTCAACATTGTGTATTTGGATCTTAACCAAAACAAGTAAGATCTTGTTTAAAAAATTTTTTTATGGAGGGGGATTGGTTTAATTATAAATTGGTCTTTTAACAGAAAATTTTATGTGCCTGGAAGTTCTGTCACTGTATGCACTCTCACCTTAACTACTTAGTATTGCACTTATCTACTTTGTGCATTGTTCACAGTGTGGTACTTGTGTTGTTAGCTCTTCAGTTGTAGTATGGTAGTGATAACCTAACATGTCACAGTTTAACTCTATCTTTCTTATTGTTCTGTGGTTTTGTTGGTACAATATGTCAGTGTAGATTAATTGTAGGTTCTGATATTTTACGGAGGCCAACATCAGGTTTCCTCATAGATTAAATTCTAGTTTACAGAGCTTTGGAAAAACCTCATGGGTTTCCTCTTCAAGTGTTGTTCTCCAGGACGAATACACTCCTAGAACCTTGTTATGTCACAGAATGGCTAATGGCTACCTCTTTATGACTAGTGCTGTTGCTAATACGTGTGTTGTATCAGCAGTCCCCTGCTTTTAAGAATGAAAGAGAGTCATCAAATGAAAATCAAACGAATAAATTATTCGATTTGCTATTTTTAATTTAGTTAACAAGATGCTGTGTATCTTAACTTCATACCTTGCACATATATGTGTTGCCCTGCCTATGTGTTAAACGTAGTACAAAAAAAACCCTTTTATTTGTAGACCAATAAGAAGTGTGTGTGTGTGTGTGTGTGTTATTATTATTTTTTTTGAATATGCACATTCTGGGCTATATTTATTGAGCTAATACCTTCCGGTGCTGGAAGACAGTCATTGCACTGTAAGGTTTCTTCAGCACTGGAAGATGTCTTATGGCAGAAAACGGCTTGGTAAGAATGGGCCTTGTTCAAACATGAAAAAGCGCTGCACTTTAATGGCAGTGTTAATTACATATTTTACTTGGTATCTGTTTTCTTTTAGAAATGAAAAAAGTGGCTATTCCAACTTTCATTATGCGTAATATTACTTTGATACCAAATATATCTTAATTATTACTCCTGCTTTTACTGTTCGTCTCATTCCGTTTTTTAGATTGCCAGCTCATTGAGGCAGCGATTTTTAGTTATATTGTGCATTTCTATTTGAGCTACTTGTTTATAATAATATTTATTGTTATTATTATTATTCCCTGTGCTGTGTGCAGTTAATATTTTGTATATTTTAATATACCTGTTTGTATTTTGTAAAGCTCTGCATTAATAGCTCCGTGCTATATATGTAAGAAAATATATACATCTTGGCCATTCCAACTCGCAGCAATTACTCTGATCTGTTGTGCTACGCATAGTCTTTTTCCGTTTATATTTAAGTATTTGAGAAAACTGACATAACGATCATGCCGCGTTGCAGATTGTGATGCACACTCTTTGAAGACTGCAGTTGTTTTTATAACCCATACCATTAGAAATCATAAAGCTGACATGTAGATTTGTACTGTATGTGCTCTGTATTCCCATCATTTGTATCATATCTCTGTTTGCTTCTTTTGTGAAATCAGCAATGGTTTGGTCATCTTGGCTGCTGCCTGGCATCCTGAAGACAGCCCCTGCCTGAGCTACTACACCCTCATAACCGTGCAGGACGAGGGCTACCACGTGTCCGATGAAATCATCGTAGAGGTCACTCAGTTTAACCCACCTTTTCAGGTGAGGAAAAGGGCAGCTTATCGGAAACTCTTTGATCACCTCCACACACAAATAGAAACAAGTGGTTTCATATATTTCTGAAATTCTTGAAAAAAAAAAATATTTATTGTTCATAGAAATATTAAAAAATAAAAAGCACTACAGTATTTGAAATGCACAATCTTTTAGTTTTTCCCTTTTTTTTTTTTTTTTTTACTTTAAATGATAACAGGAGCACATTATCAGACAGGACCTGGTACTTTTTTTTTGGAAATGACAATCTCTAAAATTGATCAAAATTTGCAAGCCAGTATCAACAAGATAGCAGGAACATGCAGGGAATTGCAGTCTTCTAGCAGCAAGGGGGTTGAAACGTCTGCTTACAAAATATTTCCCTGCCTGAATACCTTTATCTATTATAAAACTTGAAAAGTTATTATTCAAAGATTGCTACCTTCAGGTCGATACCAAGCCATTCCTGACGAGGAAATAGTTGATGTTCTGAAACAATGTCATTTTGTTCCTATTAAGACCAAGTGCCAACTTTTGCTCACCTGATCTAAATTGGGGTTATACTATCTCACTAGGTTATACTATCTCACTAGGTTATACTATCTCACTAGGTTATACTATCTCACTAGGTTATACTATCTCACTAGGTTATACTATCTCACTAGGTTATTTTCGGATGACTCAACCATTGTGTTGTGAGAATTGCTGTTATTTGTGATATTTGTGGAGGCTTACTCGCCCCCACCCCCCCCAGTTAAATTAATTAAAATTAAAACGTTTGTGTCTATAAGTTACCTCCCCCACATGTTTGATGCCATAGTTTGTTTGTATTGTTCGTGATATACACACAGTATATAATATGTTTTCTCACTGGATCCTTGCAGTCTGAGAAGATGCTGGCTTGCCATCTTGTGATCCCAGCCTTATCCGGCCAGGCCGCTTACCTCAACACAGAAGAAATAGTCTTTGCCTGTTCAACTGGAACCGGAAGAGGCTCATTGCCACAGGAGAAAATTACATTTGGAACAAAAGGTAGAACTACCAAAAACTTAGAATTAGCTGCACATAACCTCTACAATATAAATAATCTGTAACTCCACTGATGTTAGTGCGTGTGTATTCATCTCTATCCGTGTATGTACATACACACCGTCGACGAGGCAGTCCCAAAGACGGCGGGTATATAGTCTGGGCATATACAGTGGCGAGAAAACGTTTGTGAACCCCTTAGGATTTCACATATTTCAAACCTAGACTGTTATTAGATCTTAATCTAAGTGCTAATAATAGATAAAGATAACCTGGTCAAACAAATGACACAAAAACGTGATACTTTTTCAACATTTATTTATCCACAAATTATTCTGCATTTACTATCCATGTGTGAAAAAGTATGTGAGCATTTATATTAAGTACCTGGTGGCACCGCCTCGAGCAGCAATGACTTAAACCAAGCGTTTCCTGTAACTGTTGGTCAGTCTCTCACATCGTTTTTGTGGAATTTTGGCCCATTCCTCCATACAGAACTGTTTCAACTCAGTGACATTTAAGGGCTTTCTTCCATGGACAGCTCGCTTCAGGTCCTGCCACAACATTTTGATGGGGTTTAGGTCCGGACTTGGACTAGGCCATTCTAAAACGCAGAATTTCTTCTTCTGCAGCCATTCTTTTGTAGATCTAATTGTATGTTTAGGATCATTTATTTTATTTATTTATTTATAAAATATTTTACCAGGAAGTAATACATTGAGAGTTACCGCTCGTTTTCAAGTATGTCCTGGGCACAGAGTTAAGACAAATAATACATGTTTACAAATACAGTTACATAAATGAGCAGGGTTATACATTATATACAAGACAATTGCGTGCACAGTTAAAGATCATATATATTATGGGTGTATGAAACAGTTACAGACCAGATTAAAATGTGTGACAGCCTTAGGCCTCGGGCATGGTCAGCGCATAGCTGAGGCGCGCTGCTGCTCGGCACTGAGCCCCTGCAGCTGCAATGAGAGCGGCTTTAGCACAGGCTCGCGCACGCGTCCGCACGCTTGGGGAAGCATGTGTCGCACACAGTTTTCAAATTTGGCGCTCGCCGGAGCGCAGGGCCGGTTACGTAAGCGGTTCGCCCAATGAGGGCGAACCAGCTCCGTGACGTCACTGGCCGCCCCCAGACCTCCCCCCAACACGCCCACAGACGGCGCGCTGTGTAAGGCCAGGGAAAGCACCGCTTTTCGTGAGCCTCAGCTCGCCTCAGCCCGGACAAAATCACTATGTCCCAGGCCTAGATTGTCTTGCTGCATGACCCACTTTCAGTTCAGCTTCAGCTCACGGACAGATGGCCTGACATTCTCCTCTAGAATCTTCTGATACATGCAGAATTTATGGCCGTGTCAATGATTGCAGGCTGCCCAGATCCTCAAGCAGCAAAACACCATGCTTGACCGTTGGAATGAGGTTCTTCTGTTCGAACGTAGGACATTGAAAATTCTGATATTCTGCGCCATAATTGGCTATCTTGTTTTGGAAACATTCAGGCCTGCTGCTTTAGTGTGTATATTAATTAATCTATTTTTTGCAAGCGGAATCAGTTTATTTTTTTTTCAATTATTCGTGTGTAATTTTTTTTTTCAAAATTAAAAAAAAACTAAAAAAAAACTGATTCCGCTTGCAAAAATAAATTAATTAATATAAACACTAAAGCAGCAGGTATTAACAAAAATATATATAATGGAAAAGAGACAGTGTACACCCCTAGTGCATTATCATAAACAATGGGATTTATTATTATAAAAAGTTGAGTGGTAGACAATTCCCACTTACAGGATGATTAAAACAAGGATTCGAATAAAGGTATCTTTAACTGTGTAACGGTGCCACTCTAAAGGCCACCGCCAGCCAAGGGAGCCTCCGGATCGCTATCCAGCACACCACTTGTCTGTATGTATGCCGCTGAAAGAGGCAAGAGTCCTCCGACACCGACACAAACAGCAGCACATCCCGATGGAAAACCGCAAGCACGGGGAACAGTGGTGCAGATCCGACCCTCCTCTCCAAGTAGCGTGATAACGCCAGTCCCAACGCGTTTCGTCAGCATCATCTGACTTCGTCGGGGGATGCCACATACAATTTGGCAAGACTATATATAGACAGTGCACTTTGAATTTCATTGGTCAGCAGTAAATTACAGCAAATGAATCCATAGAGTCATTGGGAATGTAACGAACGATTGTAAAAAAGTAAAAATACATACATAAATGCTATTTGGACAAAGATTAAAAAAACAACAATGTGCTAACGTGTGTAATGAAAAAACACACACAAAAGTGAAAATTAAAACAAAGACAAAATATGTGTGGAAATGCCACTGTTCAAATCCTTAAAAAAATGACTACAATAATCATAAAATGACAAAGTCAAATCAACATCCATTAATTTAGAAATCGAATCTACCTCATTAATAAAAATGAACTAGACGCTGAGAGACAAGCAAGGAACTGTAGACAATAGCTATATGTAAAAAATAGGAAAAGCACTAAAAGCTAACATTAATTGATTGGACATGGTAAGGTTATAAATGAGGACCTATATGGGGGGAGGGGGAAGGACAAAGGGGGGGGGGGAAGAGGAGGGAAAAGGAAGGGGGGAGGAAGAAGGGGAAAAATGAATGAAAGGAAAAATGAAATGTATATGATAAACAGAATGCGCAGAAGGACCTACACTATAGTGCTTATATCTAAATTTTCGTTAAGTCCAAATTGCACTAGACAATTTAGTTTAAAAATCTAGTAGCTTTCTTTCCTGTAAGAAGTTTAAACCGATCACCAGCTAACACAGAGGGTGGTACCACATCTAGTCCCATAATCTTTAAACTATCAGACTGTTTATGAACCATCAGAAAATGCTTTGAAACATAATGGTCAGTAACCACTGATAATATATCTTCTATGTTCCAAGAAGCGGGGGCTTAATGGCCTGGTTGTCCTGCCCACATAATGTAGGCCACAACCACAGGTCAACAGATACACCACATACGTTGTCAGGCAATTAACAAAACCCTTCACTTTAAAGGAGGGACTACCTGAAATGGAGGAAGAAAATTCCCTTCTGCAAAGCACGAAAGAACACGTGCTGCATCTTCCTCTGCCACACTTAAAATTCCCAGATGGTTAGGACTTCATTTAAGTTTTTGGGGATTGCTGCTTTGAGGGGAGACTGTAACATTGCTGGGTTGTTTCCTTCCTTTTGTTTTAGAACCACTGTTTCTTTTCCCCTCGTCTCTGCAGGTGACTGCATACTAGGAGCTGGTTCTTGTGCAGGCCTGCCAGTTTTCTTCACCAGAAACGGCGGCCTACTGGCGGTCACCGCTCGAGAGGGAGTGTCCGTGCTGTCAGAAGACATGGAAGATTCCCTTTCAGCATCTGTAGCAGGAACCAGTAGTCCGGTGAAATATAGAAATTAACGTGCTGTCATGATTTTACTTTGGTCCTATGTCGGGCGGTACCTTTCCAGTCATCAATAAATGCGTTGTAATAAATATAAAATATTTGCCGTCCTTCAGCAAAGCAGCAACCTGCAGAGCCCAAGAAATGGAAAATAACGTGCACACCACTGACTTAAATAGCGAAAATAATGCATTAAATAGAAAATAATGCGTAATGAAAATCAACATTTGTTGGGGCTAAATGTGATCATTATAAAGGAATCGGGCTGTAACACTTCTGGGGCAAAGCCATTTTATTGGAAGCTGCAACCCGTGGCTTAAAACACCTGTCGGAGTTGCTCCGGGATTGTGTCAGATCTGCAGTCTTGTGCATGTGTGAAGTATACTTTGAACCACAGATGTTTTCTCTATTTCTCATCATAAGACGCGCTTGTCACCACAAATGCACTCATCTAATCTGTTTTCTCATTGAAATAATTATTTTTGTCTTATTTTAGTCTAGTTCATTGGCCCCGTCTTCAAGAATGGAGACAATAGCCCACGATGATAAGACTAAGTTACTGAAAGCAGCCTTCTTACAATATTGCAGGTACATTTGATGTAATGCTTGCAACATACTGACACCCTATAGCACTGCAGGTCTGTACCGAGGATCATTTCAAGGTCATGATACAGTAGCCACGCACAATGAGGCATTACATATACTGTGATTCTTTAGCACACTGCTGCTTTTCTGAAACAATTGAACCATTGTTGTTTGTATGCACTTGTCATTGGAGTAAGAGAATTGTACACATATTTTTGTTTGCAGGTCTTAAAGAGAGGATTTTATAAACACGTGAACTTGGATGCACCAGATATGTATTGCTTTGATCACGGGGGTGTTTTAACAGAAAAAAATAATTCGTAATTGAACACATTTGTTTATTTGAGTATTGCAACAATGTTCATTTTTCAGTTTCCTTTTTCTTTCTTTCTTTTTTTACTTCTTGGAAATCATATGATGTATCTACCAGCAAAATACTTGGCTTCATTTTAGAGAACCACAGCTGTTGCTTTAGTTCCTAAAAATGTCTCTCAAAAACTAGTAATAGTGTGGTAGTGCAGCACAAAATTGGAAGGATCGAATCACTGCAGAAGGAATAAAAAGGCCCGTAACCAGTCAGGAATGAAATCCATTATTTAAGAACAAAATGAAGACTGGTAACTTTTCAGTAAAAGTGGAAGGTGGGAAGAACATAGAAAAGTTAAGCTTTATAGCATGGGTAAACACACACTTTCCAGATGAACATTTATTTGTCTGTCCTAGGACATTTAAAGCTATTATAAATGGAAGACTACACTGCAAACTGTATACTTTGTAAGCTTTGTATTCTTATTTCTCCGTAGTGACGGTTGTGCTTATAATACTAAGGGCATTACAGGGATACAGACTCTCCAAACTGGCCCGGCTTTCACCCTGGCGTCATTCAATCCACAACAGGAACTCCTCCCTTTTGACGATATAAATACTCCTGGTGCCATGTCCCTGTAGGGCTTCCTTGCTAGGCACTGGTCCACACTGAAATAGGGCAGATTCAAATTCTTGGAGCCGTTTCTGCAACCAGATCTTGTTGGGCTGGCTTTGAATCTTAAGTCGGTGCCAGTTGCAGTCATAAAAAGTGTATAGTGGAGAAAGCGAGATTGAGAACAGGATAGGGGAGGATGTAACGTCCTTGTTCTGTATGGGGACATTATAGACGACATATAACTACAAGGTTTTCATAACATTTAACAACACCATTTCCTTAGTTTGTGATTCTTTTATTCACTGGTCTAACCACTGAAAAATGACTAGTTTAGGACTATGTACTCCATCAGTCCTGGATCAGAACGGGGCCGTCTGGTAACCTCATTTGTGCTGAGACAATAAATAAGAGGAACATTGTTCAGTACAGCTGCAATTTTCTTAATTATGAACCTGTCTGACATTTTTATTTGCCTTAAATGCTAATACTTGTGGAAGACTGTACATCAGGCCTGCCCAACTCGTAAAGTGAGAAGGGCCGAACTGCTCCAAGGAAAAAAAATTTGGGCCGCACGGGTTAAATCATCATCATCATCATCATCATCATCTCTCCTCCACCACCTCTCATCATCATCATCCTCATATCTCCCCCAGAACCCCTCACTATCAATCTTTATGATACTCCCCATCTATCTCTCATACCACCATCTCTCCCCCTCACCCACACAATACCCCCCTCCATATCAAACACACAATACCCCCCTCCACATCCCCCCAGCCCATTCCATGTCAGCATCCCCCCCCACAAGTCAGCATCCCCCCCATGTCTCTTCCCTCAATATGACACTCTCTCCCCCTCCCCTTAATGACACTCTCTCCCCCTCCCCTAAATATGACTCTCCCCCTCCCCTCAACATGACACTCTTTCCCCCTCCCCTCAATATGACACTCTTTCCCCCTCCCCTCAATATGACACTCTCCCCCCCTGCAACTCACATCACACCCTCCCCCTGCACCTCACATCACTCTCCCCCCCTGCACCTCCCATCACTCTCCCCCCCCCTGCACCTCACATCACTCTCTCTCTTCTCTCCCCCTGCACCTCACTCACTCACTCTCGACTCCCCTGCACCTCACATCCTCTCCCCCCCCTCAACCTCACATCACTCTCCCCCCCTGACTCACACCACCTCCCCCCCCCCTGCACCGCACTCCACTCTCTCCCCCCCCTGGCACCTCACATCACTTCCCCCCCCTGCCTCCTCACATCACCTCCCCCTGCAACTCACATCACTCCACCCCCTCCCCCTGCACCTCACATACACTCACCATCCCCCCCCTGACCCCTCAATGCATCTCTCACTCTCCCCCCCCTGCACCTCACATCACATCCTCCACCCCCATGCACCTCACATCACACCCCCCCCCTGCACCTCACATTCACTCTCCCCCCCCCTGCCTCCTCACATCATCCCCCCCCTGCACCTCACATCACTCTCTCTCCCCCCTGCACCTCACATATCTCCCCCCCCCTGTCACCTCACATCACTTCCCCCCCCCTGCACCTCACTACCAACTTCTCCCCCCCCTGCAACCTACACATCACTTCCCCCCCCTGCACCTCACATCACTCCCCCCCCCCCTGCACCTCACCACTTCCCCCTCACCTCACATCACTCACCCTCCCCCTGCACCTCCATCAATCTCACCCTCCCCTGCAACTCACATCACTCTCCCCCCCTGCACCTCACATCACTCTCTCCCCCCCCCCCCTGCACCTCACATCACTCTCCCCCCCTGCACCTCACATCACTCTCCCCCCCCTCGCACCTCACATCACTCTCCCCCCCTGCACCTCACATCACTCCCCCCCTGCACCTCACATCCACTCATCTCCCCCGCCCTGCACTCACATCACTCTCTCCCCCCCCCTGCACCTCACATCACTTCCCCCCCCCCCCTGCACCTCACATCACTTCCCCCCCCCCTGCACCTCACATCACTTCCCCCCCCGCGGGCCGTATGTTGACAGCCCTGCTGTACATGATACCGCGCTCCTCCTTATAGAAGTTTGCTGCAGGTAAAAAGATAGGCCTTACATATAGAAAAACAAAAAGAACGATTCCTGCGCTCCTACCAATTGGGCTAAAATAAAATGGTGATCTCATGAAGAAGAGTTACTTAGTTAAACCCTTTGACAAAAGCGTTATACTATATACACCTGCAGCCCCATCAAGGCATAACTGAATTTGCAGGTACCTACACTGAATATATGTAATAATTGTCCTATGGACTGGTGAAAAATGTGAGAAAGCCCTGAATGGGTTAAATAAAGCATATGTTTATTGTGAGTAGTGCAATTAAAAGCGAACCAAAGCCAGTATCATAGTTACCTTACTGTAGAGGTAAACTGTTGATGCACAAATTCCCTGGTGTGAATATAATGAAACTTACACACATTTCTTTCTGTTAATAAACTTACAAAGTCCCAGCAAGCTCAAGAAACCCCCAAAATAGCATTGGAGTTTTCTGTCTTTTCACATATTTCTTTCTGTGAGCCTTATACATTCACCTACTCTTCAATGGAGCTTTTGATTGCACTACTGACAAAAAGATATGCTTTATTTAACCCCTTAAGGGCGTTCTCACATTTTTCACCAGTCCCTGGGACAACAATTACATATATTCAGTGTAGGTACCTGCAAATAGGGTTATGCTTTGACGGGGCTGCAGGCTTATAACGCTTTGGACCAAAGGGTTTAACTAAATAATCCTTATTCAAGAGATTGCTATTTTATTTTAGCCAATTGTTAGGAGCGCATGAATTGTTCTTTCTGTTTTTAAATGCTAATACAAATGGGTGTTATTTTCTGAACCTAGAGAGCTTCCAGCACTAGACCAGGGGTATTTATTTTTGGTTCTGGTAATAATTAAGAAAATGAAAAAAACAAGGAGTCAACAGATTTAAAGCTGCAGTTCAGTCAATATCCTGCATGTGTGTTTTTTTTTAATAAATCAGTTCTGTAGTAAGAAAAAATACTTTTAGCATTTTCTGTTTTTAAAAAAACAACTTTGAAAGACCAATTTTCTTGTATTCTATTTTAACAGCCATTTGCTAAGGCACTGCCCCTTCATGTCCTGTCACAAGCCCTGGCACACACCCCGCTGTCAGCCCTGCCCTCCCTCTAGCACTCAGTGCAGTAATGCTCATGAATATTCATGAGCTTCCACTGAGGGAGTGAAGCAGAATATAAACAAATCCCAGCTTTTAATATGTCACCAAATTTCGACCTATCAATACATGGAGAACGAATTGACCTGCAGCTATACAGTTCTTTAGGTAATTAGAGATTGCCCACACAAAACTATTGAAGTAAAAAAATAAATGTAAAAAAAAAAAAAGACTGAACTGCAGCTTTAAAGACCTTTTACTAAAATGAATTGTGTGCATATGAATATATGTGGTCATTTAAATTGCAGTGATTGTTTGCTTTTCTTGCATGGATTCTGTGATAACATCCTGGAAAATGTTTTGCCCCCGCCCCAACCACTAGCATCTATAGACCAGTCTACTACTAGGTAGCATTTAGGGAGTCTCCTGGTCTTGGTTCGATAGGAGGAGGTTTGTTTTTTACTTTGTATAGATACTTGGGGACACATTTTCTAAGGCAGGCTAAGCCATGAGACACATGGGATAGAAGGTGTTTATGGGGCTGTTATGGGTCGTCTTTCTTAGCACCACTTAGTAAATATGGCCCTTTACTGCTTTTTATTATGCCCATAATTCTGAAGTCAATGCAGAAGGCACTTGCACTTCAGAACATAAAAAGCAAGTTTTGTGTGAAAAATTCAGAATGAAACCATTTCCCATAGTTCCTGCACATAGGAAGCCAGTTAAATAATGTGCTGTTTGCTGTATTATTAAAATTTTAGTGATAATATAATGAACTTCTGAATCTGTTTTTGTAAGAAGAATTCATCACTCCACAGTAATCTTTTGTTAATTAAAATGCACTGGAACTATTTCACCTAAAAAAAAAAATGTATTCACATAATGGTTACTTATTGAAATAAGAAATTTGAATAAACCGAAAGGAACTTTGAGAAGTTTGTGGAATAAATAGCGTAAAAACAATAAGCATGTTATGGAAAAGACCACGGCATTTTTAAGGATTATAATTTACTGCACAAAAAGTGAAATATCCAATACGCTTAATGGTTTTATGAAAGTAGGAGTAATAAAAACTGTGTGTGTGTGTGTGTGTGTGTGTGTGTGTGTGTCCCTGTGTGTGTGTGTGTGTGTGTCCCTGTGTGTGTGTGTGTCCCTGTGTGTCCTTTGGCCCGTCACTCCGCCTCAGGCCAATGAGAGGTGTGCGGGGGCGGGCCAAGGGACCAATGAGATTTCCCCTAGGGACACCGGACATCCAGGCAGGCAGGCATGCATGCATGCAGGCAGGCAGGCAAACATACAGTGCTTTCACTAATATAGTATAATAAGATAAATATCTTCTGCTGCACTTGCATGGCACCAACACATTCCTCAGCGCAGTACAATGCGGGGAGGGAGGGGAGGACAGTAACTTATTGTATAACAAAAAGTGTACATGGAAATTAAGACAGACTGAGAGAATAGGAAGGAGGTCCCTGAGCCAAGGAGCTTACAATTAAATATATAGATATATATATATATATATATATATATATATATATATATATATATATACACACACAGTGGTCAACAAATCACCAAAAAATCTACTCGCCGAACAAAAAATCTAGTCGCCACCTAGTACCACACGTGTGCTGCTTGGGCCAATAGGAGCTCGCCACAATGTTAAATCCACTCGCCCGGGGCAAGCAAATGTATAGGTTTGTCGAACACTGTATGTATATATATATATATAGGGAGATCTAAAGAACTGGACAAAATTATCCTGCAATGATATTACTTTTGTCTTATTAATTGCCTTAGCAAGGGGCCATGTAACCTCCCAGACCCCGGGAAGCCGGCTGTTACCTGTGGGTTTCTCAGGACTAAGTGTGTGGGACAGCAGTGGATTTATAGCACAAGGTATATATATACATCATAGGAGCGACACAAGCACTTACACCCAGCATGCATCTTCATTACCGGGTACCGAGCTACTAAAACCATCAAAATGTGAGCACTTTGGAATCGTCATGGCAACGGTTCATCTTGTGCATTATTGGATGGGGGAGAGAGGGGAGATTATGGTAACAAGCAGGATGTCAAAAAGTTTTTTCCCCCTAAACTTGCTAGATATGTAGGAGGTCACCCCTTATTAAGAAGACATGCTGCGTGATGCTATACCGTATAAAGCGATATCTGGATTCCACTTTCTCTCTGAAAAGGGTTCCCTTGACTCCTCCAGTGCCAGAATGTCCATGGGAGCCAAAGTGCCGGCTTCAGGATCACGTGGGTCCGATTGTCCTAGAGGTGATGGCTGAATCATTTTCCCTTATAAGCAAAACAGCATATGTATGGTCTCTGCGTCCCTGCGTCCCTGCGTCCCTGCGTCTCTGCGTCTCTGCGTCTCTGATATTTGAATAAATATTGTCCTTACAAATGTGGGTCGTATGTCTGATGGTCGTTATGAGACGCCATACATTTGATGCATAGTTCGCTATGAAATTATTTGGGTTGCATTGCGTCATGTTGAATACCTGATTGATACGCTTTAAATTAAAACAGAATTCTGTGTATTGTTGTAATTTATAACTAGTGTTACTTAAATAAATGAATGATTAGTGCAATATTATTTGTAGTTAACCTGTATAATTAAAGTAATAGATTTTGGGGTTGATACATAGCATCTTAATTCTGCGGTGACGCTATCAACGGACTTTTTAGGTTTTTACGCCTTGTTGTACATGACTGATGACATTCACGCACTTTCTACTGTTTTTGTGGCGCACAAAAACATTCTTTTTCGGTATATCCCATTAACATCTGTGCGCCAGGCGCCAGCCATTTCTGCACGCCAAACAATTATAAAATACATATTTTTGGGGGAGCAGATGGAGAAATGTCAAGTTAGTACACAAGCGCATAAAGCGTAATTTCAAATGGGATTTACGTTTGCCAATTTTGCGCCTGAGAAAAGACACTTGCGACGCTTAGTACATCGGACCCAATGTGTCTCGGTGCGTTTCTATGAGTATCAGTGTTTGTGTGTATCATTGTGTTAGTGTGTATAATGTGTATATATCAGTGTGTCTGGGTGGGTATCAGTGTGTCTGGGTGTGCATCAGTGCATTTCTGTTTCAGTATGTGTGTGTGTGTGTGTGTGTGTGTGTGTGTGTGTGTGTGTGTGTGTGTGTGTGTGTGTGTGTGTGTGTGTGTGTTTGAGTGTGTATATGTATGTGTGTATGTGTGTGTGTGTGTGTGTGTATATGTGTGTGTGTGTGTGTGTGTGTGTGTGTGTGTATGTGTGTGTGTGTGTGTGTGTGTGTGTGTGTGTGTGTGTGTGTGTGTGTGTGTGTGTGTGTGTGTGTGTGTGTGTGTATATGTGTGTGTGTGTGTGTGTGTGTGTGTGTGTGTGTGTGTGTGTGTGTGTGTGTGTGTGTGTGTGTATATGTGTGTGTGTGTGTGTGTGTGTGTGTGTGTGTGTGTGTGTGTGTGTGTGTGTGTGTGTGTGTGTATACAAAAAAATCTACTCGCCACCTAGTACCAAACGTGTGCTGCTTGGGCCAATATTTACTCGCCCGGGGGTTAAATCCACTCGCCCGGGGCGAGCAAATGTATAGGTTTGTCGAACACTGTATATATATATATATGTATATGTGTATATATATGTGTATCATTCTCTTCCTCTCTATATCTGTACATATTTGTGACATTGGTGTTTTCTAGGAAGGATTTACTTGGTGCACAGAGCATGTCGGATAGCCTGTTCTCCCCAGATTCAGATTTGGATGCTGATCATGAACTGGATGAGGCAGTGACTCAGATTAGTGTGGACTTGGTGGATGACTATCCTGCATCGGACCCCCGCTGGGCTGAGTCTGTGCCAGAAGGTAAGGTCATCGTAAGACGGTGAAGACTCCTCGTATCATCTAGAAGGGTGAAGGACACGTTCACAGGCTGGGGCATTTGTTTTTTTTGTGTCAAAGCAAATGTGGAACAAAATTGATGCAGTTAGTGGCGTTCTCATCTTGTTACTTTTTCATCAATCTTGCCCTGTGTGCATGAGCTTCCGAGCTAGCAAGGAGTCAGACCATTTTTTTACTGCTTTACAATCTTGGCTAGCTCTGGATAAGAATATATGCAAAATGTAAGACCTGTTAACTTGTTTCTAATATTTGACACAGCTGCAAGCAAAAAAAAAAAAAAGTCATATGTATGTCAAAGCAAAGTGTATATTTTTTTTTTATGGCTGTGGATTGTAAATTATTTTAATTGCCATGAGTAAAATGTCTGTAGTCCTTGCATGATGTTATTGAAAAATAACAATGTAGGCAACACTCAAGTGGCAGCTGTAGCTTTTCACATTTAATGGCATTATGCATGCTTTGTTTCCATGTTAATATCATGCTCTGTAAGACAATATTATGGGCCAAATTGTGCTCATCTGTGATGGCAAATGGTAGCTTTCTCAAACTTGTTGGATATTATGTTTATAAAATATGCTGCAGTACCTTTTTGGTAGATTATCTAGGGATATATTTATGTGGGGAAAGCAAAATCCTCTGGTAATCCAATTAGGAGACATTATAAAAGGACACTGAGCTAAATTACACTAGGCATTATACCCTGTGCAAATATCTCTTCCCTTCTTGGTCTGACATCTGATAGTGGGCCCTATTTCAGCTTTTAGTCAAGCTAAACTGAATCTTGGCAGCCAGTCTCACAGCCTGACATGTTGAGGGCATTTTTCTCTAATATTCAATATTTTCCAGAGTGTCTGAATTGTCTGATAATGGGATCTAGTTTAGTGTTGCACAATCATTAGTCCTTGGACCCACCGCCCCACCTCTGTCTGTTCAACCTTTGTCTGTTCAGCTCTGGTCTCTACAAGGGTATGGGCACTTATTTTGCAGAATTGGATGCTGGGAGATGCCTACGCCTGAAATGTACATGTACAACCAGTAAGATAGCAGCACCTCAAGGTGTGTGTGTATAAGGTGGTGTACAGATGTCGTCTTTGTCCGCCCATCCCTGCACCCATATACTTAAACACACCCAGGCATTCCTCAGAACAACACGGTGTTCTCCTAGGATTCCATGGTTTATGTTGCTGCAAAATAACCCCCAAGACGAGAACAATGCAGCCTGCTACGTAGGAATATGTATGTATAGGTGAACTTGTGCAATGTTTCCATCCACACCGGCCCTTGCCATAAAAAAGGTAATAACATCCATTCCTCATCTAAGATACGATGGGGAATCAGTGGCTTAGTGGACTTCCATTAAATAGATCAGTAGTTCTCACACCTTTCCTTGTGGACCACTGTCCACGCCAGATTTTAGAGCTGACCAAAGGAGTCGCCTACAGGTGAATTCACCTATTGGCACATGAATAAGCTATTGGTTGGCTGCCTAAAAAAAAAAGGTTTGAGAGCCGCAGGACTAGGTGAAGCTGTTGCCTTTAAATGATTTGTCACTCTCGTTCAGAATATAGTGACATTCTTTGTTTTTATTTCCTTCTTCAGAGACGGCTGGATTTAGCAATACATCCTTAATCCTTTTGCATCAGCTTGAAGACAAGATGAAGGCACATTCTTTCTTCTTGGATTTTCTTCACCAGGTCAGGTGGCTTCCAACACAATATTACTGCCCACCACTTGCTTTTTGTAAAATAAAAATATTAACCGTTCACAATTATTGTTTCAACCCAGGTCGGGCTCTTCCATCGTCTGAACACCTGTCAAGTGAAAGGATTCGCCATGGCAACGCGGCTGCTGCTCAGTGAGCACGCAGAGAAGCTATCAGCTGCAATTGTCCTGAAGAACCACCACTCCAAGCTCCCTGCGCTGGTTAACTCGGTCATACAGCTTGCGTTAAACAAAAAGAAGTGTCCCATACCCCAGAACCTGACTGCTGCAGATATATACTTTAGGGAGGTGAGGGAGCCTTTCGGTTGTATGCCTTTAGATCTTTGCATCGGGGAAGAGAAACACTGCATGGATTGTGATAGTAACAATCTCTGATTATCTCAAAGCAGCAAAGTGCACCCTGCTTGACAAATGGGATAGATTTCTATATATTTGTTTATTTTAACCTATTTTGTGAAACCTTTTCTCCCGCACTTTTGAACAATATTTTTACTACGTTGGTGCTCTTTTCTATCCTTGAGGCTTCTAAGCCCTGGAACACAGCAAGAATTAAAATGGTCATTAGTGCTTCACTTAAACACAAAAAGCCATACAATATGAAAGAGGTCAGCAATTATTTCACGTTGAGGATTTTTAAAGGCAAATTGCTATGCTTGTGGTGCAAGGCTGCATCATAATGTGGTCATGGCTCTGAATGTATTTTGAAAAGGATTGATGCTTCAATCCCTATGTAGGACAAGCAAGAACTGCTTAGTACACAAGTCACATTTACTGTGCCTTTTACATTTCCCCCTACTATTAGGAACGTGACACAAACTGTAAAACAATCATGAAATATCAACACACATTACATATTTTATGTCCCACAGTGCTTTAGACCGTCACACATCTCCTTATTCCCATAAATAAGACACTTTAACTGCCTCAGCCAGGGACCAAAAATTCACATAAAGCTCAAGGAATATTAGGGAGTTATGTACAAAATCCATAATCTATATCTATAAAAATGAAAACGTTTGCTGTGCTTATGGGCAATCTGAGTGGTCCGTTGGTCTGTCACTCACCCTCTGGCCAATCTGATTGGTCCGTGGCTCGGCCCCGCCCCCGCACGCCTCTCATTGGCTTGCGTGGTTCGCTGACCTCACAAACCCAACTGCAACACTGTCAGAACAATCACTGCCTCACCGCCTGCTCTCACCTCCCCTGCGGACTAGACACCACCTCAGGTACCGTGCGCTGCCGCGTGCTTCCTCCCCCTCCCCCCCTTCACCAACACCGCCCGGTGCAATTACCCACCAGCACACCATACACCGTCCCGTCAAACCCCCCCCCTCCTCACGCACACCCTTCGCTGATGACACCCAAATACCACCCGCCCACACCACAAACAACTGACACCGCCCCCTCACCCCTACCGTACACCCACTGGTGCCACCGCTACTTACACTCTCTCACCCGCAGCTCACCTCCCCGCCGGCAACCTCCCCCCCTCCCCTCACCCGCATGGGGGGTGGAAGGAGCGGCGGGGGGGGAACACGCGCAGGGGACAAGGGAGGGAGAGAAACACCGCCGGGGGGGGGAAACTATCGCCTTGGGGGGGGGGAACTCACACAACCCCACCTCACCACCACACCCACCCAAGATTCACCCCCACACACCCAAGATTCACCCCCCACACACCCACCCAAGATTCACCCCACACCCACCCAAGATTCACCCCCCCACACACCAACCCAAGATTCACCCCAAGATTCAAAAACCAAGATTCACCCCACCCACCCAAGGTTCACCCTCCCACAAAACAATTATTAGGGATTCACATCCCGGGCAACGCCGGGTCTCTCAGCTAGTTACAAATAAATTTAAACTAAATGCATTCCTGTCCGTGTCAACAGAAGGTGTGTGAGGTTTGGTACTTGTACAGGACAGCTTACACTGGACACACCCTCTTTATATACATATATGTATTTATATATTTTAGATGCATAGCATAAGTGTATGTTCTATTTTATCACGTGCTAGTTAAGAGGACACATACATGTCTTCCCAGACGTTCATTTCTAAATTGTGCTCTTGGTTACCAATATTTTACTCTGTCCATTTTTCACACACTTTCATGAATTAATTCACTTAACCGCGTAAATGTTATTTCTTTACACCCTAACTCTCCTGCCTGTTCTATGTATTACTATCAGAAGGCCTCTATTCCTTTATCTGTTGGTATTGTCCCACCACTGAAAAAGCTGCATATAAACCATCCAATCCTGGTTGTGTAGGCAGTGAGGTGATTTCTTTGCATGATAAAATCTATTTTTATTTTCTGATGCAGGTGTCAAAGATGGATGTCATCTTCGAATGTTTGATAGACAAAGAGGAGGGCACGTTGGACAGCACATCAATCGACTCTGCTGAGTGGGCACAGATAGTTGTCAATGTGAACAATATTTTGAAGGTACTGGGCTGGTTTCCTGTAGAGGCATAAACCGTTGCACTATTCTAAGTCACATCTGTGGCCTTTTCCTATCATTTAAGGTGCTTGTGAAAATGTCACTTTCCTAATTTGATTCCTTATTTCTGATCCAGGAGTTCCTCCGGAGCTGTAGAGCAGCGCTCAAAGCTCCGGGGACACTGTGTGTGTGTGTGTGTGTGTGTGTGTGTGTGTGTGTACACACCTATATGCACATGCGCACATATATGCACATGCGCACCCATGCAGATATAGTTACATAGTAGATGAGGTTGAAAAAGACATGCGCCCATCACGTTCAACCTTTGCTAAGTTTAGATGACAGATACTTTATCCTATATCCGTACTTACAGTATATTGATCCAGTGGAAGACAAACAAAAAACCCAAGTGTCATATCATCCAATGATATCTCATAAGGGGAAAAATAAATTCCTTCCTGACTCCAAGAATTTAATTAATTAAATTAATTGACAATCCGATTACTCCCTGGATCAACATCCTTCCCATTTTTACTTATTTGGTATATCCCTGTATACCTTTCCTTTCTAAAAAGATGTTCTTTTTTTTGAACAAATCTATTGCATCTGCCATCACAGTCTCCATGGGTAATACATTCCACATTTTAACTGCCCTTACTGTAAAGAACCCTTTCCTTTGTTGCTGGTAAAATCTCCTTTCCTCCAACCTCAAGGGTTGACCCTGAGTCCTTTGTATTGCCCTTGGGATAAAATGGTTCTTTTGAAAGCTCCTTGTATTGTCCCCAAATATATTTCTATATAGTTATCATGTCCCCTCTTATACGCCTCTTTTCTAATGTAAATAAATCTATACTTTAGCTAGCCTCTCCTCATAGGTTAGATTGTCAATCCCCTTTATTAGTTTGATGGCTTCTGCACTCTCTCTGGTTCCATAATGTATTTTCTAAGGAGTGGTGCCCAAAATTGTACTCCATATTCAAGGTGTGGTCTTACTAATGCTTTGTAAAGGGGCATAATTATGTTTACTTCCCTTCCATCCATTGCCTGTTTAATGCAAGATATGATCTTGTTTGCCTTTGCAGCTACTGCATGACTTTGGGCACTATTGCTAAGCCTGCTGTCTAAAATCACTCCTAAATCCTTCTCCATCAAGGATTCTTCTAATTTATCCCCATTTAATTTGTGTCGACAGTTTATTCTTGCATCCCAAATGCATAATCATATATTTATCTGTATTAAACCTCATCTGCCATATAGCTGCCCAAGTTTCCAGTCTCTCCAAGTCCTTCTGGAGAGAAATTACACCCTGCTCTGATTCTATTACCTTACACAATTTAGTGTCACCAGCAAAGATGGAAACTTTGCTCTCGATGCCAACCTCAAGGTCATTAATAAACAAGTTAAAATGCAGGGGTCCCAGTACCGATCCCTGAGATACTCCACTCACGACTTTAGCCCAACCTTAAAAATTTCCATTTATGACAACTCTGTTGTCTGTCCTTCAACCAGTGTTCAACCCAGGTGCATATATTTGTACCTCTTGTGTGGAAACGTTTCAAAAGCCTTTGCAAAATCTAAGTTGACCACATCAACTGCATTACCCTTGTCTAAATTCCTACTTGCCTCCTCAAAGAAACTAATAAGGTGAGTTTTGCATGACCTATCCTTCATAAATCCATGCTCACTGTTACTAATAATTTTGTTTTCCATTAGGTATTCCTGAATATTACAAAAGACAAAAAAGCCCAATGCTACATCCAATATGACAAAAATACACAGTGAAATACCTATATGTTCTGTTGGAAAAGGGTAATTTAGTTAAACTCTTTGGCCAAAGCGTGATAAGCCTGCAAGCCACATCAAGGCATGACCCGTAGCAGGTCCTAATACTACCTTGATTCCTGAATATTATCCTGTATTAAACCTTCAAGTAGCTTCCCCACTATTTAAGCTTTAAGACCCACCTTAAAACACACTTGCTTAAAGAAACATATGAGCAGCTTCGTGGCTAAAGCTATACACATGATACATAAAGCTTGGCCCCCTGCAGACACATTTGCCAGAATGCCCTCACACTGTCTGTACATTCTTCCTACCTAACAATTAGATTGTAAGCTATTCGGAGCAGGGACTCCTTTTCCTAAATGTTACTTTTATGTCTAAGCACTTATTCCCATGATCAGTTATTTGTATTATTTGTTATTTATATGGTTGTCACGTGTATTACTACTGTGAAGCGCTATGTACATTAATGGCGCTAAATAAATAAAGACGTACATACATATTGAAGTCAGGCTTACAGGTCTGTAATTCCCCAGTTGTGATCTAGCTTCCTTTTTAAATATAGGCACCACATTTGCTTTACGCCAATCTTGTGGTACTGAGCCTGTGGAAAAGGAGTCCTTGAATATTAAATGTAATGGTTTGACAGTTACTGCTTACTGTAATTCCTTGAGAACTCTTGGATGTATGCCATTGGGGCCAGGTGCCTTATTATTTACTTCAATTTTATCAAGACACCTATGAACTTCTTCCTCAGTTAACCAATTGTTCATTAATATATGGGTTGTGGCTTCCTCCTGCGGCACTACTATTGAAATTGATTCTTCCCTGGTAAACACAGAGGCAAATAATTTGTTTAATACCTCTGCCTGCCCATCTCACCCTGAAAGGGTCTTATATTTCCTTTTCTGAAATTTTTGTCCTTCAGGTACTTAAAGAACTTTTTAGGGTTGACCTTGCTTTCTATTGCAATACTTTTTTCATTATTCATTTTCGCTCATTTTATTGCCCCCTTTTTAAATTTTTGTCACATTCCTTATAATTCTGATACGATACCTCCGTCCCTTCTGATTTAAAGAATCTAAACGCCTTCCACTTCTTTTCCATTACACCCTCTACCGGTTTATTTAGCCACATTGGTTTTACTTATTTCTTTCATACTTATTACCCAAGGGTATACACTGATAAGTGTGCTTTTCTAACAATGTTTTAAAGACTGTCCATTTATCTTCTACATTTTTCCCTGCAAAAACATCATCCCAATTTATTCCTTGTAGATTAGTCCTCAATTTAATACAATCTGCCTTTCTGAAGTATAAGGTCTTTGTTGAACCCAAGTAATCTGTTTTCTGATAATGTATTTCAAAAGTGACCATGTTATGATCACTGATACCCAAATGTTAGAGAACTTGAATATGTGCTATTACTTCTACATTGTTTGATATTACCAAATCCAGAACTGCCCCACTCCTGGTTGGTTCCTCAATAATTTGGGTCATGTAATGGTCTTTAAGCACCCCTATAAACCTGTTTCCTTTTGTTGTAATGCTAATCTCATTGCCCCCCGTCTGTGTCTGGATAATTAAAATCCATCATTGTGCAAACATTACCTAGTTTTGATGCCTTCTCCATTTGCAAATAATTTTAGCTTCACATATGCACATGCACACACACATGCATTTGCACATGCGCACACATATTCACATGCACGTACACATGTGCACGCATATGCACATGAGCACACATACATTTGCACATGCACAAGCGGGGACAAAAACACTGTCTCAAACTACAGGCCAATCTCTCTTGTCCCAATACTTTCCAAAGTCAAGGAAAAATGTGTTCACTCCCAATTAAGCAATTACTATACCAAGACAAATTTCCCTAACCAATTCCAATCTGGCTTTCGCCCCAAACACTCCACGGTAACTACCCTAATAAAAGTTTACAATTAGATCCAGTGTGGAATGGAACTGGGACAACTAACTGGTGCAATATTCCTAGATTTTGCAAAGGCTTTTGATACCGTTGATCATGTTATCTTGCTCAACAAACTCCAGTGCTCTGGAATAGGGAAGCATGCTTTAAACTGGATTCATTCCTTCGTATCAGGTAGATCCCAACATGTGTTTATCTCGGGCACTAAGTCCAACCCCTTGGATATCACCTGTGGTGTCCTGCAAGGATCTGTTCTGGGGCCCCTACTCTTCTCGGTCTTCATCAATGTTCTTCCTATAGCTTGTAAGGGAGCCTCAATAGACATGTATGCGGATGACACAATCTTATATGCACAGAGTAATAACCTCTCTGACACATACTTCAATCTGACTTTTTGAGACTTGAAAACTGGATTTCCCAAAACAAACAGTTTTTAAACACTGACAAGACTGTAACAATGGTATTTGGGACCAAGACTAAATTTCTAAAGCTTCCAATGAAGGAGCTACAGATCAAAACTAACTACTCTATGCTAGCCCCTGTTACTAGTTTAAAATATTTGGGCATATGGTTTGACTCCTATTTAACTTTTGGGTTGCACATTGATACCTTGACATCCAAAACTTATGCCAAACTAGGTATACTATATAGGAACAAATCCTCCCTAAGTCTGCTGGTCAGAAAGCGCATCGCACAGCAGATGCTAATGCCAATTATCGAGTATGGGGACATAGTATATGGCAGGGGGGGGCGCAAGATTTCTCTGGGGGGGGCGTGGCGGCTGCAGAGGCCCTGCACTCTTCCCCAAGTCATTTAAACTAAGTGCCGGGAATCGCGTGAGGCAACTGCAGTGTCTCCTACCTTGTCAGCAACGCCGCCGCGGGATCATGTGACGTGACGCGTCGCCATGGCAAGCGCATCAAATGAAGCCGCGGGTGACATGACGACATGTGATCCTGCACGTCATTTGACGCCGGATTTTTGGTAGGGCTGACACAAGTACAGGGGCTGGCAGGCAGGGGGGGGGGGCGCAGTGCACAAAGTTTGCACACCCCTGGTATATGGCACGGCACCCCAAACTCACCTTGGCAAACTTGATACCCTCTACAACTCAATATGCCGCTTTGTCCTCCAATACAATTACAACACACATCACTGCAAAATGCTCAAAGAACTAGATTAGTCATCACTTGAGTCTAGACGCAAATTTCACCTTTCCTGTCTTGCCTTCAAATACTTTCTGGGCAAGCTACCCATCTATGTGAACAAGCTCCTTACCCCTTCCACATGCAGCACTTATCTGAGATCTGACTCCAAAAGACTGCTCATGGTCCCAAGGCTCAACAAAGTATCCGTCCGCCCCTCCTTTTCTTACCGTGCACCCCAAAACTGGAACAGTCTACTGGAGACTCTAAAGCTGTCTCACATTTTAATCTGGTCTGTAACTGTTATAAAGCCTATAATGTTTATTATCTTTAACTGTGCATGCAATGTCTTGTGTATATAATGTACTGTATAACCCGTTTCACTTATTGTAACCATGTATTTGTCATTATAAAGCTACGGCCACAGTGCTTGCGCTGCACACGCGCCTGGCTGCGCTGGCAGCCGAGTCCCCCGGTCTGCAGTGAGCTGCAGGGGGAAAGATGGGGGGGGGCGGTGGGCGGCCGTGACGTCACCCAGCAGGTTCACTCTCATTGGCTGAACCGCCAGGGGGCGTGGCCTAGCGCTCTGTCACGAGTCCTGCTTTCAATTTTCTTAAGAGCAGGAGTTTGTCGGCGCAGCTTGTACTTTTTTCATTAGTATGGAATACCTAATTAAATCATGAAAATTATATTAATATTGTCCATTATTCCTTTGCAGTTTTGAGGCTTTTGTATATCAAATTATAGAATACATTGTCGCTCATTATTTTTTGTTCTAGGATATGCTACATGCTGCCTTTCAGTACAGACAAAATAAGAGCTCTCTGTATAAAAGTGAACACACAGAAAAGGAACCCGAGTATATTCCATGGACGGGTAAGTAAAATGAATGCTCTGAAAATGTAAACCAAAAATATATTGGAAAAACAGCCATGTTAAGAAAATATAATTATACCTATCTCTGCACTAAATGGTCTTGTACACAAAATCTTGAGGCTTATAATTTATATGACAAACAAGCACCGTTTGAAAAAAAAAAACCCCACTATGCGCACAGTAGGGTTCAATTGTGTCTCTTCCAAGCAATGATCCAGAATCCACAATATGGCAAAGTCACCCAATACATAGCATTGTCAGGTCTTCTAGTTTGTGTGAAAGTGGCACTGGACATCTGTAAGAGCAAAAGTCACATCGGAGCACATCTCTCTAGATCTCCACCTTTCTTACATGTTATACTTCTGAAATGCCTGCAATACAATGACTATTAGCAATCCGTTCAACATGCTGCATGAAGTGTGCAATACAATATTGTTCAACCTTTCATAAGTCTTCACTAGAGAAAAATGTAGGGGTAGGGGGGTCTTTAGTTACACATTTTGGCCAAAACATAACATACAAGGTATGGTCACTGGCATGGTCACCACCTCAGGTAAAAGTTGCTTCATGTATCCACGTCGCTTTCCGTAAGAATCCCTCACTTGTCCCTCACATGTCCCTCACATCCACCATTGTCCATGGCTATGTAATAGTCTCTTAATTATTATTATAACCTTGAAACTGGAAACGTTTTTAATTTTTGTTCTTGCTGCACATATTCTGGCTGAACCTTTCTGCATTCTTCCCATCCTTAACACTCCAACGTCTACATTCACTGGGGATAGTGTTTACTTCACAATTGTTGGAGGATTACAAGGCTTGGCTTCATCATACTATTGGGGAGATTTACTAAGCACCGATGCGGGGGTATCGCACCTCGATCCAGCATTAAGACTTGAGTAGCAGTTGACGCCGTATCAGGGCGCAATACCCCCTCACAGCTTATTGAATCTTGACAGACGTCTAATAAAGAATGTGTAAAGCAGCTGCTGTTCTAACTGATTTCTCTCTGTGGGAGGTTGAAGGTTTACCGCAAGGCTCATGTCTATCCATCAAATCTCATAGCATCCTCTTTACAAACTGAAGATTAAAGGATCTCTGCCTGCAAGAATAGGAGTGGGAAAAGAATTCCAGGATACACAACGTGTATATAGTGTGTGTGTGTATGAGTTATAGATAAAGATATATATCTATCTCGAGTGCATTTTTTCCCCTGGCGAGACTTTCCGGCGGCGTAGTGAATCTTGTCTCGGCATTCTCCTGCGTCTGCCCCTTCAACTCCCGGCATTCTCCTGTAACTTCTGTGAAACGGGGCACTACGTGACTGTATGTATGTATGTGTGTGTGTATATATGTATATATATATATATGTGTGTATATATATATATATATATACATATATTAGTTCATTATTTATTATACAAAAATTTAAACCACATACATACGTGTGTGTGTTTTAAACTTGAGATTAATTTGCACAAACTTAATTTCACTTTATTTGGCACTGTTTTATGAACAGAATTTGTTTGTTTCTGCAGCTTTTAGTGGGCCTGCTGGAATCCGAACAGTGATTGTGCGTCAGCATGCCATCATCCTGAAGAAGGTCTATCCTCAGGCTGATAGTGGCCTCCGCAGTACCTTGACTGAGCAACTGGTAGCGCTGTTAAGTTATTTCCTTGACGACTATGTCACTCAGCTGAAATCTGTGGACAGGCCAAGTGACCAAGAGAGATACTGCATTCTGGAAATGGAATATACACAGAAACGATCAGAGCTTTTGTCTCCTTTGTGTAAGTGAAAATGTTTCATTTGCTTGGAATCTCTGGTATGGCTTCCTCCTGTGATACAGTATAAATCAATCAGGAAAAGTGGTAAATACTATTTCCCTAGCGTGAGACTGACCCCAGATTTTTATTGTTGTAATTTAAAACAATAATTAGCAGTGGGTACAAACAGTATATTCGCAGCACACAGAAGCAGTACTCCTTGCACAGCAGAGGTATTTATTAGAAGAAAGGCATGCATACATACAGACAATCAAACCAGGCCTTTACAATGATGTGAAACACAGAAAAAAATGGGGGAGCACAAGTTGCAAATGGTAATAGCTCCTGACAGTGGTCCGGTGGGGTATAGTGTGTCCAAGTGGATCTTCTGTCTTGAGGGTAGTGGGGAGATACTAGTGTAAAAATCTATTAGAATAATAGATTATCACTTAAGGTTTTAAGGGGTATTAAACCCCAAGAAGGTTGTTACACACTCTTTACTTATCTATTTACCTATTTCCACATTGCATATTGAGATAGCGCCCGGGTACTTTTTCCTGTACTTTACAATGATGTATCTTGTTGACCGAACCAGTTTCAGGATGGCTTAATAGTCATTAGGTTTCAGGTTGCCTATTCCACTGGTATTTGTCCAACATGAGCTATTGTATAAACAGAATCCTTCACTCAGCCAACACACATACAGCCCACACGGTAGATCAGTCAGAATTCTGATCAATTGTATTGGACAGGATATATTCCTGTTCTCTGATTGTACATATTTGAAGTACGACGTTCTAAACTTTACCCTCTCTATAATATAAACGGATTCTGTGGTGATACTGAATCCCTACAGTATGTCAGGCTTGTAAGCCCAATGTAAATGTATTTTATGCTGTATTTGCTTTTCTAGGTTATTATTTTATTTATTTATTTATAAAATATTTTACCAGGAAGTAATACATTGAGTTACCTCTCGTTTTCAAGTATGTCCTGGGCACAGAGAAAAACAAATAATACATGGTTACAAATACAGTTACATAAATGAACAGGGTATATATTATATACAAGACATTGCGTGCACAGTTAAAGAAAATATATATTATGGGTGTATGAAACAGTTACAGACCAGATTAAAATGTGAGACAGCCTTAGATTTGAAAGAACTTAAACTGGTGGTGGATATGAGAGTCTCCGGTAGGTTGTTCCAGTTTTGGGGTGCACGGTAGGAGAAGGAGGAACGTCCGGATACTTTGTTGAGCCTTGAGACCATGAACAGTCTTTTGGAGTCTGATCTCAGGTGATAAGTGCTGCAAGTGGTAGGGGTGAGGAGCTTGTTCAGATAGTTGGGTAGCTTGCCCATGAAGAATTTAAAGGCAAGACAGGAAAGGTGAACTTTGCGCCTAGACTCTAGTGATGACCAATCTAGTTCTTTGAGCATATCGCAGTGATGTGTGTTGTAGTTGCATTGGAGAACAAAATGACAAATTGAATTGTAGAGGGTGTCAAGTTTGCTAAGGTGGGTTTGAGGTACCGAGCCGTATACTATGTCTCCATAGTCAATAATTGGCATGAGCATCTGCTGTGCGATACGCTTTCTGACCAGGAGACTTAGGGAGGATTTGTTCCTGTAAAGTGCCCCTAGTTTGGCATAGGTCTTGGTTGTCAGGATATCAATGTGCATCCCGAATGTTAAGTGGGAGTCAAACCATAAGCCCAGGTATTTAAAACTAGTGACAGGGGTTTGAGTGGTGTTAGTGTTGGTTCTAATCAGGAGCTCAGTCACTGGAAGCTTTAAAAATTTAGTCTTGGTCCCGAATACCATTGTTACAGTCTTGTCAGTTTTTAAAAACAGTTTGTTTTGGGAAATCCAGTTTTCGAGTCTCAAAAAGTCAGACTGAAGTATGTGTTGAAGGTTAGAGAGGCTATGGCTGTGTGCATATAGGATTGTGTCATATGCATACATGTGTATTGAGGCTTCCTTACAAGCTGTGGGAAGATCATTAATGAACACTGAGAAGAGTAGGGGCCCCAGAACAGAGCCTTGCGGGACACCACAGGTGATGTCCAGGGGGTTGGAGTTAGAGCCTGAGATGGACACATGTTGGGATCTTCCTGATAGGTAGGACTGAAACCAGTTTAAAGCATGTTTCCCTATTCCTGAGCTCTGGAGTTTGTTAAGCAGGATAGCATGATCAACTGTGTCAAAAGCCTTTGCAAAATCTAGGAATACTGCACCAGTGAGTTGACCCCGTTCCATTACACACAGGATTTCATTGCAAACTTTTAGCAGGGTAGTTACGGTGGAGTGTTTGGGACGAAACCCAGATTGGAATTGGCTAGGGAAATTTGTCTTGGTATAGAAATCGCTTAATTGAGAGTGGACACATTTTTCCATGACTTTGGATAAAATTGGGAGAAGTGAGATTGGCCTGTAGTTTGAGACAGTGTTTTTGTCCCCACTTTTGAAGATTGGGACAACTCTGGCAGTTTTCCAGGTCTTAGGGATATGGCCTGCAGACAGGATAGAGTTGACTATGGACGCAATTGGTTTGGCAATGGCTGGGACACCAAGTCGTAGGAACCTAGATTGTAGTAAGTCAGGTCCACATTGGCTGCTTAGTTTTAGTTTGAGGAGCGCTTGTATAATCTCCTCTTCCGATACTGGGCCAAATTGAAAATTGTGGGCAGTGTTGGGAGGGGGTGGGACTATAGGGGTACTCCCAGGATGAGATTCAGGTTTGTGGTTTGGGCTACATTTCGCTAATAAGTTATTGGCGCACCCCACAAAGTAATCATTGAAGGCATTTGCAATGTCAGTGGGGTCTGTCAGAGTAATATCCCCCTTAGTGATATTACTTGGTTGTTGATGGTTAGGAAGCTGGAACATGTTGTTGATAACCTTCCAGAAGTTAGCTGGGTTTGTTGTATTTTGGTGGAGATTGTCAGAGTAATATTGTGCTTTTGCATGCCTTGTTTGCCTTGTGCACATGTTCCGCGTGCATCTGTAGTGATTGAGATCCTTGGTAGTGCCAGTTACTTTGTAGCTTTTCCACAAGGCATCCCTGAACTGGTAGTGTGCTATAAGGTCAGGTGCTACCCATGGAAGGTGGGCACCCCATACCCTTATTCTGCGTACTGGAGCATGGGTATCACAGAGTTTTAAGTACTCTGATTGGAAATAGTCAAGCGCAGAATCAGGGTCGGGAATTAAATCGATTCTGTGCCATGGGCAGTTGGTAAGGTCATCCAGAAACTGTTGTGAGTTAAAGTTTTTAAATGTTCTAGTGAGGAGAACTTTAGGGCTTGATTGGGGCGTTTTAATTTTCCTTACACAGTACACTATTGCATGGTCACTGAAAATATCAGGAAGGATGCCAGAGGATTGGATTCTGCTGGGGTTTGAGGAGAGAATCCAGTCTAGCAAGGAATGGTTATGCGATTTCAGGTTTATCCGTGTGGGTTGGGAAATGAGTTGCGATAGGTTAAGTGACTTGAGTTTTATCTGGATTTTGTGGTTTTTAGGGTCAAGCCAATTGAAGTTGAAATCTCCAAGAACTAGCAGCTCACTCTTCTCATTCAGAGAGGAAATGGAGCCAAGAAATTGGGTGATATCAGTCAGGGATTGTAGAGGGGCTTTAGGGGGGCGGTAGATGCCAGCAAGCAAGATGGGCTTAGAAAAGGGGAGGCAGATTTTGCCAACTAGAATTTCAAAAGAGGATGGGCTTGGTGGGCAATTTAACAGTGTAAATTGTAAGGTTATGTTTGATTAGCAAACAAACTTTCATTGCACTGTCTTCATGTCCATCCAAACACAGACAAGATGCCTTATACAAATGTTAAAATGGTTTCTGAGTGTATTAAATCTGGCTTCTTGCACAATGTCTAACCTACACGTGTGTGTGTGTGTGTGTGTGTATATATGTGCACACACACACACACACACGTGTTTTTGTCACTTTTTTTACCCACTATAACTTAACTAAGTGTGTGTATGTGTATAAGAAGTTGGCGTTACAGCTGACGAAACGCATAGGTTACGTCACTGTGTCCACCAGCTGGTGTGGGAGGAGGGCTGAGCAACGTTAGGAGTTTGGAGAGTGGAGAGCACTGGCTTTATCTACATCAGAGATTATTAGTGGGATTTGCAGCTCGTGCAGCTGCACTTGGCTTTCAAACAGCCATTTCTATCTGCTGCAGCATATCCCTTTGGAGGAAATTGGCTGTCGTGTGAGGGGGGTATTGAGGAGACAGGACGGCATCTCTAGTGCTAGCCCGCTATGCAATCAAGTATCTTGGTATTTACCAGTGCCACTTCCTCCCTTTAGACCTTTTTGGACTATTTTTGGACACCGCTATTGGATATATATATATCTATATATATAGAGATATATATATATATAGATATATCTATATATATATATATATATCTTTTTATTTTCCTCTTATATCCCATTGTATTGTATTGTTATGCTTTAATATTTACTGTTTGTTTTTTCTTATCTGTTTATCCTGCAACCAAGCCAATATTTGTCTTTATTAAATTTTTTCCTTATTTTAATAGCATTCAGGTTTGCGCTTTCTTCTTCTTTTATTTATATATATATACACACACGTTTCACACTCGCACATGTTGGGGGAAAAGTGATAAGTGAATATTTGTGTAGTTCGCTAGACTTGGTTGCATTTGTTTGAGTGATATTTTTGCTGCTCAACCTTTACACTGGAAGTCCGGTAGCACCCGAGTGCCACTGGACTTCTGGGATTTGCTTCGGTAGCGATCTCATTGCCTTGACCGCCCCTCCCCGGGCACTAAAACGGAAGTGGAGTGTCTTCCGTGTCTATCAGGCTCATCGCTCTGGTGGAGTGGGCAGCCCGATCATGCCCATCTTGCATTGCAGGCCTTTACATAGTTACATAGTTACATAGTAGATGAGTTTGAAAAAAGACATGCGTCCATCAAGTTCAACCTATGCTAAATTTAGACGACAGATACTTTATCCTATATCTGTACTTACAGTATATTGCTACAGAGGAAGGCAAACAAAAACCCAAGTGAAAAATCATCTGATATCTCATAAGGGGAAAAAAAAATTCCTTCCTTATCTGATGGTGCCCGCCTCGAATCAGGAAGCTGACCCGCAGGGCTGAGGTAGGAATGCAGATTAACCGACCAGAGCCCGGGGACAGAGTCCTGTATGAGTATCCGTAGTCTGTAAGCAGGCTGGGGTCAGGGCTGGCGGCAGTGGGGCAGAGTCCAGGCGACGGGTAAAAGGTCAGGCGGAAGGCAGCGAGGTCGGGGAGCACAGTCCGGGGTCAGCAACAGGGATTCCAAATAGGCAAAAGGCGTGACAGCGAATATCACCCGGAGCTGCAGCTAACCGAACTTTGCTCGGCGACTCCTATTGGGAACTGCAGCCTTAAGTAGCAGGCTGCCAGTAACCAAAATGCCAGTAACCAAAATGTCTGAACTGAGGAGAAAGGGCAGGCAATCTGGAAACCCCAAACTGCTGGAATCCTTACACCTGAGTCCAATAATTGGCAATCAGATTACTCCCTGGATCAACATCCTTCCCATGTTTACTTACTGTATTTAGTATATCTTTCTGACAAAAAATGTGAGAAATAGATCTGATCTGATGTTTTTCTCTTCGGCAGTGACTCTGGGCCAGTACCAGTGGGCTGCTACCCTTGCGGAGAAGTATTGCGACTTTGATATCCTGGTGCAAATATGTGAAATGACCGATAATCAGACCAGGTTGCAGCAGTACTTGACTCAGTTCTCAGATCAGGTAAACCCCTCCTGTGAGAGGTGAGGGTGGGTCGGGAAATCACATTTTTGGGGGGATGTAGTAACCTAAACTGTTTTGGCCAATAAAATGGTACTAAGAAACACATTTTGAATATGTATAAATGGTATGTCAGCTAGTTGCTTGAGCAGTGGTCATAAGCGATGTTACCCAACTCAAATAGAATGATGCATATCAAATTATGCATAGAGGTCCTACGTCCTTGTCCTTTTATCTTAACATAAAAAAAACTGTTATATGAATTAAGCGTCGTAAACTTGCTTTATTACTTTGATTATTGCATGATTACTTACATTTTATTTATTTTTTTATTTATAAAATATTTTACCAGGAAGTAATACATTGAGAGTTACCTCTCGTTTTCAAGTATGTCCTGGGCACAGTTAAGACAAATAATACATGGTTACAAGTACAGTTACATAAATGAACAGGGTGTACATTATATACAAGACATTGCATGCACAGTTAAAGAAAATATATATTATGGGCGTGTACATCTCACACAGGCAAGCACACTTTTCTTTTACCTCTGCATTTGCCACATTTTTTTAGGGGCTTGGGACTATATATACATATATACACACATACATATATACATACTGTATATACACACATATATACATACACACACCTCGCCAAATTATAAAAAGAACCCCTCCCCCTCCCTCTCTAATCCCCCTCATTTTACCCGCTAGCGAGATTTACCGGTGGCGTGGTGCGGCGTCTCCTTCATCTCCCCCTTCAACTCCCGACATTCTCCTGCAACTTCAGTCAAAATAGCCATGCCACCTTGCCATGACTACGCTACGTGACGGCGCCATGGCAACTTGATGCCGTGTGACGTTGTGGCATCCCGTTGTCATGGCAATGCAGCGTCATTTGATGCCGCACGGCCATTTTTACGGAAACTGCAGGAGAATGCCGAGAGTTGATATGGGGGATGCAGGAGAATGCCGGGAGAGGCCGCAGCACGCCACCAGTAAAATGCACTTGCCCCAGTCAAGGGGGCGAGTGCATTTGTGGAGCCCTGTGTGTGTGTGTGTGTGTGTGTATCTCTCTATATCTCTATCGTTCGCCAAGTTCTTAAAAAACTAAACAGCGCCAGTCATTTTACCTGCTGGCAATTCTTACCGGCGCCGTGGTGTGGCGTCTCCCAGCATTCTCCTGCGTCTCCCCCCTGCAACAACTCCCGTGAACATAGCTGTGCGGCATCAAATGACGCTGCTTTGCGATGGCAACGGACTGCTACGTTACGTCATTTGTCATGATAATGCGGCGTCATTTGGCCCCGCGCAGCCATTTTCATGGAAGCTGCAGGAGAATCCCGGAGTTGAATGTGGGGGACGCAGGAGAATGCCGGGAGTCGGCGCACCACGCCGCCGCCGGTAAGTCTCGCCAGTGGGTAAAATACACTCGCCCCAGGCAAGGGGGCGAGTGCATTTGTCGAGCCGTGTATGTGGGTATATCAGTACAAAACTGGAGGTGTGGGTTACAGTGTGAAATTAGTTCTTTCAAAGTCCATTGCATTGCAGGGCTTTTCAGACCCCAGAAAGAGCTTGTAAAGAGCTTGTGTTGAATTTTATAGATGTTAATTGGTGCCTCATGCTCCAGTTCGCACCGAATTAAAAGGACCCAACGTGCACCTGTTTTTTGAGCAATGCTCTGTTTGTAACACTTTATGTATATCCACCAGTGTTTTTAGTTTTTGTTTTTTTCCATATACCACATAGAATTTTTCAGATTTCCTGTTTCGCTGGTATTTGGAGAAAGGGAAGCGCGGGAAGCTGTTATCTCAGCCGGTTTCTCAACACGGACAGCTGGCTTCCTTCTTGCAATCTCACGAACACCTCAGCTGGTTACATGAGATCAACAGCCAGGACTTTGAAAAGGTAAGCAATCAATATCCCAAAATCCCAGTTTCTGGCCAAATTCGGATTCATGTTCTTTTTACGCCCGATCTTCAGGGTACTAAAGCCACACACCAAGCTTTGGAAAGAACCCATGCACAAAAGAGGCAGTCCCACGTACCATAGACAAGTGATTTGTAACCGTTCTGGTGCAAAGCAATGAGTTTCAGGCCCCACTGACACCAACTGTTTTAAACAACTTACCAATGCAATCTTTCCTGTGAAAAATTAACAATGACCTTTACAAAATAAATTTAAAAAAATCTATTCAGCATATTTTCAAAAAGTGGGATACAGAAAATAAAAAGGGGGTAAGTTGGGCAGTCACAGCAGTAATCACAGGTGTTTTACTATCCGGTGTCACGGGGACCAGTACTTTTGTTCACCTTTATTTTCCAGGATTATTTACAAAAGACGGGACAAAGATGTTGAATAAATGGGTTTATTTTGGCAAGGCTAGCAGATATACAAAAATGCACCAAAACAGGGAAATGGATACCGTCTGGGGGGAGACACTAGCCTCAACTAGGTGCAGGGCGCCTTCTTCAGTAGGCTTACCCTGTCCGCTCTACGTCCAGGAAACACACGGTACAATTTTCGGGAGAGCCGCCATGCTCTCCCCGCTGGTCTTGGCTCCGTCCAATTCTCAGTACTTGGCCGCGATAACTTGCTCCCAGCGCTTAGTCTCCGCTTGGCCAGGCTGCTCCGGCACCTCAGTGCCGAGCACCCGCCGGTCGCATCACTGGACTAAGCCTGGAGCAAGTTGGATCGTTCCTCAGAACTTGGCCACGTCCTCAGAACTTGTCCTCAGCTAGGCCAGGCTTCTCTGGCATCGCTGAATGCTTTGCTATTCGGAGCAAAGCACTTGAAAAGCCCCCCAGCGCTTCACTGGACCAAGTCCCAAGAATGTTTGGTTCTCTGATTGGGCAGTCCCCTTATATAGACCTCAGTGTCCTATGTTTAACATGGAAGAGGGACTGGCGACCAATCAGAGCACGGGTTTCACACAGCAGCCAATCACGAACCAGCGGCTCATCCGGCTGTAACCAATCAAAGGAGGGGGCGCGCTTAGGCTCAGTATTCCGGCGAGCGGGAAATTTGAACTGGCCAATGGGAACCGTGCCTACGAACAACGGCTTCCCCTTGGTGCCCCATAACTTCCGCTGGGTAGGCTCCACAGTGTCTGAGAGAACAAAGAGTCTCCCCCGTGGGGAGCCTTTGTCTCTGGACCTGGTTCTCCGTCCTTGGCCGCTCAACCAGATGGCCCAACACCACGCTACTCCCATCATCCATTTTGATCCACCATCTCTATGCAGACATCCTGGCTAATCGTATTACCAGGACTGCCTCCATAGAATCCACATTTTAAAAACATATTTCTTCCTGTAACCTGGGCTCAGGATTTGGTTGATAAAATTAGCTTTGCTGACGGGAGAAACAATATTTCATAGGGGAAACATGACGGTATTAAGGTGCATTTGCGGGTTAAATTATGGGGCAACCGGTAATTTTGCCCCAAACATTTTACACACGTTAGTACTTTCCCCCTCTCCCCCCCCTTCAGTATCCACTATAAAGTCCTGTTCCTGAAGTCCCAGTTCTGTACCTATGATGGATAAGAGATACAAAACAGGTTTTTAGGGGTAACCAGCCGGGCTTCACCATTATTATGAAGGCTGGCTACCTCCACCGATACTTTGCCTGGGGAAAATGAGGTTCACAAAAGGCTTTCTTATGGAAATAAATTAGATAAGGAGCATAGCTCTCCTGCTAATGCATCTTCAGGAAATCCTAAAAAGATTGTTATTTAAAAAAAAAAAAGAAAAGATTTTTAATTTTTTTTATTTGGCTGTGTGAGACTTCCTTTTTTTCAAGGAAAATTTTCCAATGCCTTTTTGACAAGCCCACAGGAAGTCAATTAACTCGACATCTTCCAAAAAAATGTAAATACATTATTTAAAAGCATTTATTCCGACAAGATAAAAAAAATAATGTTTGTTACAATGTAAAAATGATACAAATACAAGATGAAATCTCCAGAGTTTTACAGCTGTAGTTCTAGCTTGCTGGTTCTAATCAATATCTCTACTAATTTCAGGCTCACAGGACGCTTCAGACTTTGGCAAATATGGAGAAGCGATACTTTTGTAAGAAGAAAACTCTGCTGGGACTGAGTAAATTAGCTGCTTTGGCATCTGGTTTCCATGAGGATGTATTACAAGAAAAGATTGACGGTACAAAAGAGGATAATAACGAAACGTAAAAGTTACTCAATGATATATATTAGTTTGTTGCGTTTGCCAATAGAAAACTATATTTGAAAACGGTATTTATCATACAAGAGACAGCGCTGGAGCACTCGAGATTTCCCAAAAAATCTTCCAGTTTTATTAATCCAAAGCACAAAGCGATGTTCACAGAGTAGACCGCAGGATGGGGAGGTTAAAAAAAAATGCAGTCAGTTGTTTTGTGCCTCAAGATACAGAATGATTCTTGTTCTTAAACGGATAATTGTTTTTGAAATGACCTAATGTATGTCTGTTGTGTATTACGATGGGCTAACGAAAGGTATAAAGAACAGGGCTCCACGGAATTTAAATACACTATTTATTGCCAACAGAATGACTTGACGTTTTTCGGCCATACATGGCCTTTATCAAAAGAGCCAATAGGAAGCCGCAATGTCATCCGTTGCCACTTCCTATTGGCCTGTGTGCTGTGGGACCTTTAATCCTGCAGAAGGAAACGGCAGCACCTTCAGAGGTATCTTGGGAAGCAGCCCTGAAGGGTATTTTATGGCATAGCTGAGCTTTGTAGCTATTATTCCCCTTAATCCATTCAAGGACTAACCTCCATTTCATATACAGGATTGGAGCCGGGAGTCCCCCAGCGCTAAGGCACACTTATTTCCGCTCCAGGGGACCCCTCGGTTCCCAAGATACTTATGATGTTACTTGTGATACTTCCTGGTTTTTAAAGGAGATTTAAATGGTCATCCAACAGGAAGTCACAATCAATGATGTTGCAGCTTCCTATTGTGCTGACATTTGGCAGCCATTTTGTTTACCCTGAGTGATATTTAAACTCTGTAACTTAACAGGTAAGTAACTTTGGAACCAATGGGACCAAGGAGCTAAAAATAGTGTAAATTAGCTCAGTGGTCCCCCTAGTCCCCACCCTGCAAAGAAAGTGAATAGGAGGAACTGCTCCTTTAAATGTAGCATTGCTGTAAGTTCACTTTGGTCCCAACTGGGACTTGGCCTTTATTAGCCAGCATAATATAGACTCGAGTGCGAGGATTTTTTGCGCTGATGTTAAGCAGCACAAGCTCAGATCCTGCTGAGATGCAGCATTTTTGGTGCTGACGCCTGACTGCATAAAATAACTCTTAATTATTTATGCTAATGCATTTAATTGTTACCTTACATCAGCAGCTGGGGATGCCATAAATAGAAAGCATGTCAGTGTATGTAGTATAATTAAAGTATATGTTCAAATGAGACATTTCCCCTAACTATATAGATTTAAGATAAGATATAATCGTGTTAACAAAGCTGCCAATACACATGAAGAAGCGCGACGTTTCAAAAGATCTGTACTCCCTGTTATAAGGGTATTATCGTTATTATTTTTTTTAGAATTTATTTGTAAGGTACCAATATATTCCACCGTTCAGTACCATCGGAGCAGATAATAAAATTACAATGTAACATACATAAATACTGCATTGACACATACTGGTATTTAGAAGCATGGCCATGAGCCAAAAGGCTTATAATCTAAAAGAAAAAAAGGGGTAGAGTGGGACCATGAAGGCATTTTGGGAGAGAAAGCAGTTGCTGCTGTTGAAGTGCTCTGGCTCCTCAGTATGTTCCTGGTAGCTGGAATACTCTTATGCATCTGGGTTACATGTGTCAGTAGTCAAGGCTGGACATTTTGAAGGAGTGAGTTCAAATTTTGGTTGGTTACAAATTAGCGGTTTATATTAGATTGTCGCTTTTAGATTTACTAAAGCAGACAAGCTCTGACATTGAGGGGTGAAGTCTATGTATTTGGGGGTGTAGGAGAAGAATAAAAATGTGCAATGATGAAGCACAGTTCTTTCCTTTTCTCCCTAACAAGGCGAGGCTTAAAGTTATGCCAACGGCCCTAATTTCCGGTTGTACTGTGCTGTGTAATGTTTGCTCCGTTAAACCATATAGGGAAACTGCCGCACACCAAACTACCATTCTGCTTTTGAGAAAAACCATGTATGGCCGAAACGTCAAGTCATTCTGTTGGCAATAAATAGTGTATTTAAAATCCCTGGAGCCCTGTTCTTTATACCTTTCGTTGAATATTGGATTATCACAGGGAATCCTGAACCAGGAGCACCGGTATTTGTATCTTATTTATTTCATATATTTTGGTGTGCAACAGTTTCCCTATATAAGTTACGATGGGCTACAACAGACAGTGGTGTATAAATAACATATAAGGCCGTGGCAACAGTAGGCGCTACCATGCACGCAACAGATCTGGAAATAGGTTCGCACGCCTGTTGCCTGAGCGGTGTCCTCCGTTGACGCGCGCGACAGAGAGGCTTGGCCGTGATGTCACCAGGCTGAACTTACTCCTTGATAAAGGACATTTGTGTCTGAAACACGTAGGAGGACTTTTTCCACCTCCTTGGGGTGATGTTTTTTGTACTTGTGCTGAATAAATAGAACCTTATTTTTATGCCTCCTGACTCCCTGGCAGTGCGCTGTTTTCTCCATTTTTCTCTATCGTTGAACAATTGAGGTTCGCCCTCATTGGTTCAAACGGCTCACGTGACGCGGGTGTCGCGCGAAATTTTTTATGGATTTGTCTCCTCCAAATCCTGCTGCGCTGTCGTGCTCATCACATCCCGCGCAGTATGGCAGGACAGGTTAAAGTAAATTAATTTGTTTGTGCCGCTTGCGGTGTCGCGCCTACTATGGCCACGGCTTAATGAAAGAAACAATAGAAATACCATTGGCCATTGCGGTCTCTGCATACAGCGTACAGTCTAATAGGAAAGATGGGTCCATGTTAAAATGGACAAGAAGCAAAAGGTGACACACTGTACTCATTTGCATGTTATTACCCAGAATCCCTTGCTGTAGTGGAATCACTGTATGCTGAGAGATCATGGCAAAAGGCAGGGTTGCAGCCCTGTCTGACGTGAATGTGCTCACAAGTGGTATTTTTCATATTAAAGGGAGACTGCATAGAGGAGCTGTGGCCGCTCACTGTGAATTTGGCAGCTGTGATGCACGTATAAATTGCAGGGAAATAGTGGAAGTTTGAAGAGGAAGTGAGGCTATCGGGAGAGCATTAGCTAGGCTTACTTAAAGAAGTGATTCTTCAGGGAACTTTAAAACACGTATAAGGTGGGGAGTCGTTTCTTAGCGAGGTAATTCCAGAGATTCTTTCCTGTATGAATTTCTTTGGCAAACTGCTCTGCACAGTACCACATTATCCCTGTTCATTGTTTTCCAATGTGTTTAAATTATGTCAAAGCTAATCCATTTTTATTTTATTTATTTTTTTATTACATTTTTCAAATCACAAACCAAATAAAAGGAAGCCTTGATAAATACTATTCAAAATGAAAAAATATAGATAAAAATGATTTGTCAATAAACTTATAACTATTAAATATTTTACATGCGTGAAGTATTGACAGACGTAATATAACAATTTAATATAGTGTCATTTCAAATGAAGTCGTGGATTAATGAACAAATTAATTAAATTAGTGTTGAAAATTATTAAAAAAAATAAAATATGGATTACTGGTCTCAGTCAACACGTTTTCTGATCTCCGAAATTAACGGGTATTATTCACAGAATCATCTTTTCTGTGCTAGGAATGTTTTTTTATCTTTTTTTTTTTTTTAACGCTAGAAATATCAGAGCAGGAGCGTTTCTTGCTCCATCAGGAGACCTTGCCCAACCAGCTTCTGGAGGAGAAACAGCTGGACTTGAATGTGATGCCTGTGTTGACCCCAGTAGAACTTGTCAAGGTAGGTGTCTGAAATTGTAAGCTATGTACAGTATGTATGTATATCTTTATATAGCGCCATCTATATACATAGCGCTTCAACAGTAATACACATGACATCATTTTGCAACACGTGATAGGAATAAGCGCTTGAGACCTAAGTAACATTAGGAAAAAGGAGTCCCTGCCCGGAAGAGTTTACAATCTAATTAGTAAGTAGGAAGAACGTACAGAGACAGTAGGAGGGAATTCTGTTAGTGCACCTGCAAGAGGTCATGCTCGATGTATGAGGTGTATAGTAGCAGCCACGGAGCTACCATATGCTTCGTTAAAGAAATGTTTTAAGATGCGTCATAAAGGTGGATAGAGAGGGTGCCAGTTGGATATTGTTTTTGCCTCATGCTGCCCTTGTACTGCGATGGGGGAATCCAGTCACACCGCCACGCTTTCTAGGGATACTGTTGAATTAAAAATTATTCTTCCCCACATTCACAATAGAAGAAACAAGGCAACACTAGAGTGCCCAAAAAATATATTTTATTGCTCACAGAGAAAAAATATATACACGGAGGTAGAAGAACCTCACATCATAATATTGTATTAAATATAAAGAAAATTACAGAGCTAGTACTCCAAGGTGTGTGTCTCTATCCCAATGGTGTTAACGTTCGAGAATGCTAAGCTAATGTCCTGAATGACAGGAATAGACCCCAGAAAAATGGGGGAAATTTGTCCATAAGGCAATATGTCGGATACAGTCAAAAATAGACCATCCTAATAAGGGGACATATATCCAAAAAACATCGCAGGATATAAGCAAAAACCACAGTCAATAGGTAAAATGCAAAACATAGTCACTGGTAAAACAATAGGGGGGCAACGTCAACACTTCAGGGTAAAGACCCCTTTTTCCGGCCCATTCCTGCGTAAACCAGAGAAAAATAAAATGCTGTACTTTCCTTCGAAACATCCTCCTAAAAGTCCAATGCATCAAGTCTCTTAGATCAGGGGTGCACAAACTTTTCTTGCTGCGCCCCCCCTGCCTGCTGTCCTCCGTTGTCGCGCCCCCCCCCCCCCCCCCTTACCTCGGTGCGGCGTCAAATGATGCCGCAGGGTCGTGTGATATCACGTGACCCGCAGCGTCATTTAATGCCACGTTACCATGGCAACCGTGACGTTACATGACCCTGTGGCGTCATTTGACGCCGCGTTGCCATGGTCACGTGTCCTGAAGCCGGCTGAATGTCTGTATGTAGAGGTTGCAGAGGCCTCGCGCGGTCCTCTGGCATTTCATTTAAATGCCTTGGAAGAGCACGGGACCTCTGCAAACGCCTGTGCCTCCCCAAAAAAATCTCACGGCCCCCAATTTGCGCACCCTGACTTATATAATATTGGCAGAGAGCCACTCGGAAGATCATTGCATGATTCACTTCTGTGCTGCAAATTAGGATATAACAAAACAAGGGAGCAGACAGCGGGTATATAATATAGATAACACTTGTAAAGGTTAAGTGCACGGGAATAATGGACTCCCCCTACAATTCCCAGAATAATGGTAAAAAGAGCGGCTTTCCTTGTATTCCCCATAATAAAGAGTACTGAATTGTAGTGAAAAAGAAAAAATATATTTATATAGCATAGTCTCCGGATAAAGATTCCACGTGAAGTTTTACAAGACAATGTCGGTAATGGTAGAAAAACTGTAAAATATACATTGAGACGTCCCATCAGCCGATGGGAAAACTCAGTGAACAGGAGAATAAAAACTCAAAAGCTCCACGGAACACACAAATCTCTATATCCATAGTATATATCAGAAGAAAAGCACGAGACTAATAACAAAAATAGAGTATATTCAAAAGCCTATTTTCCAAAGAGTCCGCAATTAAGTGCATGATAATAAGTATGGACAAAGGCACAGAAGGGAAAAATATATATATAAGTAACAGCAATAATGAAAAATACTTATCTGAGAAACCTAAAAACGGGGACTAAGAAAAAACAGATATACTGTCGTATATTGCAAATTCCTCTAAAGAACACGGGGGAAAGTTTTCAATCCAAAAAGAGCCCGTTCCCACCAAGCAGAAAGATTTGTGGTACTTCCCTTTCAGAGGAGAATATAATTCAAACTACATCCTTAACAGGAGGCCAACACGGCCAGCTCCCCAGAAATGCGTGAGAGCTACTGTATTTGCTCTCTGGCTCTCTGCTTACTAAGCTTGTGACTTTGCTACTGCTAATCTTGTTTGACGCTCGGTTAAGGGTGTACTTTTGAATGTAAATAATAAAATCCTAAATCTTTCATATATTGGTGCCTCTTAAATTTGTATGTATTTGTGTGAGTATCACCCATATGCAACATGCTGGGAAGCTGCTTCTCTGTGACACGCAAACCTCAGATCCATTAATAGTGAATGCCACATAGAAGCCACTTCACAGCATGTTGTGTTAGGGCCTTCCAGTTCCACGTGGTACCAAAATTAAACTTTAGAGGGGAAAAAACCCTTATGGTTAATTCACTAAATATATCAGATCAAACAGAGAATGGGTCATATTTACTAAGCATTCTTCTGTCAAGACACCTTGTGGGGAGCTGGAAGACAACTTACAGCTCATTCAATTCAATATGCTATAAGGCGTTTTCTTATGACAGAAGACTCTTTAGCAAATATGAACCGATTTATTAAAAATGATTTTCTGAAATTCTGTAAACGGAATTGTTTTAGTTTCCTTATCTTGTGTGTGTTGTTTTCCGCACTGAATGTGAAGTACTCTCTCCTTCCTAGTAGGTTCTCCGTTTCCAACATTTGAAGCTACTAAACCGATCACAACCATTGTGTCACCGTTGTTTTACTAAATGTGCCTGGATTGCATTTTAGTTTCCTTCAGAAAATTCGTGTCGACCACACCATTCTTTATTAAGAACTTTTGAAACGGCAAACCTGGTGGTTAGAGCTTTACACGTCAGACGCCATCACTGAGGTCTGAGAGCAGGCGCATTTTGGCCAAAGTCCTACGGACCTCCAAGGTGCCCTGATTCAGCGATGTTCTAGGAACGCACCGAATTCTATCCGGTGTCACCTTTTCTCTGCCTCTCTGCTAAAATCCTGTCATGGTTGCAGATGCACAATCGAGTAATGTTACTCATAATCTATGCACCAAAATGCTAAGACTATTTATTTATTTGTAAATTATATATATAATGCCCGTGGTGCTGTGTGGTCGTTGATGTGTGTTGTGTGTGTGTGTGTGTGTGTGTGTGTTGTGTGTGTTGTGTGTGTGTGTGTGTGTGTGTGTGTGTGTGTGTGTGTGTGTGTGTGTGTGTGTGTGTGTTTTGTATTATTATATATGTATATATATATATTATATCTATAAATATATATATATTATATATATATATTATTACTAGCTGATATACCTGGCGTTGCCGAGGCGGGAGGGGAGGGGGGGGGCGTGAAAGGCAGGAGGGGGGGGAGTGAAAGGCAGGAGGGGGGGCGTGAAAGGCAGGAGGGGGAGGCGTGAAAGGCAGGAGGGGGGGGTGAAGGCAGGGGGGGGGGTTGAAAGGCAGGAGGGGGGAGGAAAGGCAGGAGGCGTGAAAGGCAGGAGGGGGGCGGGGGCGTGAAAGGCAGGAGGGGGGGTGGTGAAAGGCAAGGAGGGGGGGGGCGTGAAAGGCAGGAGGGGGGGGGCGTGAAAGGCAGATGGGGCGGGGGGGCGGTGAAAGGCAGGAGGGGGGGGCGTGAAAGGCAGGAGGCGTGAAAGGCAGATGGGGGGGGGTGAAAGGCAGGAGGGGGGGCGTGAGAAGGCAGGAGGGGGGGCGTTGAAAGGCAGGGGGTGAAAGGCAGGGGGGTGGGGGGGTGAAAGGCAGGGGGGGGGCGTGAAAGGCAGGGGGGGGTGGTGAAAGGCTAGGGGGGTGTGAAAGGCAGGGGGGGGGCGACACACACACACAGTGTCACACACACACACACACACGTCACCTAGAGCGACACACACCTACCTCTACTTCCGGCCGCCGCCATCTTCTCACTCTGCGCCGCGCGGCAGGAAGGGGGGTCCTTCCGGCCGCGCCATCTTAGGCGCCGCGAGAGGAGGAAGGGGTTTTTTTTCGGCCGCCGCATCTTCGCGCAGCGAGGCAGCTGCAGCCTGCCTGGCCGCTGCTGTTCCCCCCGGGGATGGAGATCAGGGGATGGAGATCAGAGGAGAGAGGGAGGGGAGAGGAGGGGAGCGGAGGGAGGGGAGAGGTGAGCGGAGGGAGGGAGGAAAGATGACGCGAGGCAGCTGCAGCTGCTGGACCTGCCTGTTTCCCCCGCGGGGATGGAGATCAGCGGACGCAGAGGGAGGGAGAGAGGGAGAGGAGGGAGGGGAGAGGTGAGCGAGGCTGGAGGGAGGGGAGAGATGAGCGAGCGGCAGCTGCAGCCTGCATGGCCGCGGCCATGGTTCCACCTGCCGGGGATGGAGATCAGCGAGGGGAGGGACGGGGAGAGGTGAGCGGAGGGAGGGGAGAGATGAGCGCCGTGTGTGGTGTGTGTGTGGTGTGTGTGTGTTGCGTGTGGCGCGAGCCGAGGGGAAGACAGTGGCAGTTGGGTGACGTCACACCCACCAATCTGATTGGCCACAGGCTGAGGACCAATCAGATTCATCGCAGCTAGTACGAACCTTTGGATTTTATATATAAGATATAGTATATATGTTTATATATATATATATTATTGTATATATATATATGTATATATTCGACAAACCATACATTTGCACGCCCCGGGCGAGGGGAGATTAACATCGTGGCAAGCTCCTATTGCACCAAGCAGCATATTGTTGGTACTAGGTGGCGAGTAGATCTATATATATAATAGATAGATTATATTGTATATATATATAGTATATTATATATACGTAGCCGAATATAATCTATATATATATATTATATAGTAATGTGATCGACAAAATATATATATTATCTATATATAGCAGAAAATAGCCATGTTAGTCCAGTTGCGATAGTGCAGAATAAATGAGTTCTTCAGTATTCGGTGATACCTTTTTTATTTGGACTAACAAATTATGTCATAGGACAAGCTTTCGAGAGTTATCCTCTCTTCTTCAGGTCAAGCAATACTGATATACAAAGGGTTCAATGGCTAAAACAGTGTGGAGAGAGGGGAAAAAAAACCAACAGATATTTACTGTAGATAAGGTAGGGTGTTAAGTGTTTGAAGCCAGGGGACAGTGTCAAAGAAAGGTGGGGAGGGGGAGGGATACTGGGGGGGAGAGAAAGTGTGGATAAGAATAGAGGTAAGCAGGATAATTACAAGCAATTTTGATAGGGTGTGAGAAAACCCATGTCCGCATTAAGTCCTTTGGTTTTGGTGTCAAAAAGTCTTATCATTCTGAGTTCAAATGTTTTCCGTTCTTGGGTGCTTTTAAACATTCCATTGAGGATTTAGATTTTTAGATCATTTATGGAATGATCTGGTTGTGAGAAGTGATGTCCCACAGTGAGCAGTATCTTCCTTCTTCGTGATGGAGTATAGAGTGTCTGTGCATATTCATTCTTCCTTGTAGTTTTTGGCTGGTTTCCCCAATGTGGCAACCTTGGTCACATTTGTTGCACTGAATCATATACACTATATTCGTGGATGTGCAGCTGTATGATCCTTTAACATTGAATGTTCTATGGTTGTGACTGGCTGTGGGATCCTGGCAAATATGTTTGCAGAGTTTGCAGCGTTTGTTGCTGCACGGTTTTGTGCCATTATCCATGTCTTTAAAATAGAACTAGAAACCAGAACTGACTCTTCAAGACAGATACACAACCTCAACCCAGAAGAGTACAAAGCCTGCCAGGGAGTTATTAACCTGTCAGATTATAATCTCTCTAAACCTGAGATCTCTGTTCTCTCCAAGGGACTAACATTCTGTCCCACCACCAAACTGGATCAAATCCAATTATTCTCAGACCTAGAAGAATTCTTCAGGAGACTACGACTGAAAGAATATTTCCACAAAAAAGAGAGCACCCCCATAATGACAGAGAACCAGAAGAAGAAGATGAACACGTACTTCACACCACCAACAGGACGCAACATCATACTTGACAGCTACATACAGAGTCTAAGATCACAAGTTTCCTTACTAGCATCAACACAGCAGAAAAAAACTATCTACAACCTATCCCCCATGGAGAGATCTGCAATCAAGGAACTGCGAAACAACCACAACATCACCATCAAACCAGCAGATAAAGGAGGCGCAGTGGTGCTTACGAACACAAATAAATACATAGAAGAAGGCAACAGACAACTCACAGACAATACCTACTACAAGAAACTCATGCATGATCCAACCCAGGAATATACAAAGCAACTCACGAATCTGATACCTGACAACCCAGGAGTTGGGATCTTCTACATGCTTCCCAAAATCCACAAACCCTGAAACCCCGGCAGACCAATTATAACAGGTAGTGATACACTCACGGAACAAATATCAGGCTTAGTGGAGAATATCCTCAAACCTTTAGTCAGAAGCACCAACAGCTTCATACAAGATACCACAGATTTTCTCAATAATCTTAACAACATCAACCAACTACCATCCAACACACTGCTAGTTACCATGGATGTAGAATCCCTTTACAGCAACATCCCCCACAAGGATGGTATTGAGGCATGCCTGCATTTCCTTACAACATCTCCCCTGGATCAGAAATACAGCGCTGATGTAATTACCAAACTGATAGAATACATCCTCACACACAACTACTTCAGCTTCAACAAGGAAATGTACCTACAACTAATGGGGACTGCCATGGGTACCAAGATGGTACCGCAATATGCCAATCTTTTCATAGCAAATCTTGAACAAAGATTCCTAACTACATGCCTCCACAAACCCTACAAATACTACAGATACATTGATGACCTGATTATAATATGGACAGAGGGTGAAGAAAACCTAAAACAATTCCACGAGTCCGTGAACTCATTCCATCCATCAATTAAACTCAAAATGGATTATTCGGCAAACCTAGTAAACTTTCTAGATACTACAGTAACACTGAAAGATGGCAAACTACACACATCTGTATACAAGAAACCTACTGACAGATACAGTTACCTCCACAACTCCAGCTTCCATCCCACTCATACCAAACAAGGTATCATACACAGCCAGGTTACAAGATACCACCACATATGCTCTGACACTGAAGACAGAAACAGGCATCTCACAACCCTGACCGAATCGTTCAGACAGAAGGGATACAAACCAAAGACCATTGCCAAAACTATTACACCTGCAATAAAAGCCCCACGAGAACACCTGCTACAATACAGACAGAAAGAACCTACCACACGCATACCACTAGTGACCACATACAACCCTACCCTAGAGGGTATATGAAAAATAATCAAAGATCCGCAACTCATGCTGACAGAGGAAGCGACATTAAACGAAATCTTTCCCAAACCTCCCATTCTTGCATTCCGGCAACCACCAAACCTCAAACAGAAATTAGTCGGCAGAAAACTTCACAATGATTTTAAAGACATGGATAATGGCACAAAACCGTGCAGCAACAAACACTGCAAACTCTGCAAACATATTTGCTAGGATCCCACAGCCAGTCACAACCATAGAACATACAATGTTAAAGGATCATACAGCTGCACATCCAGGAATTTAGTGTATATGATTCAGTGCAACAAATGTGACCAGGGTTGCTACATTGGGGAAACCAGCCAAAAACTACAAGGAAGAATGAATATGCACAGACACTCTATACTCCATCACGAAGAAGGAAGATTCTGCTCACCTGTGGGACATCACTTCTCACAACCAGATCATTCCATAAATGATCTAAAAATCAAAATCCTCAATGGAATGTTTAAAAGCACCCAAGAACGGAAAACATTTGAACTCAGAATGATAAGACCCTTTGACACCAAAACCAAAGGACTTAATGCGGACATGGGTTTTCTCACACCCTATCAAAATTGCTTGTAATTATCCTGCTTGCCTCTATTCTTATCCACACTTTCTCTCCCCCCCCAGTATCCCTCCCTCTCCCCACCTTTCTTTGACAATGTCCCCTGGCTTCAAACACTTAACACCCTACCTTATTTACAGTAAATATCTGTTGGTTTTTTTTTTTCTCCCTCTCTCCACACTGTTTTAGCCATTGAACCCTTTGTATATCAGTATTGCTTGACCTGAAGAAGAGAGGATAACTCTCGAAAGCTTGTCCTATGACATAATTTGTTAGTCCAAATAAAAAAGGTATACTGAAGAACTCATTTATTCTGCACTATATATATATATATATATATATATATATATTCTCATTATACATGGGACATTCATGATTAATTAAGAATTCTGGGTCATACATAACATAGAGGCAATTGCATTAGCCCTACAGGAGTGACTGAGAAGTCATTATTTTGCTTATTTATCTATGCTATCCCTATTATTGTAGGGGTAAAGGGTAGAGGGGGGTGGCGGCGGCGGCATTGCCGAATAGTTGAGCAAGCGGGAAAGTTAAAAAAAATGTATTTACCTAAGCGCTGAGCGCCGGTGAGCATGTGTATACCCGCTTGCGCATCGCGTGAGCAGGGACTTGTGTGTGTGTGTATATATATGTATGTATGTATGTATGTCTGTCACCTCGCCAAGCACTGCCCGCTCAGCGCCAGCGGGGACTCAGCCTTGGAGCACATTTACCCAAGTAACAACATTATATTATTCAAAGTGTTTTTTAACTAATTTGGTAAGAGGTTTAACTGCGATCCCCACACGTCTAACATCACCGGTGCAGCTAGCTAGCTAGCAACTCAAATCGTGGCACAGCAGGGATTTCTGTCATACATTTCATGCATTGGTTTTATCCTATATAGGCTGAATCTATTTTAAATGAATCAATTAAAAGATATGTTTTAATTTGTACTCAAAGAAATACATTATCATTTACTGAAATCATATCAATGACATGAAATTGTTCTTCACATGATATATAATTGCTGATTAAAATAGGGTGTGCAACAAATAAGAGGAATTGCTTTTCCTTCAGCTACCTTTTTTTGGTTGTGGTTCTCGAGTATTATCCTCTGCAGTTTTTTTTATCTCGACAATCAGTAAATTACCAAACAACAATCCGGCAGTGAAGGATGTAAGGAAATATACAGTCTGTCCCCTGGGCTGTATTGCCATTAAAATTCTGAGGATTAAAGTATTAAACTTGTGAAATATGATGAGCAGCTGCACTATTGATATAGTGACAAAATGAAATGACTCTTGAACATACCTCAGTGAAATATTACACTCCTTTTTAAAGGCACAGTTCCCCATTACAATATATATATATATATATATATATATATATTTTTTTTTTATTTGTTTGTTTTTGTGCGTAATAACTACTAAAGGACTATTATTTTCCAAATATAACATGGCCAGTGTTTTCATTAGGAGCTCATACAGGACTGAAATCATGCAGCAGAGATTACAAAATTGCAGTCATTACGTCGGCTTTGTAGGGCAATTTGTAGAAAATGCATACTTTTAGGAGTCCCCAAAAATATTAGTCATTCTGATTTTTATGTTTTTATTCAGGAATTTAAGCGGAATGTTCCCCCTTATGAGACCTGTTTGGCAAATTGCTTCACAGGGTTTTGTTTGCCTTGCTTTGGATTACTCTAAATATAGGAGCAGTATCTCCCCAATTAGAATATAACAACGGTTGAATTTGTTTGACATTTTGTCTTTTTCCAACATAATCCGCCATGTATCTATGTAAGGTGAATCAAACAAGATATATAATTAACCTACGCAGCAATTTTTTTCAAGAGCTCTGTTCATATTTTTTAAATTCTTAAAATTGTATGTTTGTTTTTTAAGGAATCGCTAGATTGATATATTACTAGCCTTACTTAGCCACCGTTAAGACCAGCTGTAGGAGAGATGTTATATTTTTACTATCTTGTAGTTTCTTGTTCAACACTATATTCTGCATACACAGTCTGGGTAGATGTTGTGTTAGATCTGATTGCATGGAGAACAGCTGTATTCTTTTCTACAAGCCATTTATCACTATGGTGGGATAAATCTCTGGTTGAATCTCTTTAAAAGGAAGTACTTTGAGCTTACACGCATGTTGATGAAAATGTCATTTCCCTGGATAAATATATTCTATTCTAACAAAAGACTCCTGCATAGTATTCGTTACATGGATTGCAAGTTAAAAATAATCATGCACTTCATGTTACTACTTTCATGCCATAGCTATACATCAGCGAGGAGAACAGAAGGGCGGATGAATATGACTTCAAGAAAGCACTCGACCTGCTGGAGTATATCAATGGGGTATGTATACTTACATGTGTAATAAATGGGATAAAATAGTTTGTTTTGATTAATTTGTTATGACTGTGTGACATCTTACTGTACCTTTAAAGAGCCAGCATTATTATAATATATTTTTTTAAACAAAGTAATTATCAGAGGTAGTGGGGGGGGGGGGGGGTATGTGGGGGCTCCTGGTATTTGCCTCATACTTGAAAATCCACTGGTTCTGCAGATATTTGATATTAAAGTGTTGGTGATCACCAACAAAATTGAATCCCAGCAAACCCATGGTAAAAACATTGTTGAAATCATTGTAGCAAATGTAGAAATAATTGCGTACTTCTGGAGCTTTTAAATCACTTCCTTGTCACTGACTTATCAGGAAGAAGGTTGCAGACACCTGTCTTTTAATGTTCATGGGGTATAAGTGAAAATGTAATATATGTATATGTGTGTATATATATATATATATATATATATATATATATATATATATATAATGTATATATCATTTTTTTTATTAATTACAATAACAAAATAACGTAGCGGCAGCAAAATATAAAATAAAATACTGTAAACGCCATAGACATTTGACACATTACAAAACGCATGATAATCGTGTGTGTGTGTACACTGTTTGTATATATACTTTTTTTTCCCCCGCCCCTCCGTGAGATATAGCTTATTGGTGACATCATAATGCACATAGCCTTGGTGGGAGATATGGAGAGCCAGATAGCTATAAAGTTAAGACAGAAAGCAGACAAAGAAAGAGAGGAAGTCAGTTGGAACACGAAGAGAAAGTAAGAATGCTGGAGAAGGAGAGAGAGGCGGAATGAATTGATGACATCATCAGGTATTAAATGAAAGCGATGCGGTGGAGAAAGAAGGGAGGAAGAGGGGGGAGTGGGGCAAGATAGAGAGAAAGAGAAGGTGGCGAAAGAAAAAAATGAAACCGGTCATTAGTGTGAAGCGTGCATGATGATCATACATACATACATACATACATACATACATACATACATACATACATACATACATAAATACATACATACATACTTATACACACACTAGCTGAGAGACCCGGCGTTGCCCGGGAGTCACACTGTCTCCCCCCCCCCCCACACACACTGTCCCCCTAAACACACCACTGCCCCCTCACCTCACAACAACACACTGGACCCCCCCCTCGCAACAACACACACTGTCCCACCCCACTCCCAAACCCCCCACAACACACTGTCCCACCTCCCCCCACACCACACTGTCCCCCCCCCCACACACACACTGTCCCTCCCACCCACACACACGGTGTCCCACACACACTGTCCCCCCCTCCCCCCCCCACACACTGTCCCCCCCACACACACACACATTGTCTCCCCCACACACACACACTGTCCCACCTCCCCCACCCACACACCACACTGTTCCCCCTCCCCCACACACACCATCCACACACACACTGTCCACCACCTCACCCACACCACAATTTCCCAATCCCCCACACCAACACTGTCCTCCCCCCACTCACACACGGTGTCCCAACACACACTGTCCCCCCACCTCTCCCAAGCACACAACAAAGCCCCCTCACCTCTGCCAGGACTCACAGCACCGCTCCTCTCTCCCGCGCTCCTCCGATTGTCGCGCGCCTGGCCCTTCTCTGCTCTCCCTCCTCCCGTCCGGGGAGCGCTGCGCACGTGCCCCCTCTCTGCAGTGCCGCCGGGCGCAGGGAAGGTGCAGGGCCTGTCCGTGTGACGGGAGTGACGGCCACCGGGAGGGGGAAGGTGCGGGGCCTGTAGTGACGGCCACCAGGAGGGGGGAAGGTGAGCTGCGGTCCGGGTGACGGGGGAGAGTGACGGCCACCTGGAGGGGGGAAGGTGAGCTGCAAGGGGGCCTGAAGCAGTGGTGTGAGTGTGTGAGGCCAATGAGAGGTGTGCGGGGGCGGGCCAAGGGGGCCTGAAGCAGTGGTGTGAGTGTGTGAGGCCAATGAGAGGTGTGCGGGGGCGGGCGGTGAGTGTGTGAGGCCAATGAGAGGTGTGCGGGGGCGGGCGGGCCAAGGGACCAATGAGATTGCCGCTAGGGACAGGGAACACAGTACAGACAGAGAAACATACAATGCTTTCAGAAATATATAGTAAGATACAGAATGTCATGTCATTCTGGAGGATGACTTTTTGGATCTAAGGGTTATACTTAGAGAGTCCTAAGTATGATGGCAGGCCCTGAGTTCTGATTATATGTAAAATAAATAACGGCTCAGATTGTGACTTAATGTAAAATGTTTGTATTTGCTGTAAGTGTAATATAATAATGATGAAAAATGCAGAGTTGTAAAAACAAAATGCATATTTATATCAAACTTTTTTTTTTTATTATTATTACATCACCCATGAGGAATGGTGAAGGGTTTAAGTCGCCCAACATGTTTTTAACCCAGCCGCCTGCTGAGGGTTCCCTACATACAGATACATGCAGCATGTGAAAGATACGAAGCATTTTTAATCTGCACTAGGTAGCCTTACTGCCAGAAACTGTTTTCAGGTTGTAAAACTGTTCATTCCACCAACATGAAAATCTTCAGCGAAGCCTCGTCATTTTCATTCTAGAAGTGGCCTCTCCAGCACTTGATAGGGTTAAAATCAGCATTGTTTACAAATGAGATATGCAGAATAAAACCGCAGCCGAACCTTTCTCATCTCTGAAGTAGTAATGCTGTGCTGTATTTGGCATTTTTTCACCACACAATATAAAATGCTTTACATACCTGAAAACGTTCAGTGGGGATGGGCCTGCAACATACTTGTTTCCAGCAAATCTGGCATAAATGACTTGGGCTGCGTCCATACAGGGGCAGACCGCGCGGACGCGTACGCACGCTGAGCGATCAGACTGCCTAAAGGCAGTGATAGCGTCTATATGGCGTGCGGGAGGGGGCGTGTAAAGTCGGTCAAAACTGATTTCTCGCGCGATAGGGCGGTCACGTGAGCGGTTCGCCCAATGAGGGCGAACCAGCTCCGTGACGTCACTGGCCCGCCCATAGACACACCCCCGGACGGCGCGCGTACTAAGGCCAGGGAAAGCACGCCTCCGCACGGCTGCAGTGTCTATGGACGCAGCCATACGGTGGAAGCTGGGATCACATGACTTATTACTTGGGGGCAAACTTGAGAAAGCAACATAGTATCACAGTAGCTTGTCTCATTAAAATGGCAACTGTTTAATGCTGCTAAAGGTTTGTAATTGCATTTATTAGCAAAATTACTAATAAACAATTCTTACTCTGAGCATGTTCTAACCCAGCGGTGCGCAAACTGTGGGGCGCGACCCCCAGGGGGGGCGCGACACTGCCGACGGGGGGCGCGGGGTTTACAGAGGCCCCGCGCGCTTCCCGAAGGCACTTAAATTAAGTGCCGGGGGAGCTGCAGGGCCTCTGTAAACCTAACTTACCGTGGCTCCGGCGGCTTCCTCCCTGTGTCGCCATGGCAACGCGGCGTCAAAACGACGCTGTGAGGTCATGTGACGTCACGTTGCTATGGCAACGTGACGTCATTACGCCGGAGCGCGGGTAAGTTGGGGTTGGGAGGGGGGCGCGGGAGTGAGGGGACAGCCGGCAGGGGGGCGCAGGGAAAAAAGTTTGCGCCCCCCTGTTCTAACCCACGCGTTGTTCAAAAGCCCTGCAATGCTTTATTCTGCATTGGGTTGCTGAGGCTTCGGGCATTCCATGTGTCACCTCTGCTGAATGTAGAGCAGGGTGTTAGGGTATTAAACCTTAAAGCAGAGGCCAAACACTTTTACTGTTATTTAGTGACAACCATCAATACCTGCTCAAAGATATGGAAATGGCAAAAGCACAAATGAAATATTTACATGTTTAGCCCCCTTGCTGTTTGATGCTTCTCTCTACTCAGCCATTTCTCTTCTTTTCACAATGGTCATTACTCTGAGCTCTTGGTAACACCCCAGGTTCTTTTCTGTTTTGATTTGATTTCAGCCAAGTTCTAGAACAGAATCCTGGATGTACATTGTTAAGTGATATGATGTCACAGTAATACAGAATGGTAAAGCTGTGGTAAAGGAGAGGAAATTAATCTCTTAGTTTAACGCCAGTGGACAGGTTGTAAGCAGTGGTAATATAGGGTAGTGGTGCGCAGACTGGGGGGCGCGGCGGTTGCAGAGGCCCCGCGCTTTTCCCCAAGGCATTTAAATTAAAGGCCGGGGGATTGCGTGAGGCTTCTGTAACTTCAAGTACCTTGTCTCCGGCAACGCGGTGTCAAATGAAGCCGCGGGGTGATGTCGCGTTGCCATGGTAATGTGACGACACATGACCCCACAGCGTCATTTGACGCCGGAGGCATGGTAAGGAAGGGGGCGCGAGCAGGGGGTGGTGCAGACCGGGGAGCATAGGGGGAAGGTCTGCGCACCCCTGGTATAGGGTGTTCCATGTGTTTTTAAATTGTTATTTTTGGGTTAATTAAAATAAGAGCTCATTTTAAAAACATATTTTTTATTTATAGCTAGGCTTTCTTCATTGAAGCTATAATGGTTTATACTTTTTGTTACACCATATATTTTATATTTTTGTGCATTAGTGTTAGCATGGCTTAAAATGTAAAATTCTTTTGTTCATTTCACCTTTTTGAACAATTTACCTTTTTTAAAACATTAATGTAATAATTATAAGTCTAAATGAATGAGGAAACAGTCTACATGCATTAAAGTAAGGAGAACAGGTTTGCACAGTTTTCTATCTCTTCCTCAATGGACGAAAATAATCCATAATTTCTGCATACTTGGAAGAACAAAATATCGGGATCCATGTACAAGGAGAAAGAATTGATTTTTTTTTGGTCAATAAAACTGACACTTTGGACATATACTGCACATCTCTAATCACCAATTTAACAAGGTCATCGTCCCATTATTTTCTCATGTGTGTCACCTTACTATTCGGAGGGAGGTGACTAGGATGCAGGGGTGTAAGGAGTTACAAGATGCACATAACAGAATTTTAAACGTTATTTTATTATTTCTTTCCTGTTTGTGTGTGTCCAAAAATCTATTCCATGTCTATTTAGTGTAAACGGCACGGATTTAAAAATCGGCTCGAAATGTAAAACAATAGTTTAGCAAAACAAAAAATTTTACCATTTATATAATAATTCTTATTTCATTTTGTGTTCCTCAGAATAATACCATATTGTTTTATAACCACACTTTGCTTCTTTTTTTTTTTTTTTTTTCTTTCTAAATAAGGATGAAGAGATGGATGTAGAAGCATTGAAGTTGGAAATACTTTGCAGTGCTCTGAAGAGAGACATGTGAGTGATATAAACACTTCTCTTGATCATCTTGCATATCTACCTAAATAGCACATTTCTGGTCAAAGTAAATCCTTCCTAAATACTTAGGTCACATTAGTGTCTTCATTCTTGTGTAGTTCTGCGCTGTGGGATGTTGACATAAAAGTACAATACGATATGCTTAAAATACATTTGTTATTATGATCTTTCAATAATTGTTTAAAGTTGCACAGAGTGATTCCAAACATTTATTATTATTATAGCTTCTTTAAATGTTTAGCTCGTTAATGAAAGAACAAGTGGATGCCATTCTATCCTTAACAAAAATCATGGGCTCAAACGTGTGTCCCTTGATAAATAATTAATAAACAGGACTGTGTTCATTTAGATAACTCACATGTTCATTGCTTGGAGGGATTGCACTATTGAAACCACAATTCTTTTTGACTCGTGAAAATGCTGCACTTTGGGGAAAAATAGTGTCACTCCAGTTTTCAGTCTGGCGATATCTTCTAGATTTACGTATTAAAATGTTCCAATAATTTGAGTGGATAGAATTCTGTACAAAGGTTAATTAGTATTTGCTTGTGTTCTTATTATTTGGGCGTGATTAATCAATGTGTGACAGCAAACGCATGAAATTGTTGTAATACCCAAAACTGAGCCCAAATGCATTACACCTAATCCCATTTAAATACGCTGGAACACAGCAACGTTTTGAGATATCACATACAGCAAGTGATTGCCCTGGCTTCTTCAGAATCCAACATACGAGTGTCACTTACTATACATTCTGCGAACTTTTTGTTTGTTAAAAAGTCCATTTTTTTTTAAACAAATGCCACATATATATGGTGAACAGATTATTATACTTTTTAAAAATGATTATGTTCCCAACATATTCTGGACTGCAGTACAATATGGGGTTACGGACAAGAGCAAAACATAAAATGCAGACAACTTTAATAATGAAACCATACGTAATGGGAGCCCTGCTCTGCTCATAATCTAAAGGATACTGGTATTGTTGATGCAATACTTTTCTTATAGAGTAAACTTTAGTATCTGAGGTGCAGACTAGTAAGTGACTTATCCAAACAGCTGCTACTGGTCTCACACCAAAGCATCTGACTTTACACTCTTCACACGCTTCTTCAGTGCTGGGTTTTCCTTCAAGGCAGCGATAGCTCCAGGTGAAAGCTTCATCCACAGCAAAATGAGCCAGTGAGCAAGGGATTTTGTATTATGTATTGCAGTATCTTCGATGGTTCTGAAATCTCTCCTCAATTGAACCGCCCAACATTATATTCAGATGCAAATTAGGTGCATTCACCTGTGCAGAAGTGCATTGGTTATTCATAAAGCCTGGAGAGAAAAAACAGTTTATTACTGTTAAAAAAAATCGCTTATTTTTGCAGCATCCTCCAGATTTGTGTTTTTTCATTGAAACTTCTATAACTTGAAACTGTACAAATAAGCAGTGGTTGACAAATCACCAAAAAATCTACTCGCCACACAAAAAAATCTACTCGCCACCTAGTACCAAACGTGTGCTGCTTGGGCCAATATTTACTCGCCCGGGGGTTAAATCCACTCGCCCGGGGCGAGCAAATGTATAGGTTTGTCGAACACTGCAAATAAGTGCTCATTTTCATGGGCCTAGACAACAATGTCGAAAGTCATTAAAATGCTGCGCAGTCCACAGTACACAGTAATGATGCAGAAACAAGGTTAATTAGAATCTTCAAATAACAAAACATAATTTACAATTAAACAAGATTCAATTTCTACCAGGTAGAAAGTAAAACATAAAAAGTTGCATACGACTCGCAGGATAGAAACATATGTAAAAGAGGTATTTTTCTTTTTTATATATATCATCCTGCTATGTTATTGATTTATCCAAATGGTATTTAAATCAGTTGAACACAACACACAATCTGATGAAGATTAGGGTCCAAACAGATTTCTGCCATAAGACATCTTCTGGTGCTGGAAGCCATTGAGTTGAATGGTGTCTTCCAGTGCTGGAAGGTGCATTATGGCAGAAGACTGCTTAGAAAATATGGCCCTTGATCCTTGTGCTCCACGCACTAAAATAATCATTTTAAATGGAGGTCATGCATCATCTGTCATAAGTTTACAGCTCTTTTCCAATATGGCGATTTTGATCCTTTCTGTTTGGGGTGGAATGCAACAAATGAGGGTTTGGGAAGAATGCATACTTGTTGATATGTTCATATTAGATTTATTTACAGGTGGTCTACTTCAGTTGGGAAAGATGACCCGATAGAAGCAACAAAAGACTCAATTTTTGTGAAAGTAATTCAAAAATTACTAAATGAAGGTAAATATCCAATTTGTGGCATATGGTGGTGATTGAATTTTGTATAAGTAATTGCTGCAGATTACCTAATGCCATGAGCAGTATATTAATAATAATTACACTATAATAACGCCACTGATCGGAATTCTACTAAAAGAAGATTGCCAATTTTTCATGGACATGCAGTGGAAGTAGTGCATCTAAATACAAACTTATTTTGAATGACTTATATTATAGTAAAGTCTGGCAAATCTATAAACGATAACAGTTGTTCAGAATAGTACCAATGTCTGCTATGGGTATGTGTACCAATGGTACATTGTCTGCTGAATGTAGCCATATTTACCGAAACTGGGAGAAATGTTACAGCCCAATCAAGTGAATGGGCTGTAAGTTGTCTCCAAGTTTCGGGAACGTGTCTGTCTAGTCAATCTGTGTAACTGTGTTTTCCAATCGGCGTGTTAAAATATAAGCGTTTTGGACTTCAGAGCAAGAGTTTGGCAGGCATTTGTATGTGGCTTAATAGATTTGAGAAAGGAGTGCTTTACACGGCACTCTACAGCTGCCTGAAGCCACAAGGAACCCAACTTCGGTCCGTTTTATTTTAGGAACGTACATGACAAATGTTCAAGTGTGCAGAGGAGCATTTTAGCAGCCACTAGTTCTACACATTGAACTTAATGGGTTAACTATATGTATAACTTCTACCTCAGCTTTGTCAACACGCATAATTAAGCCTTAACCAAAAGTTGCAAGGTAATGCAGTGTGCTAATAGCCTTACAGTAAGATTGGAAAATGAATACTGTACCTGCTGTAAATTGAATGAAAAAGGAATAATTATAGTCATTTAGATTGATATTCTTGTAAGTATTTTTAGCTTGTGTAATACATTGGCAGTTTCAGCTCTCTCTTTCCTGACAAAGTTGTCGGATTCCATATGAGACATAAATACAACATTTCAGACACTGCGTATGAGGTTTATGCAAAATGTGATGAACCCTAAAAATAATATATGCCACAAATACTATTTTACAATGAATAGTTATTTCCATTAAGAAAAATTGAATACATTAATAACTTCACATTATTTGATGACAAAGTATTTTAAAAAATATTATAAAAAACACTTTAAAAGAGATATGTCCTTTAAGTTATGTTTTTGTAAAAATGGGGAATTACAGGGACATGTTAAGTAAAATGCAATGTGTTTCCTATACAGTATTGTCTGTGTTCTGTATCTTAAGGAAAGTAATTTTCTTTGAAGACATTTAGAAAGTACTGGAATTAGGAAATGCGAACTAATACACCAGGGAATTCACTGAAACTGAGCACACTTTGAAAAGTGTGTGTTCAAAAGTAATTTAAAAAGACTGAGCCTTTTAGTAACCCCTGTCCGTGGAAATTCTATGGAACAAATGTATCTGTCTTTAAGCCTAGCTTAAGTGGCAATTAATTATTGAATCAACACTCCCTAAATGAAATGATGCTAGATATAAAAATGTGTCTAATTGTTAACTGGTGCTAATAAAATTAAGAGTACATAATTTGCCTTTGTTTGTTCACAAAACACTTGCTGTTATGTTTCTTACAGTAATATAATGTATTATATAAATACCGATAGATGTTTTAAAATGTGACTTTCACAATGTTGAAATGTAGATACGGGAGAAGGATGGTTTTATAGATACGCAGTACTGACCACCTATATGTTCGCAACCATGCATACAGTGTCCATTTATTTAGATGTATTTTACTGTATATATTGTAAATTCTTAAAGCATACATTGCTACTTTATTTGTGTGTGTGCATTCTTAATGTATTGTTGATGTGTTGGATTTATTTTTTATTATAGGTATGCAGCTTAGAAATTACTTACCACAGGTAGAGATCCTGCTTCAGTCAGATGAACTTGGCAGCCTGAAATCCAATCCATACTTTGAATTTGCTCTGAAGGCAAACTATGAACATTATGTGACAGAACATTCCTGATCCATTTTGATATTGTGCAGTAATACACTCTCCCCTCCCACACACAGCCCTAAAACTCCTACTGTTTTTTGACATATATTTGTTTAATAAAACCAACTCTTAAATATTTTGCATATCCTTTCTTTCAAAGAAAAAATAAAAAATAACTTGTATTTAGGCTACCAATACATATTGTAGTTGATTAAGTGTTTGAGTGACAACAGCGGTTGCAGTCTGTGTGGCCTAAGGTATTTTCACAATGCTTCTTTATTTCACATTGTTTTGCGTTATGTCCCGCTGGTAGGTGGAAGATCTTTAACGCCTGAATTTCTATATGAAGCAGCGATGTGGCACCCAAGTTCAGTTATATAATGTCATAGGAGTGCCACCTTCTGTGCTGTCACAGCGCCAGCAAAGGGTTAATCTATTCGTATTTAAAGGAAATGGAAACCATTTACCTAACCATGCGCTACATTAAAAATAATTAAATATTAAAAGTAACAACCTTTGCTTCACGAGCCTGCTTAAAGATACAAGTGGTTTTAATAATAGGTGATAGGGTGGTGCGGTTTCGGTGGTGATGCAGAATGCATCACTTTTGTATGGTTAGTGCGGCTTATTAGCTGCATTGTATGTATCTCTTCCTAATGTGTCATGAGAATTAGATGTGTAACTCACCCAATAGTTCCTGGTAAAATGCTTTCAAATCTATTGAACATGTTCACAAGATCTATTAAAAAGTGTCCCAGCATAAAAATAGGCGTGTTACAAAAGTGGAGCAAATAGCAGATACATTGCCTGTCACCCATAGCCCCTTGTTAAAAGATCTACACAAAGTAATCTTACAGTTTGTGTTTTCAGAACATCGATGAAGGTCTCCTTTACCTTTTTTACATTTGCAGGCAGGTGCCAATCTCTTTGAATAGTTTTTCTTTTTATTCTCGTCTCCAGGAAATAAACGCAAGCGCAGTCTTACCGGGGGTGCAGGCTTTCCAAGTGTTTTTAGAAAGCTTCATTTTCCTCCTACTAATGCCCCATCAATTGGATGGAGACTTGCTTCGCATACCCTTTTTGCTTTTATCCTGGCCAAGTGCCTGATAAAACAACTTGATCTAACAGCTGAGAAGGTCAAAAGTTAAATTAGTTGACTTGAATCCAGTTTCTAGTTTTAAAAGTCCACATATTCCTGTCGTACCCTCCACCCCTCTCAGGCCTCCGCTCACACAACTCTCTGAGCTGAACATGTTTGGAAGAATAGACGTATCTAACTTTTTAAGGGAAGGGAGCTTAGCAACCTTGAGAAAGTCAGCGGCACTGAATTAAACTTAGACTCTATCCATACTGCAGCTGTTACACAAACAATGGTTGCACTATATTACACTATTTATAACTTAAATCCGGCTTTTCTAACTACAGTACATTTCAGAATTCACAAAAGGGCTGCAGATTTGTTGAAAATTACACCTTTTGTCTACATTGAAATGTATTTCAATCTAGGTGATTTAAGGTGTTTTCGTTCTAGAAATAATACCTGAAATACCACCTTGCTATAATTTGCTAGATAATTTTACGACCCTAAATTTCCATAATCTACTTAAAAATATTTTTCTATTTTGGCAACTTCTTTTTTCAGAAAAATGGTAATATAAACCACACATCTTTAGTATGGATCAATACAGAGTGGTTGGTACATTAATAACAGGGTAGTATGGGTCGTGGTAGAGCTGGGCGAAAATTTTGCTAGAGTTCAAGGCAAAGTTTGCCTTTGTCGCTAAAACAAAAAATTCAAAAAACTATTTGCCAAAGGGTCACGTGCTTTTTATATTTGCTTTTTTAAGCATTTGTGGAGCATTTTTGAAATTGTCTATAGTTTTCAAGTTAAGAGGCTTTGATCCCAGAGGGGACTACAACACAGCACTGAGCTGAACATGCTTATTCTGTAGCCATTGATTTCAAAGGGGGTTTTTGCCTGAAAACCACACTATTGGCAGCTTTTCCGGCTGCTTGTTTTTGTTTTTTTAAACTAACCTTAATCTGGATTCCTCCTTCCTCACTCTACCTGGGGCTCATAGGTGATGTCCATGGTCCTCCTGGTTCCAGAGAGATTTGTAGTTTTTCTGTACATGTTGACACACTGCTCTTCCGAAACAATACAGCTGCCAGAGTTGGAGCTCGCTCCAGTAGCCATATTTTTTTCCTGTGTACACCATGGTCTCGCTGTTGGGACCGGATTTTAGGGTATCACAGATGAGCTCAGGGAGACCCTCTAGTTGAAGCAAATTAGTAGCAAAATGCCTAATATGTATTAATAGGATGTCTCGTGTATGAAGCAAAGCCAAGTCCGTATTATTGGGCTCTTCAACGACCAGCCTACAGAGGGCCTAGATGTGCCCCGTGGACTCTGTCCCTCTTAATCTCATTAAAATAAGTAATGGACGGCACACCAGTGGTCTTGTGAGAATGAACAGGATTTATTCAGGAGAGCTACGTTTCGATCCTACTATGGACCTTTTACAATAAAAAAAAATTCTGATACTCCTTGTTTCCCATTATCTATTTAAACCAAATATGCTGCCATCATTACCCATACAAAATATCAAAGGGGGAAAGACTGAACCAACGATCTCCCTGCATATACAACGGGTTCAAACGTCTTATCACAAAAGAGATTACTTAAAGATCCTAAAAGCACTCACAGCATTTAATTACTATGATGGCAAAAGTTTAAAAATATATATATTTAAAAAAGTGGCTGTTTACATTTAACCTATGCATTATGAGCCGGCGATGAATTCCCAAATAAATCTTTATCCATAAACACCTTGCATAGTTCTCTCACTTGAACAATCTTCACTTCATCTATTTCCTTTGAAGTATGTTTTCAGAGGTGGACGCCCCAGGTCTTACTAATGATTTGTTAAGTGGCATCATTACTTTTGTCTTTTGACTAGTAAATATTTCATGGTGGCTCATAACTATGAGATGTCTATTTTCTACACAATAAACACTGGTAAAAGGTATATTCATGAAATCAGACAAATGTTTAGAGAAACATTTAAACTGCAGTAGATAACAGTAAAAAAAAAAAAGGTGCAAGCTTACAGCAATATGGCCCACAGTTGATATTCAGTAATAAAAAATAAACTGCAATGAACTCATAAAGTGGAAGTGTCGTTGCTACATACCTTATGTTGTTGAACAGTTACCCACTGTTGCTATCCACTTTCTATAATATGTTTAAGGTGAGGTAGAACTTGACAGCTTTTAATTAAATTATTATTATTTTTAACCTACCTGGACTGGCCAGAACCCATTATCACCGGAGAGCCTATAAACAGAGTTTATAAGTATAGGTTAATACAATTAATTATTTCAAAGTCTCCCCGTTAGCTGGAATACTAGCTTTAATGTCTATAGTGGTAGCTGAACATTATAGTTTATATTTGTAAGGGCCTTCGTTATTAACAACATTAGATACCAGTCTTGTAATCTGCATAAGCAAGAGATGGTGGGGGGGAGGGGGGGGTCGGGGGGTGGTATATAGAATATAAATGTTCCATTCATTTCCCCCTACATTTGTGCATACTTGCTGCTGTCTTGACACAACAAGGCAGCGTTCAGTCCAGCTTCCCATGCCATGCTTGGAGGGACACTGATTCAGTACACTTGTATGGACTGAACACATTACTGGAATAAATGAGAGCACGAGCAACCAATGTCTATCAATCTCTTGCTGATTTGATGGGTAATTTAAAGCAGATTCTAGTTTTAAGGAGTTCTGGACAGCCAAGAAAAATGTGTCAAAGAACATGAGGCAGCGAGAGCTACTGTGGCAGCTTTATAACCCATATCTTTCATTTTAGAGCCTAGTACTTTCAACCAATGTGTCTACAATTAACATGGTATGTTTTAATTCTCCATACAATTTGGTCCTGATCTATGTGCATAAGGTTGTGTGTACATGAGCATAAAATTGCAAACAACCGCTCATTTCTGCTTTTATGTTAGCAAGTCACAGATTTAAAAAAAATTAATTGCTATTTGTCCATGTGTCTTTTGTTGACGTGCAGGCAACTCCTCACAAGTGTTATTTGCCACACTGCTCTTTTTGTACTGAAGTAATTACCAGTAGTTTTCATCCTTGAAGCACATGGAAGCAGCTGCCACACTGTGCATCTTTAACAGTTTGGCCTAACTCCAACTGCACTTCCACCCACCACATCCTGACCATCCCAAAAACCAATAAAGCTCTACCTCGCCATAAGTAGTGTCAAATCATTTTTGAAATGTAAGGGGGAAAAAAACATTTCTTGGTATATCTGGGTATAAATAGATTAAACTCCAGCAGGCTCATGGGCTCTGTCCAATTTGACCTGGCAACTTGCCTCAGCTTGTACATTTATCATCCTCTATATTTAACATTGATTTTGCACAGCAAGTTCTGTATTAAAGCTACATGGACATGCTGTTTCTATTGCAAATACATTTTTTAAAGATCTTTCACATTTAAACTTTGTGTTAAATGTCTTTGTATTAGCTTAAGTGTTCAGATTACTGTCCTTAACCAGAATACAGTTTTCCAAAGTCGACTGTGATATTGGACTTCAAACACGTTTTCATTACTTTTTTTTTTAAACACATTTTAATCTGGTAATATTTATTCTCATATAACTGCACTGTACACACATCTACATTGATTTTTTTTTCCAGTTCTTTCCCCATAAAGCTTGTTTAATGGGTTCACCCAATTCAAAGAAAGTGTGCGATTACTGTTATTGTATTAACTTAATTTATTAGACACCAACATACTCTGCACTGTAGTACAAGGGCTACGAAAGAGAAATTAACATATTCATTTTTCATTCACACACAATAGCTAGAGAAGTGCAGAGTCTCAGAAGCCTGCGGCACACGGTTTTGCTTGCACTATTGCCATACTCAGATGAAAGGCACAAGACTGAATGTAATGATTGCCTCTTGATTGAAAACCCAATCCATGCTGAGTTACACGGCTTTAAATGCTGATTGCCATCAGCCCACTTGATCATCATGGGGCGGAGTAAGAGCCGCCGGTGAATTAGATTAAGTAGCTGTACTGCTGTCAGTGTCAACTCGTGGTTGAGTCCTTCACCTGACAGCAACTGGACGGCGCCTGCGCACGATCCTGTCAGGATGATGCACGTCACCAGGAGAGCCATGAGACACGTCATGGAGATCCTCACAATAACATAAGCAGCTCGCTTGTCTCTAATTTATGTTTCAACTAATAAATTCAATTATTACCTTTACTTGTTGCCACAATTGTATTTGTCTAATCTAATGCAAGAATATTGAACCACAACCGCCATCTCTGAAGTTGTGCACAAAAAAACTGGCTAATAATAGGCGTGAACTTTTAATTATGTAACAATTTACTGTGTTTTTTTTAATTGATACAGCAGGGCAAAACTGTAAACACCCCCATTTCAGAATGTCAATGCCTTGATTTTTGTAGGAGCAGTACATGAGGCACGCAAACAAATGCAAACGTCAGTGCATTAAAAGCAGCTTCACAAATGCTGATTGGCAAGGTAAACTAGCATTTTTAGACAGTTTTCTAGGATTTTGTTCTTTTTCCCCTTTTGTACATAGCCTTCATTGTGCCTGCAAAATTCTATGTACAGCACTGCATACACTGACAGTGCTATATCAGGGAAAAAAATATTTTTGTTCTTTGCATACAAGGTTACATAGTAGATGAGGTTGAAAAAAAACGTATGTCTATCAAATTCAACCTATGCTAAATTTAGACGACAGGTACTTATCCTTTATTTATACTTGCCGTATATTGATCCAGAGGAAGGCAAACAAAAACCTCCCAGTGAAATGTCATCTAATAATAAATAAATTCCTTCCTGACTCCAAATATTGGCAATCTGATTACTCCCTGGATCAACATCCTTCCCATGTATACTTATTTGGTATATCCCTGTATACCTTTCCTTTCTAAAAAAATTAAAATGATGTCTAAACTTTTTTTGACGATATCTATTGTATCTGCCGTCAGTCTCCATGGGCAATGAAGTCCACATTGTTACTGCCCTTACTGTATAGAACCCTTTCCTTTGTTCCTGGGGGAATCTCCTTTCCTCCAACCTTTAGAGATGACCCCGTGTCATTTGTACGGCCTTTGGGATGAATATTTATTTTGAAAGCTCCTTGTATTGTACCCCAATATATTTGTATATAGTTATCATATCCCCCTCTCAGACGGCTCTTTTCTAATGTAAATAAATCTAATTTAGCTGCCATCTTCTCATAAATCAGATTAACCATCCCCTTTATGCATGTCGTGGCTCATCTCTTCATTTTCTCTAGTTCCATAATGTCTTTTCTAAGGACTGGTGCCCAAAATTGTACAGTACTCCATACTCAAGATGTGGTCTTACTAATGCTTTGTAAAAGGGCATAATTATGTTTAATTCCTTCCATCCATTGCCCGTTTAATGCAAGATAAAATCTTTGCCTTTGCAGCTCATGCATGACTTTGGGCACTATTGCTAAGCCTGCTGTCTACAAGCACTCCTAAATCCTTCTCCATTTAGGATTCTCCTAATTTATCCCCATTTCATTTTTAAGTTGCCTGTTTATTCTTGTTTCCCAAATGCATAACCTTACATTTATCTGTATTAAACCTCATCTGCTATTTACCTGCCCAAGTTTCCAGTCTCTCTAAGTCCTTCTGGAGAGAAATTACAGTACATCCTGCTTTGATTCTACTACCTTACACAATTTAGTATCATCAGCAAAGATGGAGACATTGCTCTCTGTGCCAACCTCAAAGTCATTAATTAACAAGTTAAAAAGCAGGGGTCCTAGTACCGATCCCTGAGGGTACTCCATTCACAAATTTAGCCTTTTAAAAGAAAAAGTTAAATTTATGACAACTCTCTGTTGTCTATCCTTCAACAAGTTTTCAATCCAGGTGCAAATATTTTTACTGGGTCCAATTTAATTTTTTATATACACTAACCTCTTGTGTTGAATCGTATCAAAAGCTTTTGCACAATCTGATTAGAATAAGACTGACTTCTGTTACATAATAATAAAATGTTCTGTACGAATACATTCCTTTTGATCTAATTACAAGCTTCATAAACTATTTAATGTAAAACAACGAAGACTGGAAAAGAGCAATGATATGTATACGATGGTCCTGTGTATTTTGCTCATTGCTTGTTTTTCAGGCACTGTTCAGTTTGGGGCAGCTGTCAGTCACCCAGGTTTGTCTGCTAGACTGCAACCCCTCTTGCTCGTTTGTGACTGACATATGGATCCCCTGCTGTAAATCCTTGTGTAAGGAAGTCTTGTATTCCTCGTTGCGCTCACAAGAACGATATAAGGAACAGAGAAGGAAGAGGCAATAAGAATGTAAATTCCTAGGAAAGGAATAAGTGATTTCAAGACACAAAGAAGGATAAAGAATAATTGTGCTCTCCCGAGCTTTTTAAGTGAAAGGCATTTTAAATGTAACACAGTAAGGTTTTCAAGACATACATGAAACAAGCTCAGCAAATGCAGCTCAGTGTACAAAGATTATTATTATTATTATTACTTTTGATTAGCGCTTAGTGATTGTTGTATATGTCTATTATATTCCTACAATTATATCCCTATTTAGGATTAGGACACACAATTGACAAGAACCATCTCTGATTCCCCTGTGTTTTTCATTAGATTAAAGCTGTAAGCAAAAATGTTAAATGGTTTTATTTACAAAATGTGAACCGGGGTTGTTCAGAGCTGAACCATGTTATTTTCAACTCCATGGACACTTAGTTCGCTGTGAAGTTACTGGTATTCCTGGGAATTTCATTGGCCATCCAATAGGAAGCTGCAATTGATGACATTGTGGCTTTCTATTGACCTGCAGGAGCTGCACGTTTTGATCGCCATTTTGTTTCTCCTGGGCAGAGTTTTAAAACCTGTAACGTCTTTAAGTAAAACGAGCAACTAAGGAAAGGATAAAGGATTCAAATATGAATGCAACTGGTCAAAGTAAATTAAAAAGCAGAAATACCTGAAGATGCCAACCCTGTCCAGGTGAACTGTTTGTGTGTTCTGTGCTTTAATAAAAAGTGAACTTATTTTATATAAAAAGTGGTACCTGTGTGTCCCTGGAAAGACCAGCGAAGAGACTAGAGAAAAAGTTACATTACAATTGTAGCCCTGTTTCTCCCCCCCCCCCCCTTTAACTGAGATCTGGGGGCAGGCTGTAAATATGCTACTGGTGCTACCTTACCTTTTGGCTCACAGGGGCCTGAGCCTCTGCCATGGAGAGCCTGGGGGGATGTACTTACAATATTGGTGTAGCGCCTCCACCTGAGAGGGATCCCAACGTATTGGGAGGAGCCTCTCACAGGACCCTAACACAATGATCACACAGAGTATAAAATAGAAATACCTTTACTGGCACATACTTATCTCTTAATAACTTAACGCTCTACAAATGACTACTAAAAATACAACTACCCACGCACCATGCAAGGCGTTCCCATCCACCGTGTTCCCAACACCTTGTCCCAGAGTCCCACACCCAACCCCCAATGTGTGGGACAGCGCTGCCCACTAAGTTGAGATGTTGGTTGGTGCACATGTTGTATGATACCTGCCGAGTGTGTCCACACCCGGACGCTCCGTCAGGAAAATAGAATGGATCCGCTGATCCCGCGATGAATCCGCCTCCGCTTGGGGTGGTGTCCCGACAGACGGTCCCACCATGAAGACAGTCTCTTATCTTCTTATGGAGTCTAGCTGGGGCCTAGGGGATTTCCTGGCCTAGTGCAGTGGGTCCCTGACCCCTGCACACACAACCTCCCCTAACCTTGACCCAGCTCCAACTCACTGTCCTTCCCCAGCGCGCGAAATGTATCTCTCTCCTTAGGGGAAGCTCCAAGCCCTATTGGCTGCTGTGGCCTCACATGGTTAGCAGCCCCAGTGGCTGCTGGGTGGTGTAGTCCCCGCGGGACCTCTATTATTGGGGCCGCGTGCGCTATTTCCCTTGCGCATGTGCGACTTTATAATGGCCGCCACCACTCGCATCTGCGCATGCGCAAACTCAGGAATGCCCTGCACTAAGGAAAGCCACCTCTGCCATTTCTCAATTCCTGTAATGACCTCCGCAAAACCCTTCTGCGTATGCACAAGTGCGAGCACCTGAAACATGGCGGCGCCCTGCGAAGGGAGGTGCCGGCGAGCCAGTCGCCTCCTGCACCTCCCCGCAACACCCCCCACGGCAGCGGAGGTAAAGGGGGGGGGAACGGAGGACCGGAGGGGACCTGGCTACACGATATTAAGGGCAGACAAGGAGCCGTAATTTAAAGGAGGGCCTCCAATTTGCTGTTCCTTTGTTCCCCATTGAGGACAGTTGGATATTCATGTTTGGTTTAATAGTGCTGCTTGCTAGTTCTAGAACTGAGAATGGAGTGCCCTAGATATGCACTGCTAATTTGAACAAGGGCTAGACTTCTGATTCATGATGTAAAAGTAGCATAGGAGAGATGATTGGGAAGGAAATTCCTCTGCAGTTTTGCCAGCCGTGGCTATTTTTAGATGATTAAGCTACTTTCTAGTGACGATTAATACAAATAAATGTGATGTGAGGTACAAATAACTACTTGGGTTACAGATGAATGGTCACGTACATAATCCACAATCACCAACTTCCTGCATTGAATACAACATAAACCCACCTTTCTGGGCGTATCCCTAACTACCCTCTCATCAATCTCTTGATGTCCTTTTTTATCTTAAAGGGGAAAAAAAAGACCTTTAAAAATCTGCCCAGATAAAGAAACATGCTCTTATCTTTATCTCTATAATACTTAGAATGATGACGCCTTCACTGTTGCGTCTGTGTACGTAATATGCACGCCTTGATATGGAACACGACACTTTAACTTCTACTTTTGAATGAGAACAGATATCAGAGATTATAAATAAACTACTCGTTATACTTTGCATCGTTTGATTCATGTAATTGCAACTGTTACCAAAATTAATCTGTAATTCTCGTGAATTGCTGTCGGACTCATGATATTTCACATTTAGTAAACTTACAAAAACCCATGGCATTCCACAGATCACACAAAGAATGCATTTCAAGGTATATTTAAAAGGTTTTAGTTTATTCTTCGTGTCAGGGAAGAATTGCGATGCCATTTCAATCCCCCCACTTGCAATCCCAGGTGTTGACCCTAATTGATGTATTTTTAAGATGATTTTCTACTTTAACCTCCGATGTGCCAGATTGATTAAAATACTTATATATTATGTGTATATATATATATATATATATATATAATACAAATATTCATTACAGTAACCAATTTACCAACCATCTGTCTATGTTTAAAAAACAGAATGTGTTTTAGGCATAGTCTCAATTGCCCCCGCCCATTGTATAATACCCTGTACAAATAAGCTGTTATAATGTACATGAGTGTAACGGTGAAGGAGTTAACCAGGCTCACTAATAAATGTTCAGTCCACTTGGTTACCCCTGATCCATGTGTTGAGGTCCTGGAGTGTCAGCTCTTGGACCCAGATGTCCTAACTGCATTACTATGACAGTGTGCAAAATATGCGACATTAATGATTTCTGTGTGTTTTGCCTTTCCTGGGGTGCTGGGAGATTTCTAGGCTGTAAGTTTCAGAGTGGGTTTGACAAGGTAAACGGGCATGAAGGGGTTAATGTATACCTGCGATCACCCACAGGGGCCCTAGTAGACAGAGGTGTTCCTAGTATAAAGAGTGGTATCCAGATACATGCTCAGATACCCTGCACCTAGGATAGGGGTTCACTGGGGCACTCCAGCTATGTGATAAAGCTGAGAGTGGTTCGTGTGTGTAAAAGTTTTAAAAGTTATTTTTCTAAAGTGTGCCACGTATGAGGCTAGTGAATGTAGGTAACATATACTCTCACTCCATCCCCGACACCAGAACAGGGACTTATAGATTTTACCACACATAAGACAGGACACAGTATATTTTATTAAAGGAATATATTTAATAGGTATATGTACTGGTAACCTGTAAATGATCTGTAGGATTTCCAAGTCATGGATTACAAGCAGAACAGATGGCTACCAAGCTTGGTGCCTATGGATCTATGCGGAGTCAGGACTTGAAAGCTTCAGGGATGCCAAGGTGTTAGAACAGGAGGGGTTCTACAGTTCCGCTTGAGTACCCACATCCTGGGCTAACACAGGGCTATCCGGCCACCATTTGCCAGAACCTAGACTCTGTGGAACCTGGACAGCGGGTGGGCTCAGTATGCAAAGAGGCAGAGGTGCCAGGTTGGCGCATGCCCCTTTACAGACTGAGAAAAGGTGCCCGCCCAGCTTTACAAACCTGGCAAATTGGTAATTGGCTGGCAGGGAAATTCCCACTCTCTGATGCTGTAGAGGTTGGTGAATGAGAGCCTGAATCCCTTAAGAGAGCTTGCAGTCAATGAGGAGCGCAGATTCCAAGCGCCAAACCATCAGCTGCAAATTCAAAGATGTTCTGTACTGAATAGACGCGAGCCGGCTTCAAGGATTTTCATCTCAGAAAAGTTTATAAGTCCCGCTTTTGAGAACGTAACGGTCGCGACTGGCATTTTGTGAGTACTCACTGGTCACTGGAAAGGGCTCCTACAGAGGTCATTTTTGTGAATTTCGTTTTAAGGATAGATTTATTCGTTAGCCCCGTTCCCAGTAAGTGTGTTAACCCTGTAAATTGTGTTACATTGTGTGTATGTCTTTTCCTGGAATAACAATAAAGCTTTAACATAAAAATGTAAAATGCAATGTGTAGACTCCTCTTATTTCTATCCCAAAAGTATGTTATAATCCCTTTATTGTATTTCTCTACAACTCCTTCACTGGGAGGCTGGAAGATGCATGCATCACCCTCTTTTTGAAGATGATGGGGTCTGTGTAATAAAATGTTGGCGCCAAATGTATAATGTTTCTCTTGCACCTCTTAATATCAGTGTTTCAAGGGCTTTTTTCTCCAGTGTATGCACCACATACGCCAGGCTGCGATTTTGGGTGTGTGAATAGGAGGAGTTAGGGAGGAGTTACATGACGCACAGATTATGAGATGTAAGTCTCTGTGCATACTTATTTAGTAAAATAAATCTGCCAGCCTTGAGGTGGCATTAATGCTTGTTTAAAAATCTGTGCCTAATGTATGAAAGTAAAGCTACACGCTTGGTACTGATGATATAATCTTGGATCAAAAAACAGGGCAGTAAGTGAAAAAAAAAATCTCCTGTCCATAGATACAAAGCCCCCATTGGGGGATATGTATCAAAAGTTGCAATACAAGCATTGCTCCGAAAATTACGCAAATTGTACCATTTTGACTCTGTCACTCTTGAATTAGTAGGAGACCAAATTCTACTGGCCGTAAAAATAGGGCACAACTGGTACAAAAGTACTGCACCAGATTTGGCAAGGGGAAAAATCCATTGGTTTCAGAAGGGAAAACAAATTCTTTGATATATTTGGTGCAGTTTATTTTCTCCAGTACAGAGGCCCAGGGGTCTTTGATAAGTGACCCCCATAGTATCAAGGTGCTTTGCGTTAGTTTTGCTCCACTTGCGACAGTTATAGATTTGGGGAGGGGTGTTGGAGCATTTAGGGGAAGAGTTGTTGTAGCAATAGTACAATGAGATGTATCTAAATTTGCATCAGTATAATGGAGCAGAGTTGCATCAATTCAGCCCATCAGGTCTGAGGGGCCTTAACCTCTTTCAGCACCAGGTGTAAAAAGGTAAAATAACAAACGTTATACTTATGAAGCAGCAGCAAATTGATGGAAATAGAGTATTTTGCTCAATCAAGAAGGAGCAAATTGATACATATCCCCAAATCTGCTGACAGCTGTCCTGGCCCCCTGGCAGGATGGGACTCAGCTGAGTTGGAGCATCGACTCCTTTCTGACAGGCTTCCATGCTTAATAAATGGGCAACCACCCTGCTCCCTCTCAACTAATCTGTCTTGCATCACACCCCCAACTCCATCCCCCGGTCAACAACTCAGCCCTCACCCATCCACCACTCCTTGAGTTGGGGCAACAGTCATGGGCTCGAAAGAAATCTGTCGGCGGACCTGCATATACCCAAGTGTTCCTGCTTTGAATCATCGTTAATTGCTCTAACAATCTATTCTGTGATGCAGTTCACAGTTTCAGAAGCCATATTTGTCCTGAGTAAGAGCACATTTGTCATAGGTTGGAATACCTTGTTGTGGAATAAGCATATAGAATTCATTAATGTGTACGGAGCTTTTGAAATGTCACAGGTATCTTCATGAAGAAAGATTTTCTACGAAAATGTTTTCCTCCAGGACCTTTCATTACCACTAAAAGATCAATAATAATACAAGCCCTTTTAGAGGAGCAATCCCCCCCCCCCCCATTTAGTTTTCTTGCGTTTACTTCAACCGGAGGTCCTTCTGAGCTAATCCATTGTCCTAGGGACTTCCCTGTTCCTGAGTAACAGGTTTAGTTTTTTGTCATTTCTTTGACAAAACAACAACAGCAAAAAAGACAATCGTAGCCGCCGAAGACAGCAATAGAAAGCTGCAAGGTAATCTGCCAATGACATTCTGACTTTTTTTATGATGACTGGAGGTGAGGATGATCTTGCTGCCATTGTGTGCCCACTGGGCAAGCATTCTTGCCCGGTGGACAAAACGTCTTGCTGCTCAGGAACAGAGCTGTGCACATTGCTGGTGTAAAGAACATATGGGAAGGTCATTCACCAAGATCTATTATTATTAACCTATACCAGAGGTCGGCAGCCTGTGGCTCCTGAGTCGCATGTGACTCTTTCAGCCACTTCTAGCGGCTCATTCCAGCCGGCCCCGGCTTTCCCTATCTGCGGGCCTCCCTCACTAACACTGACCCACGCTGAGCTTCAGAGGTCAGCGTGCACCGCACCTCTCTGACATCAGCACAAGACGGAAGCAAACTGGGCTCAGCTTCCGGCATGCACTGGCATGAGAGAGGGGCTCGGTGCGCACTGGCGTCAGAAGCTCGGCTTGGGTCAGTGTTAGTGAGGAGGACCCGCAGCTGGGGAGAGCTGAGGCCCGGCGGGCGGCAACGAGAGGACGAGCAGCCAAGCCCGGCCAGAAGCCTGAGACCATCTCCAAGGTAGGTACGTTTGTATGTATTTGGGGTGGGGGGGTTCTGTGTATTTGGGGTGTGGGTTTTTTTTGTATGTATTTAGGCGGTGGAGTTTTTTGTATGTATTTGGGGGATGAGAAGAGAGTTTATATGTATTTGGGGGCGTTTTTTAATGTATTTGGGGGTGGGGGGATTTGTATGTATTTTGTGGGGGGATTATGTGTGTGGGGCAAGGGGGGAAGGAATGAGTGTGAGGAGGGGGAATTGAGTAAGAGTGGGGTTAATTGATGGATGGGGAGACTGCCGACACGGGGGGTGGAGCCCCGATCGTAACTCTAGTACTGGGCCCTGAGAATTCGGTCTGCGGCCCTGGCACTCTGCACTGGAAGTTGAGTCGGATGCGCATCGTGACGTGAGATGCCTCTCACCCTCTTGTCCCTCTCATGCATCAGTAACGTCAAAGCAGACTTTGCAGACTTTTCAGACTTTGCAGACATTTCAGAGGAGTGCCCCAGAAAGTCTACCTGCAGGGCTTCTCTGCTGGGTCCCACAAACACACCCGCGGAGAGCTCAGTGAGGTTCCACAGTGTCTCTCAGGAATGCCAGGGAAGAAATCTGAGAATCACTCCAAGTGCTGAAAGTATGTGCTGCAAGTGTGTGTGTGTGTGGGGGGCGGGGTAATTCTGTGGGGGATAATTGAATGTGGGTGGGGGGATAATTGAGTGGGGGACGAGTGTATTGGGGAAAGGTGTTGTGTGTGTATTGGGGAAAGGGGGTTATTTGTGTGTGTGTATATTGGAGGAGGGGGGTTATTGTATGTGACATGTGTTCCCCCCCCCAACCTCACTTAGGGACCAGTGTGTGGAAGTGGGCGCATTACCTCGCTGTTGTGGTGCTTCACCTGTTGGTTCGCAGGAGGTCTGAGTGGTCTGCTTGATGTTATGAGACATGACAGGACTGGCTCACACAGGACTCTGGGTTCTTCATAAGGTTGTCAGTGCCTCCAGCAGTGATGGATCCCACAAATTGTAGACGTCAGCCCCCATCACTACACACATACCTCCCTCCAGCCCAGGAACTTACACCTTAGGCAGAGGTATCTTTACAGGGTCTTTATTCATGGAATCATACAGCATGTTTAGCAGCATAGTCTTCTCCACACATCCCAAGACTTCTAGACGGTGCTTTCTCTCTCCACTGCTCTGCTCCAGGTGGTCTTAGGCTAGCCAGCCCAAGTGAGCAAGCTTACCGTGCCATGGGGAAGACTCACAGCTCCCACCATCACCTCACCCTCTTTCACCCTAGCCAGGGATCAAAGAGGGACACACTCATCCTCCTTACACCAGGAGGAGCAGGGGGTAACACAACCTCATCCTCTCAAGGCTGAGGGAAAGTCCCCTAAACTTTAGGCTACTCCCCCTAGAAACTTCTGGAAGGGGCAGGCTCATGGACTGTACCCACCTACAAGGGGCTGTACACAGGCCATGAGACATCACCTACCTTCCTTCACTTTCAGGGGAAACAGAAAGGGGGTTCAAGGGCCCACAGATGAACCTGCTAATGCCTGGATCTTAACAGGACTTACATAGCAGACACACTATGTGGGGAGAAACAGATACAGCTGGACATACCCTGTTACATCTGTGTGTGTGTATTGGTGCAGTGATGGTTAGTGTGTGTATTGGGTGGTTAGTGTGTGTATATGGTGGAGAGGAGGTTGTTGTGTGTGTATTGGGGAGAGGGGGTATTGATTGTGGGGAAGAGGGAGTGAGAGAGTGGGGAGGGTGTGAGCAGAGGAGAGAGTTAGAGAGGTAGGAGAGACTGAGAGGAGGGAGATGGTCAATAAAAATGCAGGACCAAGCATATTTTGATGTATTTCACGTTTTTTGCCCAAGGGTGGAAATTATAAATGCCAAATTATTTTGCACAGAATAACAATGAAAAAAAATAAATAAATGGACTTATTATTGTGCGATGTATTTTGTTCCCCCATATATTTTTTCCTTTCCCTAATTTTGATTGAAGTGAGTTTATAGTTTGTTAATGCTCATATATACACCTATTAGTGTGTGTGTACGTGCGTGTGTGTGTACAGTATATGTATCATGTATGTGTTTGTGGCGGTGTAATCATATGTTTAAGATGTGTTGCGGCTCTCAAAATATTTTGGCCAAAGACAATTTTTTTAATGGCTCTTCCTCTTTGAAAGGTTGTAGACCCCTGACCTATACCGTATCTGAGGAACTAGCAAGACATTGCCTTTCAAAAAGAGAATTTGGTGGTCTCTGAAGATCATGAACAAAAAAATATTGAATTTGTATTTGCTGGTGTTTCACAACCTGTTAACCAGTAGTTTTTAGCTGGTGTTCCCTAAGACTATGGAGTAGATCATCAGAAGGTCGCTAATTTTTTAATGTTCCGTTATCTCAATTTAACACATCTCCAAAGGTGCTTAGCGCATCGGTCCTAGCATTTTCCTTAAATATAATGGATCCTTACATTTTAAGATTCTCTGACCATCCTTTAATGTTAGCGCATGACAATAAAGCTACAATATTTAGCACCTTGCAAAAGATGCCCTTAAGGACATGCAGACGCTTATTATCATTGAGTTATAAAGTTACATATGACATACAAGGATATATATTATGGATCATATAAATACAAACTACAATATTGTTGTTAATGATTAAAGCGATATGTTTGTGTGAACTATTGTGCTTGGACAAAGTGTACAATAATGTATATCCATACATACCTACACAATACTAATTAATATTTCATTTATATTAATGTACAATTAAAATAAATGAAGGATGGACACCCCCCATTTATTTTAATTTTACATTACTCTAAATCCAGGGTAGGAAGGGAGCGATAAATCAGGAACACCCCAAAAAAAGAGTAAACATATATGGTGCAATAAAATCACCAAAAAAATGGGCAAAAAATAAAAACTTGGCTCATATGAATTACCTACTTACAAAAGGTAGGTGAAGAATGTGTGTGTAACAGGCAACAGGGTTGCAGGAACTCGAGAGGGCTTGCACTCTGGATCAACTCATGAGGAAACACAGCAGAAAAGAGACCATAGTGCAGACCAGCAAAAAGGTTTATATCGCAATAAAAGGTAAGGAGTGTACTCACAATGTGTACAAGTAAAATAGGCACATAAAATAGGGAAGCAGTAGATCTCACGCTAGAGAAGTGGTGACCGGACCGTCTCTCCAATACTCCCGCAGTCAGACAGTGTTCGAGCGGCGTCTGACGTCACCTCCGTTTGGGGCTTGACAGCCCTCTCGAGTTCCTGCAACCCTGTTCCCTGTTACATGCACATTCTTCACCTACCTTTTGTAAGTAGGTAATTCATATGAGCCAAGTTTTTATTTTTTGCCCATTTTTTTTGTGATTTTATTGCACCATATATGTTTACTCTTTTTTTGGGGTGTTCCTGATTTATCGCTCCCTTCCTACCCTGGATGTACTGTTGCTATTAGGGAACCTGTACAATTCCCTTTGAAGGTTGAGAATTTTTCTAATACGCCTTACACTCATTTATATCTATTCACCTTTTTCACTTATTCCACATTATTGCTGTGTAGCGCCGTTCTAGATCCCTTGGGTTACTAACATTACTCTAAATAAAATATCAATTAATATTGTTGAGGTATGTAGGATATACATCATTGTACACCCATACGTTATACAGTCATTATTACATTATATACCATATAATGAAGTGAAAAAGTTGATAAGTGTTAAAATGAAACATTTCTAATATTATAATAAGATTTGCATTAACTTTTGATAAAACACATGAGGAAAATCTCTGTTCATAGCGCTGTCTTAATAAGCTTCCTTAAAGTTTGATCAATGCGCATGTGCAGTGTATTGGAAAACGCATGTATGTAAGTATGGTGGATTTGCTAGCGGACTTTATTTATGCATAAGATTAGCTTTGAGGATCCCCGGTAGATTTAGGAAAAATAACGTCCGTTACCTAATTAGGCAACATAACGTTATTTGCCCTCATTTAGCGCACTTCTGAGAATCTACCCCTAAATTTGGTCATCGCTGACATTTATTTTGCCATATATTTTTATTTAATAATTGAAAAAGGTTACTAAATGTCATACAATAATGTACGTCATAGATAATATGGAACGCTGCCTGTTTATTTCGAAAATATAAGTGCTAACGCAGCATAGTATATTTATGTAAAGTGTATAAATCGGTTGAAGTTCCTAAGAATCATAATAGATTTAAAGGTGCATTGAGTCACCATACACATTAGTAGGGAGTTCCACATGGGTAGGTTGAAAATCCCTTGACAATGGATACTGTAAGTTAAATTGATATTTAGTTGTGTAGGGAGTTAATCAAGTACCTCTGTATTTTTGCTATCCTTATATGGTTGTAGTGTTATGTGGGAAAACAAATGGGATTGTTTAACATGTAAATGACTAAAAACAAGCAAAGCATCCCTCTTTCTATGCACTCTAGACAATATTAGCTCAAGAGGACAATGGACATGTTTAGAAAGTCTTGTTTCTGTATTGTAATATTTCCCTCTGAGATTACTGCACAATGTCCTGGACAAATCTAAGAGACCCCCTTCTGATTGCAGGTTAAATAACAAGGACAGGCTCTTCAGCATTCCTAGTTGTGAAGTTTAATTTCCAATTGCAGATATAAATATATAGAAATCCTGGGTTGTTGTATGTCTGCTATTCTGCATTTCTCAAAAATGAAGACGTGGACTTGAAATAATTGAGGTCGAGGATACTAACCCTTTGGTGCAAAATCGGGTGTGTCAAGCAGTGCATTGCAGTTACCTGTGGCAGCAAACATGTTAACTCATTAACTGCTATAGGGGTTTGCACCAAAATGGTTAATAAACCTCTTTATCTGGATGTTTATGGTTTATTTAACATAAATTATCCTGGTCTGCTATTAATTTAAATAGGAGGTATTTATTCTAAATATCAAGGAGTGCAATAAGGACTATTTATCTTCCAAATCACCAAACAGAAACAATGTATCCCTCTTTGTGTGCACTCTAAAATAACCTAATTTTACAATAAAATGTAACTTAATACCATTATTTTAAAAATATCTGAATTTACTAGAAAGTTCTAGTTTTCAATAAGTTCAGATATTGTTAAATAATGGTATTAAAAGTAACATTTTATGGAGGTTGTCTTATTGCATTTCAATATATCAAGAGGTGCAGGTACAGGTGTGAGTCTGGTAAATGCAAAACCAGGACAGTCTGAGCCTGCCCTGGTTATTTAGAGCATCGAACCCTTTTCAATTTAAATACATTAACTACAGCTCGTGGCAATGGATGACCCGGGACAGGCACAGATAATCCCAGTTTTGAGGCTCTGTATGGAGCTGATTTCACCTCTATAAATAATTATGACTGATATAAAATAAGGACTGGTAACAAGGAGCCAAGTGGTAACCTAACACATCGGTTAACACCACCTGCCTCCAGATGTGTGCATGAAGGTACTCAGACAGTCCTGTTTTGCAATGAGGTCAGTCCTACTTGGTGGGATGTTTAAAGGTTGGCTGGCTTTGAGCTGTTCTACATATCTGGATCCCTGTGGTCACCCCAACATATCATACCCCAACATATCATACCCCAACATGTCATACCCCAACATATCATACCCCAACATGTCATACACCAACATATCATACCCCAAACATATCATACACCAACATATCATACACCAACATATCATACATACACCAACTTCAACCACAACATATCCTACACCAAACATATCATACAAACACAAAATATAATAAACAAACTATCAAACAACAAATCTACATACAACAACACAAATACAGATAACCAACATATCATACACCAACATATCATACATACACCAACATATCATACACAAACAATATATACACCAACATATCATACATACACCAACATATCATACACCAACATATCATACACCAACATATCATACATACACCAACATATCATACACCAACATATCATACACCAACATATCATACACCAACATATCATACACAATAGATCAACTACACACAGTCCTGGTTCTGTCCATAGCACATGGGATTTGGGATAGAAAACCAGGACTGGTGTTAACCAGGCATCATGAGCCAGGTGTTCATCCTAAATCTTGGTCCTAGCCCCCCTCACCCTGTGTATGCTGGTGCAGAGGGATTATTGGGACAAGCAATGCCTGCTATGTGACCGCCCTCCTCCCCTCACAACCCCACTCTCCCTCTGGGAGGCTGGCAGAAGGGACGGGCGCTATAGGGATCCGCAGTCACTCCTTGTACGGCCCCAGCCTCTTTTTTACTGATGCCCAGCCAGGCTGGCCATGTATGGGCACCAGCGGCCACTGAGAGAGCCCGAGGGGGGCAAGGTCGGTGCCCAGGAGCCTATATAGGAGAGAGAGAGAAGGAGGAGAGATCACGAGACGAGGGAGGGCAGAGAGGGGGGCACGAGTAGTTATATATAAAAAACCCTGAAGGGGACTGAAGCCTGAGCGAGCTGTGCTAATCAAAGCATCCCCTGCACTGCCTGAGACAGACCGGAGCCCAAGGTGAGAGGGCGAGGGAGGGAGAGAGGGCGAGAGGAGAGGGGCAGAGACTGGGGGAGGAGGAGAGGGGCAGAGACTGGGGGAGGAGGAGAGGGGCAGAGACTGGGGAGGAGGAGAGGGGCAGAGACTGGGGAGAGGGAGAGGGGCAGAGGACTGGGGGAGGAGAGGGGCAGAGACTGGGGGAGGAGAGGGCAGAGACTGGGGGAGGAGAGGGGGACAGTGGCTATACAGGAGGAGAAGATGGGGAACAGTGCTGCATCGATTATAAAATAGAAAGAGGGTAGGATAATAAATAAAGAAAAAGGCAATGAAGGGGAAAAGAGAGGGAAAACATCCAGGATAGAAAAAAAGAAAAGCAGAGAAGGTTTGAGAAGGGGACATTATAGCAGTGAACTATTATATATATTAGTCATACTATTAAATGAGGTGGGAAAGAAGGGGAGGCAACAATAGCCATGTAATAATTATAGCACTTACAATAAAGTACAAGAGGCAAGCCGAGCATGGGCTTATTAATAATCATAGTAATATTAGGTGGTAAGAAATGAAAAGGGGGCAGGACACTAAGTCATGAAATCAATATTTGCAATAATATTCAAATGTATAGGGGGAGGCAGGGGGGGTAGAAATAGGACATTATTAGGGAAATATAGAGGACGAATCCATTTAACAATCGAAATGCAAATAAAAAAAAGAAGTACATGTATTAAAAGAAAGGGAGAACTGGCTTGTTGATGCGATCCACTCTACAGAATCTAAAGAGAGAGAGCGAATATGAGTGAGAGTGAAGGAAAAGGGGGGGAGGCAACATGATCGGACCCATTTAATTACAATGAAGAAATTGAAGGCTAATAGGAAATGCTGTAAGACTCGGGTAGACGGTAGTGATGTTTTGTAGCTATCAAGTAATGCTTTCCCAGCTCATCTGATACCATTGCTCAGGACCACATACACTCAACTCTATTAAACGATGTGCCAGCAGAATATCGGGGACAGGTTCAGTTAGTCTGGTACAGCTCAGAGTTCAATGCAAATTCTCTCTTAAGTTTATAGATATACAATAAGTGTTGTCTGAGACATTCAGATGTAAGAAATTAACTATGAAAAGGACAGGAGCAGAAAGGAAATTGAAATATTGTTATAGTTGTAGTTGTTTAATCACTGTTAGTGTTTTTTGACAAAAAGAGCAGAAATACAGGAAGAATAAAGGCAATGTACTTTTCATAAAGTCAATTCTCAGGATGCTATGCATGAGTTTTAGCAATTACATTTTCAGATGTTTGTCCATTACAACCTGTAAAAATGCTTTTATCAATGTATTATCAACACTGTTAGCGTTTGTAGGATAAATGTAAAAAGCATAAAAGTTAAGTAGTAAGATATAAATAATACTGAAGATAAGATGCTAAAATAGCTATTTTGAGGATTGAATATAAAAAACATAAAACTGGCATATTAATATAGAGATTGAAATGGTTGAAGAAAACTGTAATGTGACTGAAAGCAAGATATGAAAATACAATATAGCAAATATTTATAACAAGAAAAGTGTGCACAGGTGTTAAATTAAACAATAATAAAGATGAATGAAACATTCACGAAAAAATTACTCTACTGAGACATTTAAATACTACTATTACAAAAATATGTATACCTTAGTGACAAAATACAAGTTTTAATTATATAAGAACGTTAGTGTTTCTAATAAGACTATTCATAAACTTGCTCATTTTTCCCAGAGTCCGAAATATATTGTGTAAACGCAAATCGTTGTTACGAGATAGAATACTATTAGAAAAGAGGGACACTCACTAGATTATATCAATGTAATTATAATACACATAAAAGGAAACGCCTGCTCTAGATATTAAAAAGAATGTGTGTAACTGTACCCGTGTGACATTTTTTAATTTTAATTTCTAGAAAGCTACCATCATGTGTGACGTGATAGAAGAGACAACCGCGCTTGTGTGCGACAACGGCTCCGGCCTGTATGTAAAAGCTGGGTTCGCTGGAGACGATGCCCCAAGAGCAGTAGTATTTCATCCATTGTGGGCGTCCCGCCACCAGGTATGCATCGAAACGCACAGCACTATTATATATTGCATACTTACTGATAGACAAGCAACAACAACAAATAAAAAAAAACAAAAGTCTGTTTTTCCCCACTTATTTTCTGAAATCGTTCAATTTTTGGAAAGTTAACATATCCAGACAGAGACTTATTCAATTATTCAATTGCACCTTATCAGCCCTGAAACTCCCATTGAAGTCAATCAGAGTTTTGCTGGTATAACGCCTGAAAGCAGCCTGGCCTATGTGGATTACCCCTTAATGCAATTGACACTGAGTAGTTAGTGGACGGTTAATTCTTACCAAGGTTATAAGCAGTAGAATGTTCAATATACATCATTTTGAATTCCAGTCTTCACTAGACTGTTCTATCAAGCTACAACATCGGAACCCTGCCCATTATTAAAATGAGCAAATACGGTGTTTTAAATAGAATTTGTGATCATCTAAGCTGAGCCCATATTCATCTATTCAATAATTATTTGGTACATATCTTTTGTCAGGCATAGTTATTTAGAGCTAACTTTTAATTTCATTTTTTTGGCATGATATATGCCCACTTCCATCTGCAATCAAGTTATTTGTCTGAATTATGGATCTGAATGGTTTTAAAATCTTCAATTATTCAATAAATGTATCAGCTGTACTCAGTTAGTTATATATTTTTTTTTATGGTTGTCAGCAGACATATTCGTCCTCATGCTGCACTGAGTGACTATTTATTTCCATTTTAGGGTGTCATGGTTGGTATGGGTCAAAAAGACTCCTATGTAGGTGATGAAGCACAGAGCAAGAGAGTATCCTTACTTGAAGTACCCATTGAACATGGAATCATCACCAACTGGGTGATATGGGAAGATCTGGCACCACACCTCTCTACAATGACTGCGTGTAGCCCCAGAGGAACATCCCACCCTGCTCAATGAAGTCCCATGAACCCCAAACCAACCGTGCAAAAGATGACCCGATCAGTTTGAGACCTTTAATGTCCCAGCGATGTTGATTGCCATTTCAGGCAGTGCTGTCCCTGTGCCTTGGCGTACAATGTGAGTTACAAGATGACTTGGATTTGCTGCAGAGATTGCACTTCTATTTTAGGACAGTAAATATATTCAGACTTTGGAATTAGTATATTGTAACTCTTAACGTGATTTAATTGGAATTTTTTTTGAAGAAAGTGGTATCTGAGAGTTTACCAATAAGTAAAGAGCACTATCTGCGGCCTTATTGGCCCTAATTTGACAGTTTCAATTATCAATGTAAGTGGACTAACCTTAGTAAATGCAAAACCTCATTATAAAAGCTACATAAGTTTAGTTCTAAAAGGGAAAACACAATTCCAAAGTGAATAGAGAAAACACCACTTAGTTTACATTGTATTTTAATTAGACAGTTTGGTTGAGTTTCCACTAATGTGTGACTTATTAAATGCATTAGCAGAAGTATGCCCAGTAGATCCATATAGTTTTACATGGGAGATTTAAAACTAATTTCTGATGGGCTAGTTTCTCACATTTTTGCAGTGTGTTGAACGTGTCTTCAATCATTCGGGAGAGGACATACAGTATTAGTCCATGTGCAGATGAAAGCTCTACATCAATGATTTCTATGTCCCAGGTTGTTCGACTACTGGTTATGGTGTGACACACAACGTTACCAATCTATGAAGGTTATGCCTTGCCACATGCCATTCATGCGTCTTGACTAGTGGTCGGACTGACTGACTACCTCATGAAGATCCTGACAGAACGTGGTACTCTTTGTCACCACTGGTAAGTTAATGCTAGCAATCATCAGGGGCATCATTGACAAGAAGAAAAACATGTTGATATTTCTGTTGAGATTACAGTATACTATAATGGACCCCCACCACTGTGCACTGGCCAGTACGCTTTACTTCAAAGCTCCAGTGTCTTTTTGGTCTTCATATTTCACTATATTTTTTGTACGCACATCTGTTCCCCCTTCACTAAAAAAATGCTCTAAACTACTATAGCAGTTTAGGGAAATGGCATATGAAGAGTAGAATATTCATATAGAATTATTTAGGTCAATCAATATTTATTTACAAATTGAGTTTAAAATATACCCAGAAGAAACATGTTATAAAAAGTGTAATTTTTTTTTTTTTTTTACATAAAGTTAGATGCAGTTACACATGTTTTACAGGTCTAGAAGTCACATTTATATTTCTCTACGGGTATAAGTGTGACCCCATCTCCTTTATTGATCATTGAAAATCCTTCTTCTCTTCTATAGCTGAACGTGAAATTGTCGTGACATCAAGGAAAAGTTGTGCTATGTGGCTCTGGACTTTGAGAATGAGATGGCCACTGCTGCCTCCTCCTCCTCTCTGGAAAAGAGCTATGAGCTGCCTGATGGGCAGGTTATACCATTGGCAATGAACGTTTCCGTTGCCCAGAGACTCTCTTCCAGCCCTCTTTCATTGGTAAGTTATCATGTGTGCATTTACTTTCATTTCAGCCCATACCAAATAAACATCATGAGCCCTAAATAACTGTATTTGTGAATATAACCAGGATGGAATCTGCTGGTATTCATGAGACAACCTTCAAACAGCATCATGAACGTGTGATATTGATATCAGAAAGGATCGTATGCCCAACAATGTATGTGGAGGTACCACCATGTACCAAGGTTTGCGGACCGTATGCGAGGAGATCACTGCTCTAGCTCCAGCACAATGAAGATCAAGGTTAGTTTTTTTTTATTGTTTCTTCATTTTACACCATTTTAGAACAATTATTTCCAAAGAAATAAAAAAAATATTTCTATCATATTTTTTTTAAATGGTATAAATAGAAAATAGTATTGGCATGCAGTAAAATCAAGACAAAACCATGTATGTCTGAAGGGTGTTTCTGTAATGACAGAAATACAGAAAGACAAAGGCTAGTTCTATTAAGAAATAGTCAAATGCAGATTTAACGGACATAGCGATCATACTTGAACCACTAGTTTGAGCAAAAATTGCCACAACTCCACATAAATGTCTATATTAAGATATTTACAGAAATATGAAATTTGTTTGTGTTGGCTGGATCATTTAATTTGTAAGAGTGCCATATAATGCCGAGAACATTGTAGTCATCTCTGTAATATGTGTCAACTGACCAGAATATCTCCCTTTAGACATGCTCCACCTGGAGCGTAAGTACTCTGTCTGGATCGTGGCTCCATCTGGCTTCCCTGTCCCTTCCACAGATGTGGATCACAAAACAGGAGTACGATGAAGCAGGTCCATCCATTGCAACCGTAAATGCTTCTAAACTGTTCCCTTGATCCGGCTCAGGACCACTCTAGATTGCAATGTTCTTTGCCATGGGATGTTGGAAACGTCCCAACAGTCATGTAACTCGACACGTAACAATTATTTTATGTTGCTTCACACTTCATGTGACTCAAAGATATGTAAAATGTACAATAAACTGTAATTTATTTTAAGATGTTTTATAACTTCTAAAACATGACCCAACGGAAGCAACATGGAAGTTTACGAAGAAACAAAAATGGTCATGTCACGACCCCCACTTGAGGTGTCTGTTTGATTTTTTAATTGCAGATGATAATTAGTCTCGGTTGGTTTTACTTATTTAAACCTTCATTTTTCACTGGTCACGTTAACAAACATTCTGAAGTTAAAAAAACTAAACAAATAGGCGTCTGAATCTCAAACTTAATGAATATTTCTATTAGCAGAAACTGTTGTCTAAAAGTGACATATTCAAAAGGTCGTTTTATAAATTTGATGTTCACACAATTCCTAGTACTCAAGTAATTATAACGCTATTTATTAAAATATGTCTATCATATTTTAGTAAATATCATATATATACTGCTTATCTCTGGTGACCCATGACTAACTTTATATAAGATTTCCCAACAAAGTATAGTGTATCATTATAAAGCTTCATAATAAATATTCAATAGGAATAATTATTTTCAGTAGGCGCAAATGGTTCTCTCAAACAAACTTTACAGCTACCAAATATTCATTGTGATTCTTCACATATGCGCACTTGCAATATAGAGAAAATGGAAACAGAGTGTTATAAAATAAGGCTTAAATATATATAAACACACAGATTCCCCACAAGCTCTGAGAAACCCCAAATTACCACATATAATAGTATTAAGTGTCCAAAAGGAGGTGAGTGGGCGTGGTAAATGTATACAACAAAAAACAAACAAAGATGCCCAAGCTACTTCCAATGTGACAAAAATACACAGTGCAATACCTTATATATTCTCTTGAAAAAGGGTCATTTAGTTAAACCTTAGGCCCCAAAGCGTCTTACGGCCTGCTGCACCTAGGGATGACCGTTAGCAGGTATTTGTCCCATTGTAAGTAGCTTTGGGCATCTTTGTTTTTTTTGTTAAATATATCTATTCATTTTTCACCCCTATAAATATTGTGCTATTCCGCTATCACTGATAAATGACCAATGGCTATAATGCCATAAGGACTTTAGAAAGTGCAGACACTTAGCTATAAAATTAGGTATGAACTTCTGAAATACAGGAGTATCAAAAGGCACACATGGACAGTACTCCCATTAACACTATCTCTGGGGAAACAGATTTACAGGTTCTCTGGGCATAATTATGCTTTGTTAGGGTATAATACATCTTTGGTGCTGGAAGACTTAGAGCCCATGGAACGAGAGAGTCTTATAGCAGCGCACAGATTAGCAAACATGGGTCTAGTTTATGTGTAACGAAATGATCCTTATGTAGGAGAGACAATATACTCGATGTGGGTAACGCCAGCTGATGATGTTTTAGATGGGGGAAGCATAACAAATCTTGGTAACTACATACCTTATGGTAACTGCACTGAGTGTATATCAAGTCAAGTTGCGAAACTTTAATCTAATAACATGTTACACTGTATGCTGTCTCTATATGAACACACAGGGAGAATATGATTCTAATCTGCACTATTAGTAAATTGTGATAATCTAGGTCGCCCCACCCTTTTTTTTTTTTTGCCGGAAATGCCATAATATTGATAAATTAAGTTTCCTTGTATGTATGGAGCACAGTTTTAAAACAATTTTTTTTGTGCATAATTCCAATTCTAAATTATTCTAGACTAAAAATGCCCAGTCTGGTTGTGGTTGTTTAAAGTAACACCTGTTTAATTAGACCAAGATGAACACGCGTCCATTATGTACCAGTGGAATGACACCATTCGAGTTATACTTCAGGATGTTTCAACATTTATTCTGCTTTTAAAAGTCAAACTGGTAATGTTTTGTTTAGTTTGTGGTCTTGCAGTTTATTGTTGAAACTAAATTAGCTTAAGTCACGATTTACAATATTTGCTATGTTTGATTGGACATAGCAATCTCAATATTTATTACTGCTCCATGATTCATTTTTCTGAGTTGCATGGACTTTTATAAATGGGGGCAGGGATTTGTATTCCCTATATTGTGCCCATAGCCATATATTGTACTATAGAAACACGATATTTACAGTCGTGTGCTAACTCTGTATTGATAATATGGTTAGTTTTATATACATAAACACTAACAAAACATAATTAGGGGAAATGGTATAAAGCTGATATTAACCCTCTAATTTTGCTACCAAAAGAGCCCTGGGCAACATGCTTCTTGGCAGATCCAGGATGTCCATTGCAAGTATATGCCCTTTAGCTATTAATAAGTATGCTATATCTGGCTTTAAGGAGAATTGAGACCTTGAGACCCATATTTGGGTAAGCGAGCGCAATACGGAGCATCTGGTGAACCGCTGACTGTAATTTCTATATGACTTGAGGACAATGTTTTGGAGGGTTCCTTTCTCAGGGTAAAAGAGACGAATTAAGGAAAAAAAGAAATTAAATAGTCATATTCATATATTCATTTAGAAAAGTAACACATTTATATAATTTAAAAAGGGTTACAAACAGTGTAATATAATATTATATATCCTGCAAGCCACTAGGAAAGTTAATCACAATCAGATCCAATAGAAAGTGATGTTTTAACGCTGAAAACCGTGGCACGCAAAGCTCGGGGGACCTCTGATTGCAGTGAGATAAGATATTAGATATATATATAGATATATATCTATATATCTATAGATATATATATATATATTTTTTTTGAACTTTGACACTACTGATTGAAATGAAAAACAAAGGTGACTTGGGGGAAAATTATTATTGTAAGGGAAGTTATTAAAGTAAAATCTCTGGGTCAGAGAAACAACAGTTCAGCTGGATCCGCAGCACTCTCAGATTGACAATAGTAGTTTATGGAAACATTCAGGGCAACCAACATACTCCAGAAATGAGTACTCGGACCAACAACAAAAACAAAAGATCCTTTCACGCTTTATTGTTGTGTGCACCCGGTTATTTTCCTTTTATATATATATATAGAATCCACAGAAGCAGCGGCCACCCCTTGCAAGTAGAAAAATTGGGTGCCTTGTCCCATAAAGCAATAATAAACATACGAACCGTTTGAAGCCCGATATAGGAGACAAAACTTGGTAAGTTTGCTCCACAGTTTTCGTATTGAAAAAGAACCATAAACCGAACGTTTCGGTCCCCCGTGGCACACCTGAGAAAGGTCCCATGGGGGGACACGAAACGTCGGTTTTGGGTTCTTGTTCAATACAAAAATGTGATCAACTTACCAGGAGTGCTGTCTCCTGATCTAGTTGCTGAATTCAAAACGGTATCGTATTAGGGATATATATCGAATAATCTAAATATATATATATATTATCTATATATATATATATATTATAATGACAACACTAATTTAAAATCTTTAAGCTCAGAGCTTTAAATCTTAAAAAGCCAATAATCCAATACTACTGTGTCAGTCAGCAAAATGGTACAAAAAATTATTGAGCAGACCCAGTACAGAAGTTACATTACAGGTGTGTGGTACTAGTATGGTAACTTGGTTTTACACAGTATGTCTGGGCCTATGTGGTGTAAACTATGTAGGCATTGGAATTGTACCAAGAAAACATAGTCCAGATTGTACTAAGCCTTACTCGTACTGAAGGCACTATTAAAGCCTGAAGCAATTTAGAGTGTAAAGGTTTAGGACTATTTAGTAAAAAGTCTGTGACATAGTATAACCAGTAAAACACATTGTTCTAAAATAAATATATCTAGATGATATGCACCTTCCACCTAAGCCACCACATTGTATTGTGTGTGTAATGTAATAAATTCTGAGGAGATTTTCCATTGTTTAATTAAAATACTAGCAGTTATATGCAGGATGTATTTTTATTTTTTTAATTAAATGTCGATTTTTACTGAAATATGTAATAATTCACAATAAAAATCTTAAAATATTCAGTGTTTCAACTTCTATTTTTGAAAAGCGAGTGAAGTGGGAAAACTGGAATTGGATGTTTAGCCATAAATACATGTAATTTATGTAATCTAATTCCCATATCATACGCACTGCAAGAATATGATAGTGCTTTAAAGATGTTTGCTTAATGCACGACCTTTAATGAGTACTTAGCTTAAAGCAGCAGCCGACAATGATCAACAATTTTTGGTGTTGATTATTGTTTTTATTTCCTTTAAGAAATCTTCTTCAGTCCTTTCCAACAAAGTTTTTATTTTTTACATTGGTCTGATCCTCTTAGGAGAAGAAGCATTTGAAACATTTAGGGTCTGGGAGGTTAAATGAGCTTGCTCAGTCCCAGTGCAGTCTAAAGGTTACCATGGTAACTAATCTAAGTTAAGAGCGTGAAGAAAAAACATGATTTTTATAACACACACACACACACGCCACACACACACACACCACACGCACACACACACACACACACACACACGCACACACGACCAAGATGCTATCATTGTAGAGTTAAACTCATTAAACCTTCTGAGGGCCGGTTAAAGGGAGTGTGCTTGAGAAAATATATATATATTTGTACGTGAGGCTGTAAAGACTATCTGGATAATTAAGAATGTTTATAAAACAAATGGTCAGATACTACCTGACCGAGAGTTTAGGTGGAATCATGTTGCACAGTCAAGGTTCAACAATGCCTATATTTTTAAATTAAAAGCGTGCTTGACTATTTATGACTTCATGATATATGTCGAAGAATGGATAGGATTGTTAGTGGGGTTTGTTATTGAAGGAAACACCATCAAAGCATTCTGGCATATCGCGGCAGCAAAAATTCCACTTTATAGTAATAATGAGCATTATCATATTTTTACATGAATTTAGATTGTTTCTGTAAGTTTGCGCCCCACCCGGCTCGCGCCCCCCCTCTTCCGGCATCCAGCTTGGCGGCGTCATTTGACGTCACAAAGTCATGTGATGTCGCATTGCCATTTGAACCCGCAGCAGCGGTGAATTTGGGAACAGCATGGTCATGGCGAAGAGTCGACAGAGAGCAGAATGTTAGAGGGCCTCACCCACCCCCGCCAGTAAAGGGGCATCGTGAAAATCCGGGGGAGCGCCCCCCCAGTTTTCGCACCCAGAGTTATAGGATCCGTGGTGGCTTTAGAGCAGGATCATGATATTTCTCCAGCATCTGGTGAGACTGTGGCCCTGATTCAATTGCTCTGATTTAATCTTCCACAGGCTGGGAAGAAACATTGTAGTTGCCTTAATCCAGGAGATGAGGAAGAAAACTTCATGGCATATAAATCGGATCAATGGAAGCAAGGATCTATGGGGGGCCATTCAATTAAGTGCGATAGGGCAAATTCAGCACAACCGCTCGGAAAAATCCATTAGTTAAAGGGATTTCCTTCGCTTAGTGCCGAAATTGGCCCATGGCACTTTATGAATGGCCTTATTTCTTTATACTGTCTTTGAGAAGTGGGAGTAAAAAGGCAATGTGAAATTCACATTCTTCATTAGTTTCCCTCCACTGAATAGGATGTTAAGTATCATTCATTACCTCGTTCTTGTGCGGATCAGACGCCCCATCAAGCTCCTCTTGCCTGATGGCCGGGCTTTCTATCCGCCTCGGATGAATCATCGTCTGATTCACTGGCCCTGTATTTAGGCTCACCTCGTCACCAGGAAGTTGGCTGACTGAAAATAAACCGTGACGTTTGCTGGTCGCACGCAGCACCCTGCCTTGTATTCTCGTGCCATGTCTCGTTTACCTTTCTCCAACCCATCGAGCTCAGTTCCTTCGACTACCCGGCTATTCTCCAATCTAGACCATGGTTCTGCCTCTCAACGATTCACATTCTCATTCCCATGCTCGGCTATCCACAACTAGACTACGAACCTCGCCCCAACCACGGACAGGAACTTGTCTCTAGGTCGGTGTTGTTTCATAATCCCACATCGCTCGTGGGCCTGTCCGGTTGTGGCGAGCATCTCTTACACTTCTCACTTTATTGAATATGTTGCGTTATGTATACTAGAGATGGGCAAATTTGTTTTCTGGGATTTGGATCAGCCCCGCGGACCCAACCAGTTCCTTAGGTCTTCGGATTTCCGCGAATCAGTCTAAAAAAAAGGATTAATGTCTTTTCCAGATTTTTCGTTAGTGCGAAATACAATCTACGGATCCACAATGTTGGCAGGATTTTACCAATACAATTAGTGGATTTAGCAAACAACTGGTTGATTTTCAGAAGCCACTCCGGGGATTATGCAAAAACGGCATTGCAGATTGCAGAACCGGGACTGGATTCTTGAAAATCCACAAGTGGTTGCTAAATAAGCAAGGGTAATGGTAACATCCTCCAACAGATTGTTGAATCCGCGGATTGTAGTGTTGAAATTTACCGCCGGATTGAAACTGGAACAATCTGTTGACCAGCTTTACAATGCTGAATGGATATATGAATGGAAAGCCAGGAAAGTTGCAAAACGGAGTTTGACAGTTTTTGACATTCTATATAGGACAGAATATACAACAAGAAAATATTGTTCAGGCTATTACTGCTCAGCAAAGTCTGTTCATCTGAATCTGTGAGCATCACCATCACGGTACTCTGAGCCGTTTTGTCCCTTGTGTGGTCTTCTGAATTTTGGGATTGTAACTGGAGGTCAAGAGATGAAAACAGAGATATGGAAATTAGTTTATTTGCCCTCATTTGCGCTTATCTTAGTATCAAAAAATCCAAGTGAGGTGTATTAAACGTCCCTGCACAGCACTGTTCCCCAAAGTAAAATGTTGCACATTTTTACAAATCAAAGCAAATAAAAATTTGACAGTAGAAACGTTTTTGGAATATGGATGTGCGATAGGGAAAAACAGTGAGACAACATTTACGCACGGCAAATGGACTGCAATTTATAAATATTACTAAATGAATGAAGATGTTGGTAGAAGAAGCATGATTTCTCCAAAGTTAATATACCAGTCCACTTAATAATAATTTCATAGTAATAGTTATGTGGGTTTCTTGATGATCCCTAAAAAAAGGTCCAACTATGAACACAAATAGTGTGCTCAAGGTCACAATTCGGGTGGAAATGAAAACCCCAAGTTAAGATTCTTGTGAAAAAAGAGGGGACGGTGCTCCTTCTCCAAAATAACAGTGTATTATAGCAACAACTAAAAAGGGTTGCATAACTCAGTTCTCTAAGTTCAAAAACACAAATAGATCTGCTTGGACCCTATTCAAGATGTGAACACAATTCCCTGTGATAAGGAATATTTCAGATCCATTCAAATAAGCTATCAACAAGGGGAGATGGGTTCACAGAATACTAATGCCACAGTTTTTTAAACAAAAACATTGCCCTACATATGGATCAAGAATAATATTAATGATTGTATTATGTTCACACATTGATTGTTGAAAACATGATGTTCACAATTGATTGTGAAACCTTGATTTATCGATATGAAAGCAATTAAAGGTATGAAAATATCTATACCTCGTTTATTGATTTCTCTTTCAGTTTCACTGACATCACACACCTATTGTAGTCTTACTGTGGTGTTCTATTCTAAGAGTAATGATGATACATTGATATATCTGTAGAGGAATACCATTTATTACAGTCATAGCAACATTCCTTGCCCACTCAGTTATTATGTCTAGAAATGTAAAAAGCTGACTAACATTGCATGGAAATGATTTAAAGAACTGGTGTAGTTCTACCTACCAAATATCTGGAGATGTAACAAAATTAAACTGCCCGCCATATAAACACACACATTTATTGTTGTGGTATGTGTGCATCATACCTTGTGTTTAAAACTCCAGAACGCAAGGAAGTTGGAACTGAGAATGTTAAGAAGTGAAAACTAGGTAGACCTTTGTTCACATTTTCTCTTTTGTTTCATAATTGATGTTGAGTAGGCTAAATGATAATGTACCAACCGAAAAAAATGAATGCTTAAACAGAAGGAGTAGCAACATATGTATGAGCTATCTTTGAAGTGGAGAGCACAGTTTAAAGCCCGTGCCGGATCTCTTTATGTCCGTTCCTACAGTAATCTCTTGGGTCTATCAAGGCAGGTGTCAGATTGCCGGTTGCGGATTAGTGTCATATAAAATAAAAAAGGGCTATTAATTGTTTACATGTGTGTAGAAGCAGACCATTTCTCACCGGGAGGGAATAATATCCACTTTGATCGTAGAGATTTATGTCTGTTTTGTAACTACAGTAACTAAGAATTGATAAGATCTCTATCATAAATTCGAGCACAGTCCAGTGATTATGATACAACGAACTGCAGCATCCAGTTTCCTAGGATTATAAGAAGTCCGACGACAAGATTCATTCGCCTCACAGGAGGGCAAGTTAAGTTACTAAACATACTCTAGGTAATATGAGATGGGACAGGTATTCGATTCATATGCCCGTAAGTCAAATGTCTTATATGATTCAAAACGGGGTCCTAGAATTCTAAATAACAGTTACAAGTTAAAGGACGGGAGGGAGAGTTTTTAAGTGTCTTTCATGAACAAGTAACACCAGAGAGACCTTTAACATTGTTGTGAAGACCTGTCTGTGAAGGTGAGGGGTACCAGGCTCACTAAAAGGTTTAAGCCCGTTTGGTTACCTCGATTCAGGTATTGGAGTTCGGGAGTGTCAGCTTCTGGAGCCAGGTGATTGTACATGACTTGTGTAAAATTATGGACATAACGATGTATGTGTTTTTACCTTTCCAGGAGTGACAGAGAAGCAGAGGAGATTGTGGGCTATGAGTTTCAAGGGGGGGATGGGGGTTGTGGAGAAAGTGTTGTAGAAGCAGCATGGTTCTGTAGTCGGGGTCAAGAGTTGCTGGATCCCCAAAATATACCCGAGAATAATGACCTGATTCCTGGATACATATAGGACATGTTACTGACAAAAAATTGCCCCTTGAAAAGCTTGCGTGGATCACCAGAGGTTCCCTGCTCAGCACAGACCAGAAAGATAAAAGGGCCATAGAGGGAATGGGAGGTGTTCCTGGAAAGGTCAAGGGGTACCTAAGGTTAGGGGGGGCATCCAGTTAATGCCCAGGCACCAACATATCATACACCAACATATCATACACCAACATATCATACACCAACTAGATCACCTACACACAGTCCTGGTTCTGTCCATAGCACATGGGATTTGGGATAGAAAACCAGGACTGGTGTTAACCAGGCATCATGAGCCAGGTGTTCATCCTAAATCTTGGTCCTAGCCCCCCTCACCCTGTGTATGCTGGTGCAGAGGGATTATTGGGACAAGCAATGCCTGCTATGTGACCGCCCTCCTCCCCTCACAACCCCCACCTCTCCCCTCTGGGAGGCTGGCAGAAGGGACGGGCGCTATAGGGATCCGCAGTCACTCCTTGTACGGCCCCAGCCTCTTTTTTACCTGATGCCCAGCCAGGCTGGCCATGTATGGGCACCCCGCGGCCACTGAGAGAGCCCGAGGGGGGCAAGGTCGGTGCCCAGGAGCCTAATATGGAGAGAGAAGGGGAGAGATCACGGAGACGAGGGAGGGCAGAGAGGGGGGCACGAGTTATATATAAAAAACCCTGAAGGGGACTGAAGCCTGAGCGAGCTGTGCTAATCAAAGCATCCCCTGCACTGCCTGAGACAGACCGGAGCCCAAGGTGAGAGGGGCAGGAGGAGAGGGGCAGAGACTGGGGCAGGAGGAGAGGGGCAGAGACTGGGGGAGGAGGAGAGGGGCAGAGGGACTGGGGGAGGAGAGGGGACAGAGACTGGGGGAGGAGAGGGGCAGAGACTGGGGGAGGAGAGGGGGACAGTGGCTATACAGGAGGAGAAGATGGGGAACAGTGCTGCATCGATTATAAAATAGAAAGAGGGTAGGATAATATAATAAAGAAAAAGGCAATGAAGGGGAAAAGAGGAGGAAAACATCCAGGATAGAAAAAAAGAAAAGCAGAGAAGGTTTGAGAAGGGGACATTATAGCAGTGAACTATTATATAGTATTAGTCATACTATTAAATGAGGTGGGAAAGAAGGGGAGGCAACAATAGCCATGTAATAATTATAGCACTTACAATAAAGTACAAGAGGCAAGCCGAGCATGGAGCTTATTAATAATACATAGTAATATTAGGTGGTTAAGAAATGAAAAGGGGGCAGGACACTAAGTCATGAAATCAATATTTGCAATAATATTCAAATGTATAGGGGGAGGCAGGGGGTGTAGAAATAGGACATTATTAGGGAAATATAGAGGACGAATCCATTTAACAATCGAAATGCAAATAAAAAAAAGAAGTACATGTATTAAAAGAAAGTGGATAACTGGCTTTGTGATGCGATCCACTCTACAGAATCTAAAAGAGAGAGCGAATATGAGTGAGAGTGAAGGAAAAGGGGGGGAGGCAACATGATCGTACCCATTTAATTACAATGAAGAAATTGAAGGCTAATAGGAATATGCTGTAAGACTCAGGTAGACGGTAGTGATGTTATTGTAGCTATCAAGTAATGCTTTCCCAGCTCATCTGATACCATTGCTCAGGACCACATACACTCACTCTATTAAACGATGTGCCAGCAGAATATCGGGGACAGGTTCAGTTAGTCCTGGTACAGCTCAGAGTTCAATGCAAATTCTCTCTTTAAGGTTTATAGATACTACTAATAAGTGTTGTCTGAGACATTCAGATGTAAGAAATTAACTATGAAAAGGACAGGAGCAGAAAGGAAATTGAAATATTGTTATAGTTGTAGTTGTTAATCACTGTTAGTGTTTTTTGACAAAAAGAGCAGAAATACAGGAAGAATAAAGGCAATGTACTTTTCATAAAGTCAATTCTTCAGGATGCTATGCATGAGTTTTAGCAATTACATTTTCAGATGTTTGTCCATTACAACCTGTAAAAATAGCTTCTTATCAATTGTTATTATCAACACTGTTAGCGTTTGTAGGATAAATGTAAAAAGCATAAAAGTTAAGTAGTAAGATATAAATAAATACTGAAAGATAAGATGCTAAAAATAGCATATTTTGAGGATTGAATATATAAAAACATAAAACTGGCATATTAATATAGAGATTGAAATGGTTGAAGAAAACTGTAATGTGACTGAAAGCAAGATATGAAAAATACAATATAGCAAATATTTATTAAACAAGAAAAGTGTGCACAGGATGTTACATTTAATACAATAATAAAGTGAAATCATTCACGAAAAAATTACTCTACTGAGACATTTTAAATACTAACTATTACAAAATATGTATACCTTAGTGACAAAATAACAGTTTTTACTATATAAGAACGTTAGTGTTTCTAATAAGACTATTCATAAACTTGCTCATTTTTTCCCAGAGTCAGAAATATATTGTGTAAACGCAATCGTTGTTACGAGATAGAAATACATATTAGTAAAAGAGGGACACTCACTAGATTATATCACTGTAATTTATAAATACACATAAAAGGAAACGCCTGCTCTAGATATTAAAAAGACTGCTGTGTAACTGTACCCGTGTGACATTTTTTAATTTTAATTTCTAGAAAGCTACCATCATGTGTGACGATGAAGAGACAACCGCGCTTGTGTGCGACAACGGCTCCGGCCTTGTAAAAGCTGGGTTCGCTGGAGACGATGCCCCAAGAGCAGTATTTCCATCCATTGTTGGGCGTCCCCGCCACCAGGTATGCATCGAAACGCACAGCACTATTATATATTGCATACTTACTGATAGACAAGCAACAACAACAAATAAAAAAAAACAAAAGTTCTGTTTTTCCCCACTTATTTTCTGAAATCTGTTCAATTTTTGGAAAGTTTAACATATCCAGACAGAGACTTATTCAATTATTCAATTGCACCATTATCAGCCCTGAAACTCCCATTGAAGTCAATCAGAGTTTTTGGCCTATAACGCCTGAACGGCAGCCTTGGCCTATGTGGAATTACCCCCTTAATGCAATTGACACTGAGTATTTAGTGGACCGGTTAATTCTTACCAAGGTTATAAGCAGTAGAATGTTCAATATACATCATTTTGAATTCCAGTCTTCACTAGACTGTTCTATCAAGCTACAACATCGGAACCCTGCCCATTATTAAAATGAGCAAATACGTGTTTTAAATGAGAATTTGTGATCATCATTAAGCTAGCCCATATTCATCTATTCAATAATTATTTGGTACATATCTTTTGTCAGGCCATAGGTTATTTAGAGCTAACTTTTAATTCATTTTTTGGCATGTATATATGCCTCACTTCCCATCTGCAATCCAGTATTCATGTCTGAATTATGGATCTGAATGGTTTTAAAATCTTCAATTATTCAATAAATGTATCAGCTGTACTCAGTTAGTTATATATTTTTCTCTTATGGTTGTCAGCAGACATTATTCGTCCTCCTGCTGCACTGAGTGACTATTTATTTTTCCATTTTTAGGGTGTCATGGTTGGTATGGGTCAAAAAGACTCCTATGTAGGTGATGAAGCACAGAGCAAGAGAGGTATCCTTACCTTGAAGTACCCCATTGAACATGGCATCATCACCAACTGGGATGATATGGAGAAGATCTGGCACCACACCTTCTACAATGAGCTGCGTGTAGCCCCAGAGGAACATCCCACCCTGCTCACTGAAGCTCCACTGAACCCCAAAGCCAACCGTGAAAAGATGACCCAGATCATGTTTGAGACCTTTAATGTCCCAGCGATGTATGTTGCCATTCAGGCAGTGCTGTCCCTGTATGCCTCTGGCCGTACCACTGGTGAGTTACAAGATGACTTGGATTTGCTGCAGAGATTGCACTTCTTATTTGTAGGCACAGTAAATATATTCAGACTTTTGGAATTAGTATATTGTAACTCTTTAACGTGATTTTAATTGGAATTTTTTTTTGAAGATAAAGTGGTATCTGAGAGTTTACAATAAGTAAAGAGACTATCTGGGCCTTATGGCCCTAATTTACTGACAGTTTCAATTATCAATGTAAAGTGGACTAACCTAGTAAATAGCAAACCATGCATTATAAAAGCATAACATAAGTTTAGTTCTAAAAGGGAAAACACATATTCCAAAGTGAAGAATGAAAACACCACTTATGTTTACATTGTATTTTAATTAGACAGTTTGGTGAGTTTCCACTAATGTTGTGACTTATTAAATGCATTAGCAGAAAGTATGCCCAGTAGATCCATATAGTTTTTACATGGGAGATTTAAACTATTTTCTGATGGGCTAGTCTTCATCACATTGTTGTGCAGTGTGTTGAACGCTTCTTCAATCATTCTGGGAGTGACATACAGTATTAGTCATGTTGCAGAATGAAAGCTCTACTATCAATGATTTCTATGTCTCCAGGCATTGTTCTGGACTCTGGTGATGGTGTGACACACAACGTACCAATCTATGAAGGTTATGCCTTGCCACATGCCATCATGCGTCTTGACTTAGCTGGTCGTGACCTGACTGACTACCTCATGAAGATCCTGACAGAACGTGGCTACTCTTTTGTCACCACTGGTAAGTTAATGCTAGCAATCATCAGGGGCATCATTGACAGAAGAAACATGTTGATATTTCTGTTGAGATACAGTATATCCTATAATGGACCCCCACACTGTGCACTGGCCAGTACGCTTTACTTCAAAGCTCCAGTTGCTCTTTAGGTCTTCCATATTTCACTATATTTCTTGTACGCCCTATCTGTTCCCCTCCTTCACTAAAAATGCTCTAACTACTATAGCAGTTTAGGGAATGGCATATGAAGAGTAGAATATTCATATATGTAATTATTTAGGTCAATCAATATTTATTTTACAAATCTGATGTTTAAATATATACCCAGAAACATGTTATAAAAAGTGTAATTTTTTTTTTTTTTTTACATAAGTTAGATGCAGTTACACATTTTTACAGGTCTAGAAGTCACATTTATATTCTCTCTACAGGTATAATGTGTGACCCCATTCTCCTTTATTGATCATTGAAAATCCTTCTTCTCTTCCTATAGCTGAACGTGAAATTGTCCGTGACATCAAGGAAAAGTTGTGCTATGTGGCTCTGGACTTTGAGAATGAGATGGCCACTGCTGCCTCCTCCTCCTCTCTGGAAAAGAGCTATGAGCTGCCTGATGGGCAGGTTATCACCATTGGCAATGAACGTTTCCGTTGCCCAGAGACTCTCTTCCAGCCCTCTTTCATTGGTAAGTTATCATTGTGTGCATCTTACTTTCATTCCAGCCCATACCAAATAACACTCATGAGCCCTAACTAACTGTATCTTGTGAATATACCAGGTATGGAATCTGCTGGTATTCATGAGACAACCTACAACAGCATCATGAAGTGTGATATTGATATCAGAAAGGATCTGTATGCCAACAATGTTATGTCTGGAGGTACCACCATGTACCCAGGTATTGCTGACCGTATGCAGAAGGAGATCACTGCTCTAGCTCCCAGCACAATGAAGATCAAGGTTAGTTTTTTTTTCATTTGTTTCTTCATTTTAACACATTTAGAACAATTATTTCCAAAGAAATAAAAATAATATTTCTATTCATATTTTTTTTTAAATGTTATAAATAGAAATAGTATTGGCATGCAGTAAATTCAAGACAAAACCATTGTATGTCTGAAAGGTGTTTTCTGTAATGACAGAAATACAGAAAGACAAAGGCTAGTTCTATTAAGAAATTAGTCAAACTGCAGATTTTTAACGGACATAGCATCATACTTTAACCACTAGTTTGAGCATAAATTGCCACAACTACAACTACTAAATGTCTATATTAAGATATTTACAGAAATATGAATTTGTTTTAGTGTTGGCTGGATCATTTAATTTGTAAGAGTGCCATATAATTGCCCGAACATTGTAGTCATCTCTGTTATATATGTGTCAACTGACAGAATATCTCCCTTCTTAGATCATTGCTCCACCTGAGCGTAAGTACTCTGTCTGGATCGGTGGCTCCATCCTGGCTTCCCTGTCCACCTTCCAACAGATGTGGATCACAAAACAGGAGTACGATGAAGCAGGTCCATCCATTGTCCACCGTAAATGCTTCTAAACTTGTTCCCTTGATCCCGGCTCTAGCGACCACTCTCAGATTGCCAATGTTCTTTGCCATGGGATGTTGGAAACGTCCCAACAGTCATGTAACTCGACACGTAACAATTTATTTTATTGTTGCTTCACACTTCATGTGACTCAAAGGATATGTAAAATGTACATAAACTGTAATTTATTTTAAGATGTTTTATAACTTCTAAAACATTGACCCAACGGAAGCAACATGGAAGTTTCAAGAAACAATAAATGAGTCATGTCACGCCCCACTTGAGTTGTCTGTCTTGATTTTTTTAATTGCAGATGATAAATTAGTCTCGGTTGTTTTACTTTATTAAACCTTACTTTTTTCACTGGTCACGTTAACACAACATTCTGAAGTTAAAAAAACTAAACAAATAGGCGTCTGAATCTCAAACTTAATGAATATTTCTTATTAGCAGAAACTGTTGTCTAAAAAGTGACATATTCAAAAGGTCGTTTTATTAAATTTGATGTTCACACAAATTCCCTAGTTACTCAAGTACATTATAACGCTATTTATTCTAAATATGTCTTATCATATTTTAGTAAATAATCATATTATATACTGCTTATCTCTGGTGACCCCATGACTAACTCTTATATTAAGATTTCCCAACAAAGTATAGTGTATCATTATAAAGCTCTCATAATAAATATTCAATAGGAATATATTTATTTCAGTAGGCAAACTGGTCTCTCAACAACTTTACAGCTACCAAATATTCATTGTGATTCTTCACATATGCTGCACTTGCAATATAGAGAAAATGGAAACAGAGTGTATATAAAATACAGGCTTAAATATATACTAAACACACAGATTCCCAACAAGCTCTGAGAAACCCCAAACATTACCACATAATATATATGTATATAAGTGTCCAAAGGAGTGCTAGTGGGCGTGGCTAAATGTATACAACAAAAAACAAACAAAGATGCCCAAAGCTACTTCCAATGTGACAAAAATACACAGTGCAATACCTATATATTCTCTTGAAAAAGGGTCATTTAGTTTAACCCTTAGGCCAAAGCGTCTTAAGCCTGCTGCCACCTTCAGGGCATGACCGTTAGCAGGTATTTTTGTCACATTGTAAGTAGCTTTGGGCATCTTTGTTTGTTTTTTGTTAAATATATACTATTTCATTTTTCACCCCTATAAATATTGTGCTATTCCGCTATCACTGATATAATGACAATGGCTATAATTGCCATAAGGACTTTAGAAAGTGCATGACACTTAGCTATAAATATAGGTATGAACTTCTGAAATACAGGAGTATCAAAAGGCACACATGGACAGTTACTCCCATTACCACTATCTCTGGGAAACAGATTTACAGGTTCTCTGGGCATAATTATGCTTTAGGGTCATAATACATCTTTTGGTGCTGGAAGACCTTAGAGCCCATGGAACGCGAGGAGTCTTATAGCAGCGCACAGCTTAGCAAACATGGGTCTATGTTTATGTGTAACTGAAAATGATTCCTTATGTAGAGAGACAATATTACTCGATGTGGTAACGCCAGCTGATGTTGTTTAGATGGGGGAAGCATAACAAATCTTGGTAACTACATACCTTATAGGTAACTGCACTGAGTTGTATATCAAGTCAAAGTTGCGAAACTTTATCTTCTAATAACATGTTACACTGTATGCTGTCTCTATATGATACACACAGGGAGCATCATGATTCTAACTCTGACTTGATTAGTAAATTGTGATAATCTAGGTGCCCCCCACCCTTTTTTTTTTTTTTGCAGGAAACTGCCATAATTATTGATAAATTAAGTTTCCTTGTATGTATGAGCAAGTTTAAAACAATTTTTTTTGTTGGCATATTCCAATTTATAACTTATTCTAGACTAAAAATGCCCAGCTGGTGTGTTGTTTAAGTAAACCTGTTTAATTAGACCAAGATGAACCGCTCCATGTTATGTACAGTGGAATGACACCATTCGATTATACTTCAGGATTTTTCCAACATTTATTTCTAGTTTAAAAGCAAACTGGTAATGTTTCTGTTTAATGTTTGTCTTTGCAGTTTACTTGTTGAACATAAATTAGCTTAAGTACGATTTACAATATTTGCTATGTTACTGATTGGACATTAGCAATCTCTAATATTTATTATCTGCTCCATGATTCATTTTTCTTATGTTTTGCATGCATTTATAATATGGGGGCAGGGATTTGTCATTCCCTATATTGTGCCCATATCCATATATTGTACTATTAGAAACACATATTTTACAGTCTGTGTGCTAAATCTGTATTGATAATAGGGTTAGTTTTATATACATACAACATACAAACATATATAGGGAAAGTTAATAAAGCTTATATTACCCTCTAATTTGCTACCAAAAGAGCCCTTGGCAACATCTTCTTGGCAATCCAGGATGTCCATTGCAAGTATATGCCCTTTAGCTATTAATAAGTATGCTATATCTGGCGTTTAAGAGAAAGACCTTGAGATATTTGGTAAGCGAGCTACAGCACGGAGCATCTAGGGAACCCTGACTGTAATTTCTATATGACTTAGAGGACAATGTTTTGGAGGGGTTTCCTTTCTCAGGGTAAAAGGAAGAATTAAGGAAAAAAAGAAAATAATATGTATATTCATATTATTCATTTTAAAAGTAACATTTATATAATTTAAAAAGGGTTTACAACATGTGTAATATATATATATATATCCTGCAAGCCACCTAGGAAAGTTAATCACAATCAGATACAATAGAAAGTGATGTTTTAACGCTGAACCGTGGCACGCAAAGCTCTGGGGACCTCTGATTGCAGTGAATATAGATATTAGATATATATATAGATATATATCTATATATCTATAGATATATATATATATATTTTTTTTTAACTTTGAACTACTACTTGAAATGAAAAACAAAGGTGACTGGGGAAAATTATTATTGTAAGGGAAGTATAAAAGTAAATATCTCTGGAGTCAGAGAACAACAGTTCAGCTGGTCCGCAGCACTCTCAGATTGACAATAGTAGTTTAATGAAACATCAGGCAACCAACATACTCCAGAACTACGTACTCGGACCAACAAGATCCTTTCTCAAGCTTTATGTTTGTGTGCACCCGGTATTTTTCTTTTATATATATATATAGAATCCACAGAAGCAGCCGGCACTCCACTTGCAAGTAGAAAAATTGGTGCTTGTCCCATAAAGCATAATAAACCATACGATACCGTTTGAAGCACCGATATCAGGAGACAAACACTCTGGTAAGTTTGTCACAGTTTTCGTATTGAAAAAGACCATAAACCGACGTTTCGGTCCCCCAGTGGCACCACCTTGAGAAAGGTTCCCACTGGGGGACACGAAACGTCGGTTTATGGGTCTTTTCAATACAAAAATGTGATCAAACTTACCAGAGTGCTGTCTCCTGACTAGTGCTACTTCAAACGGTATCGTCATGGGATATATAATCATATAATCATAAATATATATATATATATATATATATAATGCAACACTAATTTAAAATCTTTAAAGCTCTAGAGCTTTAAATCTTAAAAAAGCCAATATATCCAATTACTACTGTGCTGCAGTCAGCATAAATGGTACAAAACATTATTTGAGAAGACCCAAGTACAGAGTTACATACAGGTGTGTGGTACTAGTATGGATTAACATTGGTTTACACAGTATGTCTGGGCCTATGTGGTGTAACTACTGTAGCATTGGATATTGTAACAATAAAACATAGGTCCAGATGTACTAAGCCTTACTCGTACTTAAGGCAATATTAAGCTGAATGCATCTTCAGGAGTGTAAAGGTTTAGGACTATTTAGTAAATCTGTGTCACATAGTATAACTCAGTAAAACACATTGTTCTAAAATAAATATATCTAGATATATGCACCTTCACATAAGCCACACATTTGTATTGTGTGTGTATATGTAATTCTGAGGATATTTCTTTCCATTGTTTACATTAAAATCCTCTCAGTATATGCAGTATGTATTTTTATTTTTTTAATTAAATGTCGATTTTACTGCAATATGTAATAATTCACAATAAATCTAAAATAATTCAGTGTTTCAACTTCTATTTTTGAAAGCGAGTGAAGTGGGAAACTGGAATTGGATGTATTATCCATCAATACATGTAATTTATGTAATTCTATTCCCCTATCCTACTGCACTGCAGAATATGATAGTGCTTTAAAGATGTTTGACTTAATGCACGACCTTAATTGATGTACTGTAGCTTTAAAGCAGCAGCCGACACTGATCAACAATTTTTGTTGTTGCATTTATTGTTTTTATTTCCTTTAAGAAATCTCTTCATGTCCTTTCCAACAAAGTTTTTATTTTTTTACATTTGTCTGATCCTCTTAGGAGACAGAAGCATTTGAAACATTAGGTGTCTGGGAGGTTAAAATTGAGCTTTCTCCAGGTCCCAGTGCAGTCTAAAGGTTACCATGGTAACCTCATAAGTTAGAGATGAAGAAAAACATGATTTTTAACACACACACACACACGCACACACACACACACACACGCACACACACACACACACACACACACGCACACACGACAAGATGCTATCATTGTATGAGTTAAACTCATAAACCCTTCTGAGGGCCGGTAAAGGGATTGCTGCTTTGAGAAATCTATATATATTTGTACTGAGGCTGTAAAGACTATCTGGAATCATTATATGAATGTTAAAACAAATGGTTCAGATACTCCTGACCGAGAGTTTAGCGTGTGAATCATGTTGCACAGTCAATCAACCATGCCTCTATTTTTAAATTCAAAGCGTGCTATTTATGCCTTTCATGATATCTGTCTGAAGTAATGGATAGGATTGTTAGTGGGGGTTTTATTTGAAGGAAACACCATCAAAGCATCCTTGCATATCGCAGGCAGCAAAACCACTTTATTCTTAATAATGTAGCAGTTATCTATTTTTACATTGAATTTAGATTGTTTCTGTCAGTTTGCGCCCCCCCCTGCTCGCGCCCCCCCCTCCTTACCTGCATCCAGGCTTTGGCGGCGTCATATGACATCACAAAGTCATGTGATGTCGCATTGCCATTTGAACCCGCAGCGTAATTTTGGGCCGCATTGTCATGGCGAAGAGTCGACAGAGAGCAGAAGTTGTAGAGGCCTCACGCCACCCCCGGCATTTAAAGGGGCATCTTGAAAATCCGGGGGGAGCGCCCCCCAGTTTTCGCACCCCAGAGTTATAGGATCCTGTGGTGTTAGAGCAGATCACTGATATTTTCTCAGCATCTTGTGAGCCTGTGGCCCTGATTCAATCTGCTCTGATTTAATCTTCCACATGCTGGAGAAACATGTAGTTGCATTAATCCAGTATGAGGAAGAAAACTTCATGGCATATTAAATAGGATCAATGGAAGCAAGGATCTATGCGGGCCATTCAATTAAGTGCGATAGGGCAAATTCAGCACAACCGCTCGGAAAATCCCATTCATGTTAAAGGGAATTTCCTTCTATTAGTGCCGAATTGGCACCATGGCACTTTATTGAATGAGCTCTTATTTCATATACTGTCTTGAGAAGTGGAGTAAAACGCAATGTGAAATTCATAATCTTCATTAGTTTCCCTTCAACTGAATAGATGTTAATGTATCATTCATTACCTCAGTTCTTGTGAGGATCAGACGCCCCATCAAGCTCCTCTTGCCTGATTGGCCCGTGCTTCTATCCTGCCTGCAGGAGTAATCCTGCGTCTGATTCACTGGCCCTGCTATTTAGGCTCAGCCTCTTCCACCAGGAAGTTGGCTGAAGATAAACCTTGTGACGTTTGCTGGTCGCAAGCACCCTGCCTTGTCTCATCGTGCCATGTCTCGTTTACCTTTCTCCAACCATCGAGCTCAGCTTCTCTTCGACTACCCGGCTATCTCCAATCCTCGACCATGGTTTGCCTTCAACGATTCCACATTCTCCTTCCCCTGCTCCGGCTATCCACAACTACGACTACGAACCTGCACACCGGACATGAACTTGTGTCTCTAGGTCGGTGTTTCCTAATCCCCACATCGGCCTCGTGGTCCTGTCCGGTTTGTGGCGAGCATCTCTTACACTTCTCACTTTATTGAATATGTGCTTTATGTATACTAGAGATGGGCAAATTTGTTTTCTGGATTTGGATCCGCCGCGGACCAACCAGTTCCTTAGGTCTTCGGATTTCCGCGAATCAGTCTAAAAAAAGGATAATTCGTCTTTTCCAGATTTTTCGTTATTGCTGACAATACAATCTACGGATTCCACAATCCGTTGCAGGATTTTACCAATACAATTAGTGGATTTAGCAAACCACTGGTGGATTTTCAGAATCCAATCCGTGGATTCTGCAAAACGGCATGCAGATTGCAGAATCCGTGGAATGGATTCTGAAAATCCACCAGTGGTTTGCTAAATCAGCAAATTGTAATGGTAACATCCTCCAACAGATTGTTGAATCCGCGGATTGTATTGTTGAAATTTACCGCACGGATTGAAACTGGAACAATCTGTTGACAGATTTTACACTGCTGAATGGATTATGAATGGAAAGCTCAGGAAATTCTGCAAAACGGAGTTTGACAGTTTTGGACATCTCTATAGGACAGTAAATATACACCAATAAAATATTGTTCAGGCTATTACTGCTCAGCAAAGTATGTTCATCCTGCATCTGTTAGCATCACCATCACGGTACTCTGAGCCAGTTTTGTCCATTGTGTGTCTTCTTGAATTTTGGGAATTGTAACTGGAGTTCAGAGATGAAAACAGAGATATTTGAAATTATGTTTATTTGGCCCTCATTTTTCGCCTTATCTTAGTATCAACAAATCCAACTAGTCTGAGGTGTATTAAACGTCCCTGCCCAGCACTGTTCCCCAAATGTAAAAATGTTGCACATTTTACAAATCAAAAGCAAATAACAATTTACAGTAGAAACGTTTCTTTGGCATATGGAGTTCGATAGGGAAAAACAGTGCTACAACATTACGCAAGGAAATATTGGACTGCAATTTATAAATATTTACTAAATGAACTGAAGATGTTTGGTAGAAGAAGCATCTATTTCCTCCAAGTTAATATACCAGTCCACTTCATAATAATTTCATAGTAATAGTTATGTGGAGTTTCTTGATGATCCCTAAAAAAGGTCCAACTATGAACACAAATAGTGTGCTCAGGTCACAATTTCTGGTGGAAATGAAAACCCAAGTTAATATTCTTAAAAAGAGGGGCGGTTCTCCTTCTCCAAACTACAGTATATAGCAACAACTAAAAAGGGTGCATAAACTCAGTTTCTCTAAGATCAAAAACACAAATAGATCTGCATCTGGACCCCTATTCAATATGTTAACACAATTTCCCTGTGCTCAGGAATATTTCAGATCCATTCAAATTAATCTCTCAACAAGGGGAAGATGGGTTCACAGAATACTTAATTGGCCACAGTTTAAACAAAACATTGCCCTACATATTGGCTCAAGAATATATATTTAATGATTGTATTATGTTCACACATTTGATTGTGAAACCATTGATGTTCACACATTTGATTGTGAAACCATTGATTTATCTATATGAAAATGCAACTTAATAGGTATGAAACATATCTATATATTGTTTATTGATTTCTCTTTCAGTTTCACTGACATCACACACCTCTTGTATATTCCTACTGTGGTTTTCTATTCTAAAGCTTAATGATACATTTGATAATATCTGATAGAGGAATACATTTATTACAGTCATAGCAACATTCCTTGCCCACTCAGTTATATGTATAGAAATGTAAAAAGCTTACTAACATTGCATGAATTATTTAAAGCACTGGTGTAGTCATACCTACCAACATATCTGGAGATGTAACAAAATTAAACTGCCCAGCCATATAACACACCCATTTTTTATTGTTGTGGTATTTTGTGCATCATACCTTGTGTTTAAAACTCCAGAACGCAAGGAATTTTGGAACTGGAATGTTAAGAATGTGAAACTATTCGACCTTTGTCACATTTTTCTCTTTCTGTTTCATAATTGATGTTGAGTAGGTAAATGATAATGTACCAACCGAAAAAAATGAATGCTTTAAACAGAAGGAGTGACCTATTGGTAATTGAGCTATCTTTGAAGTGGGAGAGCACAGTTTAAGCCCAGTGCCGGCTCTTTATGTCCTTTCTACAGTACATCTCTTTGGTCTATCACTTCAGGTGTCAGATTGCCCTGTGCTGCTTAGTGTCATATAAAATAAAATAAATGGATATTAATTGTTTTACATGTGTGTAATAAGCAGACCATTTATCACCGGGAGGGAATAATATCCACTTTGAATAGTACTGATTTATGTCTGTTTTTGTAACTACAGTAACTAATATATTGATAAGATCTCTATCAATAAATTGGAGCCAGTCCCGTTTATCTGACTACAACGAACTGCAGCATCCAGTTTTCCTAGGATTATAATAAGTAGACGACAGATTTCATTCGCCTCACAGAGGGCACAGTTAAGGTACTAAACATACTCTAGGTAATATTAGATTGGTGACAGTATTCGATTCCTATGCCCGTAAATTCAATGTCCTTATATGATCTCAAAACGGGTCCTAGCATTCTAAATACAGTTACTAAGTTAAAGGACGGGAGGGAGATTTTTTAGTTGTCTTTCTGACCACTTCACCACCAGAGAGACCTTTAACATTTTGTGAAGAACTGTCTGTGAAGGTGAGGGGGTAACCAGGCTCACTAAAGGTTAAGCCCGTTTGGTTACCTCTGATTCATGTATTGGAGTTCGGGAGTGTCAGCTCTTGAGCCCAGTGATTGTACATGCATTGTGTAAAATTATGCGACAATAAAGAATGTATGTGTTTTTACCTTTCCAGGAGTGCCAGCAAGCAGAGATTGCTGGGCTATGAGTTTCAAGGGGGGGATGGGGGTTGTGGAGAAAGTGTTGTCAGAATGTGTCTAGGTAGTCGGGGTCCAGAGTTGCTGGATTCCCCAAAAATATACCCGAGAATCATGCCTGATTCCTGGATACATATAGGCACATTGTCCCTGCAAAATTTCCCCTTGAAAACGCTTGCGTGGCTCACCACTAGGATTCCCTGCTTCAGCACAGACCAGAAAGATAAAAGGGGCATAGGGATGTGAGGTGTTCCTGGAACGGTCAAGGGGTCCCTAGGTTAAGGGGGGATATCCAGTTAATGCCCAGGTCACCCAGAACCCAGTATAGGGGTTCTGGGGTTGCTACAACTATAGATAAGGTTGTGAGGAGTTTTAAAGGCTAAGTCTAGTTATAGTGTGTGGGGAATATCTCTAGTAAGGAATAAAGTGCAACTTCTTATTCTATTTCCCATAACTAGAAAACTCAGGAAAGCTAAAATGTATATTTTATCAAACAGTGTGTTTTAAAATACATATATGCTTGTGCACGGTATAATGAGCTGGGTCTTTCCGGACCGATGTTCTGAGTGAGTCACTGGGCTACCAGCTTGGTGCCAGCGTGTTTACTCAGACATCGGACATGAAAGCCACAGAGGGTGCTAGAGGGGTGAAGAACACTTGGGCAGGAGGTTTAGGCTTAGTACCCATGTCCTGGGATGAATGTAGGTCCTCGGGACTACCATTTGCCCCACCAGACTGTGGGGAGCTTAAATCAGCTGGTGGCTTCTGCTTACCAAGTGGCAGAGGTAGCATGCTTGCGCATGCCCTTGACTGATTCAGAAGATCTGCTTGCCCGGCTTCAGAAGACTGGCATCACTCTGATTAGTTGGTGAGAAAGTTCCCACGCTGGGATTGGCTGTAGTATTTCATGAATGAACTCAGAAATACTATAAGAATCCCTCAGCCAACCCGGTGATGAGATTCTAAGCGCCAGAACAGTAGCAGCAAATTTGAATGTACCAAAAGATGCTCTTGGAGAAATAGCAGCGTGCCGGCTTTCGAAGTCCCACTTTTTGCGGCCAAGTTCTGAAAAAGGAACGTAGTGGTCGCGGCTAGGATTGCAAGCCGAATTTAGTTCCAGGACGTTTGGAGCCAACTCCCGGTGAAGTGATTTCAGGACCTCTGGAGGAAAGAGAGCTGTGGCATCAGGAACTTCATGCCGATTTGAGTTCCAGGACATTTCGGGCTGAGTCCCGGTCAACCAAAGACTTTTGTTTCACGTCTAATTCAACTAGGAAAGTCTAGTTTTGTAGCCCAGAACCCCAGTAAATGTGTTTTCTTATGTATTTTGTGATTCACTGTGTGTTTGCATATTTTAAGTGAATAAACGGCAATTTATTTCATTATCTCGGTTTGCTCAATGAATGATCCTGGTAAAAAGGTATAAACGGCCTGGTCTCCCGGGACACTGTCTGCTAAGAGGTTAACCCCGGTGCTCCTGGAAGGAACAAATAATGGGGCTTACATTCAAATTCAAACATGGTGTTATGAAAGTCTTGTGCATGAAAAATAATTGGCATTGTCTTCTATTATGAATGTAACCCTCCCCCAGCTACTGTGCAACACTGGAAAATAACACTGACATATTTCTTATCGCATGTTCAAGTGAGATCATGTCTGGTAGTCTAGACACTGACATATTACAATGTGTTAAAAAAGGGAGCAAAAACAAAGAAGGCTGTTGGTTGGTTCATTTGAGAGGGAGTGGCTCAGGGAGTAACAACACTGACTGGCAACCTGGTTCAATTCCTGGTGTCGGCTCTTTTGGCAAGTCACTTTATCTCCCTGTGGCTCAGGCACCAAAAACATAGATTGTAAGCTTCACGAGAGACCTGTGCCTGCAAAATGTCTCTGTAAAGCGCTACGTAAAACTAGCAGCGCTATAGAAGAACATGCTATTATTATTATTTGATGGTGCGATTGTAAGGTAATGAACATAATAATGCTCATCCCTAATACTGATAAAGATAACTGGTGCATCCACACATCTCACACAAGTTCCCAAAGTTTGTGTTACCAAACATAGCGCAGATAACATGATTATGAGAACATTGAATGTTGCACTTTTTAAGAATTACCCTTAAGATTCAGCCTGGTACATAAAACATAGGGGTCTATGTATAAAGGCAATTTTGGAGCGAAACAGTGGCATTTCATCTCCAAGGATCAAAGCATTCTGCTTCAATCTTGCATTCTGCTTCAATCTTGCCCAGTTTGCTTGCTCCATGGAAAGTGTCAGTAGGTTAGATGGTGTACAGATTATAAAAAGACGTATCATATTCTGCATTTCTGTGTCATTCTTTTTGCCTTTTACAGTATTTGCTCAAAAAATCATCCTCAACATCTGAAGTGGAATAAATTTAACATGCTGCATCAGATGGCAAAAACTATTATTACGTATGCAACAGCACTGCTCCAAAAAACGGAGCAGTGTACAGTATCTAACCACACTTTTCTCTTTGTTCAGACATAGACCCCTAAGCAGGATGGAGAAAGTTCAGAACCAGCAATCCATCCAGCAAGGCCACAGACAGCTTTCCCATGGCCCAAGACTCGAGTTTCCACTGTGTCCACTATCCCAGTGTCAGTGGCCTTTGGAGACCCCCCCCCCTCTCTCACACATACCTTCCCTCTCTCACTCCCCCACCTTTCCCTGCTCCCTTCATCCACTCCCTCCTCTCCAACTCTCTCTCTTTCTCCCACACTCCTATCACTCTCCCTCTCACCCTCATGTCCCTCTGTGTCTCGCACACCCCCACGTCCCTCTGTCTCTCACACCCACACCTCTCTCCCACACCCATTCTCTCTCTCCCACACCCACAGCTCTCTCCCACACCCACAGCTCTCTCGTTTTCTCTTTCACACCTCTCACTCCCACACCCCACCTCTCTCATCCTCTCCCACACCCCACCTCTCTCACTCTAGTGCACATCCCCACCTCTCTCTCTCTCTTCTCCAACACCATATAACTCAATAAACCCCTCCCCAATACACACACTAATCTCCCCTCTCCTCCAATACACACACTAAGCCCCCTCCCCAATACTCACTAAGCCCCTCCCCCAATATACACTAAGCCCCTTGACCCTCAATACACAATAATCCCCCCCACCCCAATATACAGTAACCCCTCCACCACCAATACATAATAGCCTCCCCAGTGGCATATTTCCCCAGTAGGCCTAGGATGGCAACATTTTGGGGTAGCAGAATTTGGGGGGCACTTTCCAGATGCTCGTGTGTATGCGCAATAGGCGCTTGCCAATCACGCATGCATGGCCAGTAATGTGACTTCACATGGTGTCATGTTGCCATGGCAACGGGATGGCGCGGTGCTGAAGGAGGTGGGCAGCACCAGGTAAGTGCTTAAGGGTGGCATTTTTTTAATGGGGAACAGCCCGGTGTGTTGACTGGGGAGCAGCCCGGTGTGTTGGCTGGGGAGCAGCCCGGTGTGTTGGCTGGGGAACAGCCCGGTGTGTTGGCTGGGGAACAGCCCGGTGTGTTGGCTGGGGAACAGCCCGGTGTGTTGACTGGGGAACAGCCCGGTGTGTTGACTGGGGAACAGCCCGGTGTGTTGGCTGGGGAACAGCCCGGTGTGTTGACTGGGGAACAGCCCGGTGTGTTGACTGGGGAACAGCCCGGTGTGTTGACTGGGGAACAGCCCACTGTGTTGGCTGGGGAACAGCCCGGTGTGTTGGCTGGGGAACAGCCCGGTGTGTTGGCTGGGGAACAGCCCGGTGTGTTGGCTGGGGAACAGCCCGGTGTGTTGGCTGGGGAACAGCCCAGTGTGTTGGCTGGGGAACAGCCCAGTGTGTTGGCTGGGGAACAGCCCGGTGTGTTGGCTATGATGCAGTTGGTGTGTTGGCTATGGAGCAGCCGGTCTGAAGGGTGTGGAGCAGCAATAGGTGAAGGCTGCAGAGCAGTTGTGAGGTCAGCCTGAGCTTCACCTGGCTCCTCAGGCTCCTCACTGAACTCTGTGAGGAGAAGGATGAATGGGTGCTCCTCCGCCTCCTCTTTAACCTCGGCCTCTCCAGCCGTATCCTCCTCCTCAACCGGTGACTCTTGAGCCCCTGATGCAACCAGTCAGGCAATTGTGTCTGCTGTCTGAAAGGTGGCCCTGAAAAAAAATACATCATATCATCAAAGGCATTTATACTAAACTTGAGTACATGTAAGCACATTAGGATTGATTTTTTTCCAGTCATAAACATGTCTTTTCAATTGTAAAACATTTTAGCAGTACAATATATAGAAAGCTTTGCTCCCATTCACGTGAATGACAGCTGAGGCACGGTATAGTTTATAAGCCTTTTGTTTTTGCTATAACATACCAGGCAAATACAATAAGTGAAATAAAGTACTTTAAAAGTTATTATTTCTACCATGATTGCTATGGCTAACATTATAAGTCTGTAATGCATTTATCCTGGACCTTGATTTGAGGTACACGGGTCTTATGTGGGTACACGTAACACACGTTATTTAGCTAAGTACGCCTCACCTCTATGTGTGAGTGCACTGCAATTCTAGGTTGTATTTAAAGAGACATTTATACATGACATTGATATGTACTGTATTATATTGTACTGTAATCTACCTTACCAGGTCTCTCATGATCTGCGTAGTCTACCAGGCCAGGTAGTCCCACGATCTGGGAGCGGGCAATCACATAGCTGGGCAGCTCCTCCATCCTTGTCAGGTGCAGAGGCTCATGTGGGCCACCTCCTGTCCTCTTGGCTTCAGAAGCATGGTCAGCAAAATTTTTTAAACTTTGGCTTTACTGTCCTCCCTTTGCTTTTTAAGCATATCTATGGTGCGGAAAGTATTGCCCAGAGAATAAATTCGATCCAGGATTCTCTTCAAAATTTGCTACTTCTCAGTGGTGGTTGTTTTTTTATGAAGCACACACATTATTTTGGGATGGTTAGCAACCACCCCTCCTCGTCATAAAATGTCTGACTCCTTATTCTGCCTACAGCAGAAGCAGGAGTTGCTCTAGCAGTGGAGGTAGATGCTTGAGCAGCCATCCCTACTATTTGGCAGTCGGAAATGGCTGGGGTTTGCTGTTAGGCAAGTGTTTCTACTTAAAATTGTAACATACTCATGAGCGGGATTAAGGTCACGCTAATTCGTAACGCCACACCATCTAACGAGCCCTAAAGAATGTTCTTCCCCACTGCGCATGTGTAGTGTATATTTTTAGGCTACGGTAATCCCCGTCCATGCAGACCTTACTTTTGCGCATCATTTGGTTTGAAAATACCTGTTAATAAGGATGAAATTAAGGTCCATTACCTATTAGGAGATCGTTATGTTATTTGCACTAAAATAGCGACCATCTGTGGATCTACCCCACTGTTTGTTTTTTGAGGTAGCAGACTGCAAATATTTAATTGGTGATGCTACTGCTTTGAATGTGTAGTCTTGCTCTGCAATGTAAATTGGGTTTGCAATAAAGTTAAACAACTCAGTAAAGTCAAAGCTCGCCCACCCATTCTAAGCGTTGTATAAATGTAAGGTATGTTTCATAATTGTTCGACAGTGTTACTGTATCTTTCTTTTTCCCAATCTAGGCTCCTTTTAAATATCTTGTGAAGTAATGTTCTCTGTGATGGAGATTATAGTCCCTTTCAGATTAATGTATCTGATCTCCTCTGCAGCGCTCTAAGATGTCTTCTCAGCATATAGAATAAGGTCCCTAATTGTTTCAATTATGTATCCTGTGTTAGGAAATATTGTTATTATTCCTATATGTTATATGAAGAGCACCAATGTTAATGACAAAATATTGTCCCTTTATATTGAATGCTGTAAATAAAATTGCTGTAAAGCACAATGATGCTTATGTGAGTGAATAAATATCAGACCTATTGAAGTGTCTTCTTGGCGCTCGTGTGCTGAAACATTTCAGTATGAAAAGGAAAAAAACTTAAAGGAAGCTCAATGAGATAATTCTATCATCAAAACAACTCATTATTTAAACTAAAAATAGGTTTATAGACTTGGGGTTCATTATTGTGCCTTGTAGTAAAGTGCAGTTATGTCTACTGTTTGTATACTGATTCTGCACACATCATATTGTGTTGAAATGGGATTGTCATTTAGGTCTTAGGTGAGCAGACCAAGAAGCTAAGAAGCTAAACACATGTACTTGTATTCCGCACATGTTGCAAGTAGAGATGTGTGACTGTGTCCAAAAGGGGTTAGGTCATTTTTTTAACGTATTTTTGCAAATTTCGCCAACATTTTGAAATTTCCCATTGCTTGAAATTGAGCTAGATCTCACATTTCCGCACAGAATTTGCAGTTTTGCCAAGCCTAAAGGTATTCCATACCCGGAAATAGGGCTTTTGCTGTTGAGGAGGGCAAGTTGTCCTTTTCAGGGTCTGGATAAAAAGGCTTGGCAAACTCCCTTGCAAACTCTGCGTGGCTGAAAAAAGGTTACATTTTGCCAGGTTCTCAAAACTTTCCCACATATTTATGTGTACGTTGGTCAGTTCTAGTTCCTTCACAGATAGAACCCTCTGATGTCATACAGCTATAGAAAACGCATCCCATTCCTTCATTCCTTTGGTCAGATTTCTATTTCTGGGATGCCCTGCGTAAATTAAGCCATCAATGGTTATCTAAGAGAAGCAAGTGATTAATAGGTCTAATCTCTGATCCTGTGTACTAAGCAGGCATCTGACAGGAGAAGCATGGAGTGTGCCAGTCAACCTAGCTATAGGACCAGCTAATACCATGTATTGGCTGTATAATCGTTTCAATGTATTTTCTTGTTGACCTGTTTGATTTTTGGATGCTTTTCGCTGGAAATAAAATACACATTGTTGTGTATTATAGCAGGAGTACAATCTGAGAATCTTGTATCAATAAAATCATAACTATGTGACTGTAGTCATTGTTTGGTCTTAATTGTGAAAATATCCTTATTATCCTGGTTTCTTGCAATGCATATCAGGTGACATACTGATCATCCAAATAAGAAAAATCTCCTACTCTAAATAGAGGTAGTTGCATATGTTGCATATTATAGCAGTATGGGGCGTTAGGGAAACATCTTCTTAAAATACATTTGTAGCTGTGTAGGGTTCGAGTGGCCGTATTGCTCCTGGAGAAGTGTAGATTTGTTGTTAAACTATGATATCTTTAAATCAACCACATAATTCTTCATATATACGTACGTGTAGGTGAAATTATATTTATAAGAACTCTTATAATTATAATCCCTTAAAGTTATTGCAACCTGTTAAACAAATGAAAAAAAAAGTGAAATACTTAGTGAACTCATATATAGTATATATGTACCTCCACAACCTGTCTGAGACACATTGATGTACTTCTGAATCTTTTCAATCCTTATTGTATTTATTACAATACAGGCTTAATTCTTCTAACTTTGTAAGCCTCTTTAAACTTAAGTTGAGTTTATGGAACGGGGTACCTACTTTTTAATGGGGGACACAAATTTGTATCTTGTATTTAAGTACCTACTTAATGTTTTCTAATGGCAGGGATGTATGTGTACATGTTTGGGCTTTTGGGCTAGGTCAGAAAATGTCAGTAATGAGGAGTAACTCAATCTTTTAATTAGACAATGTTAATTGAGATGACCTTTTCACGAGGTGATATCTTAATGATTGTCCACTCAAAAAAAACAGATGTTAAGCATAGGGAGAGGCCTGTAAAGTCACATTAATTTGTAGTGAGTTTCGCTCGTTAGAAGACAATTTTACTCATTATCAGCATTGGTGGCCTGAGACTTTCACTTATGGAGTTTACATTTATTCAATTTACTGTCAATTGTGACTGAAATATCTATAGTTTGTTTATATAGATGCTTAGTGTTTGAAAAGTAAAATGACATAGGTTTGGCAGTTAATGCACTGGATATATAATCAACCTTTAAAATAACTGATAATAGTTTATTCTTATATACTGCTGGAAGTATGCACAGCACTTTTATTTACAGGACTTGAACCCTGCTCCCAAATTGTTTGCAATCTAATTTTGGACTAGAGTCACAGAAAGTTAAGGTGACTAGATCATGAACAGGTAACTTTGGGCGTAAAACTCACATTTTCAATACTCGTTCGGACAAGACCTCCCCTACTAAAATAAAGACTTGCATAGGTTGACAAAAATACATCCTGGCCTTGTAGAATTGATATAAGTATGTTCCTGATGCTGTGCAAATCCTGTGTAAAAGCCTGACTGTGGCCTTGTAGAATTGATATAAGTTAGTATGTTTGAATGTAAAAAGTGTTTTTTTTTTTTTTCCTCTTAACTCTGTGCTATTAATTGATCAAATGGAACAAGCTGACTGATTGGGGAGGGGGAGGGTCATGTGACTGTTTTTTCTGTATAATACCAACACCTTTGCTGCATTGGGCAGGAACTGCATTAGGCATTAGACAGTGAGGCATTTTAAGTGAGGTTTTTAAGTGAGAAATACAGTTAGACTACAGTGAGGTTTTTAAGTGAGAAATACAGTTAGACTACAGTGAGGTTTTTAAGTGAGAAATACAGTTAGACTACAGTGAGGTTTTTAAGTGATAAATACAGTTAGACTACAGTTTGACTAGAGGTGACTGGGGACTGGATCTACTGCAAACTCTTTTACTCAAGACAACAAACGGTAACCTATTCAGATCACACTGTGATCCCAAGCTTGCTAACCTGCCTATTTCAACCCCCCACCCCTTTACAACTTATTTACTGCAGTCTCTCCCAAAACTGACTGCACAATACACTGAAACCCTGAACTGACTCTAGCATTGCAATACAGCTAAACATTTGACAAGGAACAGGCACACACCTGCTGTTAGTCTGCTCACACTCACTCTGCTCACAACAGCTCCTTGCAGCACTGCCTACCTCTGGTATAATGAACCTGCTATGTATTTTAACTTTTTTCTTTCTCCTGGCCTCATGGAGATGTTACTCCCTCTACCCACTACAAACTCCTCCATCCTGGCCCACACCCAACATCACCATACACCCTGGACTACTCAAAAGCCTTTCACTATCTATGGAATGTTGGTGGAGAACTCTAAAAACCAGCACAACAACCACTGCTCACTCTAATGGCAAACACCACAAATCTACAACTTGCAAACAACTAACCAAATTTCTACTCATACTATTACTCTCTTTAGCAGGTGATATTGAACCTAACCCAGGTCCTCCCATTTCAGCTCTGTCCCATGCCCCTGAGAATTCCACCTTTAAATTAAAAAAAGGGCTATCTGTCGCCCATATAAACATCCGGAGCCTGCTGCCCAAACTGGACGAACTAAGGGCATGGAGCCTTATGCATAAACCCAAAGCCATCGTTCTTACAGAAACATGGCGAAACCCTAAAACTCCTGATGTACATATTGCCATTCAGGGATACTCCATTTTTAGGAGAGATAGGTCAAAGAGAGGAGGAGGGGTGTTATTTTATATTGCAGACACCTTACAATTTACACTGTTAAATTGCCCACCAAGCCCACCCTCTTTTGAAACTCTAGTTGGCAAAATCTGCCTCCCCTTTTCTAAGCCCATCTTGCTCGCTGGCATCTACCGCCCCCCTAAAGCCCCTCTACAATCCCTGACTGATATCACCCAATTTCTTGGCTCCATTTCCTCTCTGAATGAGAAGAGTGAGCTGCTAGTTCTTGGGGATTTCAACTTCAATTGGCTTGACCCTAAAAACCACAAAATCCAGATACAACTCAAGTCACTTAACCTATCACAACTCATTTCCCAACCCACACGGATAAACCTGAAATCACATAACCATTCCTTGCTAGACTGGATTCTCTCCTCAAACCCCAGCAGAATCCAATTCTCTGGCATCCTTCCTGACATTTTCAGTGACCATGCAATAGTGTACTGTGTAAGGAAAATTAAACCGCCCCAATCAAGCCCTAAAGTTCTCCTCACTAGAACATTTAAAAACTTTAACCCACAGCAGTTTCTGGATGACCTTACCAACTGCCCATGGCACAGATTCGATTTAATTCCCGACCCCGATTCTGCGCTCGACTATTTCCAATCCGAGTTCTTAAAACTCTGCGATACCCATGCTCCACTACGCAAAATAAGGGTACGGGGGGCCCACCTTCCATGGGTTACAACTGACCTTATAGCACTCTACCAGTTCAGGGATGCCTTGTGGAAAAGCTACAAAGTAACTGGCACTACCAAGGATCTCAATCACTACAGATGCATGCGGAACATGTGCACAAGGCAAACAAGGCATGCAAAAGCACAATATTACTCTGACAATCTCCACCAAAATACATCAAACCCAGCTAACTTCTGGAAGGTTATCAACAATATATTCCAGCCTCCTAACCATCAACAAGAAAGTAATATCACTAAGGGGGATATTACTCTGACAAACCCCACTGACATTGCAAATGCATTCAATGATTACTTTGTGGGGTGTGCCACTAACTTATTAGCGAAACGCAGCACAATCCCCAAACATGAATCTCATCCTGGGAGTATCCCTACAGTCCCACCCCCTCCCAACACTGCCCACAATTTTCAATTTAGCCCAGTATCTGAAGAGGAGATTACACAAGCGCTCCTCAAACTAAAACTAAGCAGCCAATGTGGACCCGACTTACTACAATCTAGGTTCCTACGACTTGGTGCCCCAGCCATTGCCAAACAAATTGCGTCCATAGTCAACTCTATCCTGTCTGCAGGCCATATCCCTAAGACCTGGAAAACTGCCAGAGTTGTCCCAATCTTCAAAAGTGGGGACAAAAACACTGTCTCTAACTACAGGCCAATCTCACTTCTCCCAATTCTATCCAAAGTTATGGAAAAATGTGTCCACTCCCAATTAAGCGATTTCTACACCAAGACAAATTTCCCTAGCCAATTCCAGTCTGGGTTTCGTCCCAAACACTCCACCGTAACTACCCTGCTAAGAGTTTGCAATGAAATCCAGTGTGGAATGGAACGGGGACAACTCACTGGTGCAGTATTCCTAGATTTTGCAAAGGCTTTTGACACAGTTGATCATGTTATCCTGCTTAACAAACTCCAGAGCTCTGGAATAGGGAAACATGCTTTAAACTGGTTTCAGTCCTACCTATCAGGAAGATCCCAACATGTGTCCATCTCAGGCTCTAACTCCAACCCCCTGGATATCACCTGTGGTGTCCCGCAAGGCTCTGTTCTGGGGCCCCTACTCTTCTCAGTGTTCCTTAATGATCTTCCCACAGCTTGTAAGGAAGCCTCAATACACATGTATGCAGATGACACAATCCTATATGCACACAGCCATAGCCTCTCTGACCATCAACACATACTTCAGTCTGACTTTTTGAGACTCGAAAACTGGATTTCCCAAAACAAACTGTTTTTAAACACTGACAAGACTGTAACAATGGTATTTGGGACCAAGACTAAATTTTTAAAGCTTCCAGTGACTGAGCTCCTGATTAGAACCAACGCTAACACCACCCTAACACCTGTCACTAGTTTTAAATACCTGGGCTTATGGTTTGACTCCCACTTAACATTCGGGATGCACATTGATACCCTGACAACCAAGACCTATGCCAAACTAGGGGTACTTTACAGGAACAAATCTTCCCTAAGTCTCCTGGTCAGAGAGCGTATTGCACAGCAGATGCTAATGCCAATTATTGACTATGGAGACATAGTTTATGGCTCGGCTCCTCAAACCCACCTTAGCAAACTTGACACCCTCTACAATTCAATTTGTCGTTTTGTTCTCCAATGCAACTACAACACACATCACTGCGAAATGCTCAAAGAACTAGATTGGTCATCACTAGAGTCTAGGCGCAAATTTCACCTTTCCTGTCTCACCCTCAAATACTTTCTGGGCAAGCTACCCAGCTACCTGAACAAGCTCCTCGCCCCTATCACATGCAGCACCTATCACCTGAGATCAGACTCCAAAAAACTTTTCATGGTCACAAGGCTCAACAAAGTATCCGGACGTTCCTCCTTCTCCTTCCGTGTACCCCAAAACTGGAACAACCTACCAGAGACTCTCATATCCACCACCAGCTTAAGTTCTTTCAAATCTAAGGCTGTCTCACATTTTAATCTGGTCTGTAACTGTTTCATACGCCCATAATATATATTTTCTTTAACTGTGCACGCAATGTCTTGTATATAATGTATACCTTGTTCATTTATGTAACTGTACTTGTAACCATGTATTATTTGTTTTACTCTGTGCCCAGGACATACTTGAAAACGAGAAACAACTCTCAATGTATTACTTCCTGGTAAAATATTTTATAAATAAATAAATCCTGGAAAAGGCACTCTTTGTTCCTGCCTTATAGTATAATTGTTTATTTAATTAGGTTTTGCTAGATCACAAGTGCTTCAGCTCATGTTGACATCATGTTGCTATGTTATCAGCTTTATATGACATCACAATGGCTACATAGGATCCTGCCTACCTGTCAGTCAAACAAATACTGTCTGATTACGGTTTATGATGACCTGTACTAGGGATAAAATCACTTTAAAACTATAGCTGTATACTGTATATATTGAAGTAAAGTGGCACCAATGGGCTTTAGGATACAATTCTCTTACTTTCAGAACTTGGTACGTTTAGAGATTAACCCATATCCTATAACAAGTACAGGTTTGTGGATCTAAAGTGACCTGTTTTATTTAGAACATATTTACTGTATAGGGATATAGGCCTGCTCCCTGACCAACTTCATTGTCCTCATGGACATGGACAAGGTTCAAAGACGGAATTTAAAGTTATGTTTTTAGTCTTTGTAACAGGGACTTATCCCTGTTTAAATAAAGCAGCCTCAGAGCTCTGAGAATCTAGCAGAGAGCTAGAGCAGCCACTCAATTAACTAGTTTCCACCTGCCTAATGAGAGCTCTGTGAAAGAGTGCCATGCGAGACACAGGAAAGAGATTCCTTAGCTCACAATAGAGTTGACATAAGGAAAAGGAAGGCTGTGCTATGGGAGCAAGACACAAGGGGACCAGACCTCTGTGCCTGGACCCTCAAGCAGACACCTACCCGGACACCACTGACCTGAAGGGCCACCTGCGTTAAGGTATTGCACAGAGTCCTGTGGTTGTTTTTTGGTAAGCATAAGCATGTTTCTATCTTGCAGTGTAACAGGCAGCAATACTAATGGAGACCACCAGCATCAACATTAAAAGCTCCCAAAATCAAAATCTAGCTTTCGGGGTTAGTAGGAGTATATAAACTGAAAAACACATCATACCGTGTATTCTTATGCAACATTACATCACTCTCTAGTTTCATTCTCTATTGGACAACATACACTCTGTTACTCTTCACTGGGTTACCCTATCATCTCATATATTGTACATGCACACCACCAGGCTCCTTTGTATTCCACTGTAATCTTTGTATACAGTATATAGGATCATGTCAATAATAATTACAGAACATTCAGACTCTTACACACAATAAGATCCAAAAGAAATGCTTCGTCAGCCATGGAAAAATACTGGATGAGCTGTGTTTCTTGGCCTACTAGAATCCATCGGTTAGAGTTTTGCTCTAACCTATGCTGATTAATTGCCTTTTGTGAAAATCTAAAAAAATATATTGGTTCTCTAGAAAAAAGATGACTAATATGCCACATGTGTAGTAAAAAAAGAGAAATATTCAGCAGCTTACATAGCGCAGGAACTAATGTCTGTGACTAATGGCCTTGCCAGCACATTAATGGTTAAGCCCGTTAGTTGCCCCTACTGGTCAAGATTGATGCTTAGGTGTAAGGGAGTCAAGGTGTTAAACTCATTTACAGGGCAGGAAACTGCACTGGTGTCGGGTTTCATGCATGTGTTGTGTGAAACGCCTGATTGAGCAGGGTGTAAAACGCAGGAAATTGCTGCTTTTTCAAAATCTCTGTTAGAGTCTGTTAGATGAACACAGACAACAGAGATCCCGCCCACAGGGATCCGGGCTTGTTCACCAGAGGGTTTTACCAGGAAACAGTAGAAAACCCAAAGACCCACGCAGCAGAGAAGCCTGCACAGATAGGGCAAAGACTTTCCTGGGAGCAGCATGACTTCAATACCTGCATCTGGAGAAATTGGAGATGCCGGACCAGAACACAGTCAGATAAGACTTTATATTGTTCCCTGCTATTGTTGCATATGTTTTGGGGTTGGTAACCAGCTTAGCTGGCAGCCCAGTTAGAGAGGGTCAGAGCATATAGCTAGTTTCCCTAAAGGGAATATGTGTTTCTTTTATGGTTTGGTTTTGCCTTAAAGAGGCAGTAGCCCAAATGTTTAAGTTTGCCATAACCCCTGACGAAGTTCCGACGCTAGGAATCAAACGCGTAGGGTTTCTATATTGTGCATTTATCTAAACGTGCTACTATTCTGCAAATTGTACTCTCTGATCGAGAACCCGGCTAGAAAGACCATAGGACAGTGGAGTCATTTGAGTCTAATAGCAGACTGATTCCAATTCCGACGTCTGACGTCACAGCCACATGACAAGGGCTAAAGATCGCAAGATCTTACTGCTGAAGCAGCAACCAAGCTGATCAACATGAGATTCCACTGCAGGAGTAACAACCTGGATGACGGAGGATTCTAAGCAGAGAGGGAGACGCCGATTTGCTTTCCGATTGTTTATGCAGTGACATACATCCACACTGCCCTATTTTATCTGCTACATTGTAAGTAGACAACAGAAGACAGGGGTGCCCAATGCTACATCAAATTGACAAAACATATATGGTAATGAGTATAAAGTTTAAATACTTGAATAATAATAGTAATTACTTGGTTTTTTAGTTAAACCCTTTGGCCAAAGCGTCGTAAGCCTGCATACCAAACATCAAGGTAAATCAGTTCATTCCCTTCATACAGAGGTAACAGGAAGGGTTCACAGTTTTAGTGTTAGGACCTGCATTTTTGGCTTACCTTGACGTTTGGTATGCAGGCTTCCGAAGCTTTGGCCAAAGGGTTTAACTAAAAATACATTGTAAGTAGCCAATTTTCTATTTGTGTATAAAGTTGCCTTTTAGTACTTCACCATTGTGGCTCCTTTTTCATTCTCTTTAGGATTGAAAGAAGTTGGGACTTTGTTACCACCTTGGACACCTTCCAATGACACATTGTATATTTGTATTTAATTATTTACTGATCCACTGATCTGCGCCCTTTATTCAATTATTCTGTTTTTATATGTGTTGACCTTAGTGTGAGGTTAGGAATTTTGAGGCATCATGTAATGGTCTTTATTTAATTACATATTTTTTTTTTTCTTTTTTTCAACTTAAGTTTTATTAGAAGGTCACATGTACATCAAGCATTGCATACATTGTTATCCATCACAAAATCAGAACAAAATCCAGTGTCCATGTATTCTAGCTATGCACAAGACAGACTGGGGGGGGACATACAGACAAACAAACATCTCTAAGCTACGCGTAGGGTAAACAGGGGGGGGTGGGGAGGGGGGAGGGAATTATCTTCTACCGTGGTTCCACTGCGTGCCTTATCACCTTCAGCCAATCTCTTACAGGGGGTGGCTGGGATCCCACCGGTTCCATCTGCGCCCCCCTCGTGGGGCTCTCTATGTCTCCCGTCTATCTCTTACTTTGTGTCATTATTTGTGTTTGTGCTGCACTACTACAGGAGAACGCATTTCTCTCTATCAATGCCAGATTGTGGACCTGTTTACCCCCGGTATGTCTGTCTGGAACAGCCATGGAATCCAGACGTTTAGGTAATTTTCGCCTGTGTCTTGTACGAGGCTGGTCAGTTTCTCCATCTGACAGACCGTCCAGATTCTATTCCGAATTGCTGCTATTAATGGGATCGTATTTTGTTTCCAGCGTGCTGTGATCTCTCCCCTCACTGCCGTTGCAAAGTGGGATATCAGTTTATGGGTATGTTTGGATAGGTCTTTGTGTGGTCTGTTCAGAAGGAACAACCATGGGTCCAATGGGATCTAAACGCCTAGGATTCTAGTTAGCCAATCTTTGATTTGTTCCCAGACTCCGACTATTTTGGGGCAAGACCACAGCATGTGTAACAGGTCTGCTTGCTGTCCACATTGTCTGGGGCACAATGGGGAGTAACCGGGCAGAAATTTAGCTAATTTTGTGGGGGTGTAGTACCATCTCATCATTACTTTATATGCGTTCTCCCATAGGGTCGTGCATATGGAGCTCTTGGAGACCGCGGTCGTAATTTTTGTCCACTCCTCTAATTCCAGCTCCTCCCCTAGGTCAGACTCCCATCTGGTCATATAACCCAGTTTTTCCGCCACTTCTACTCCCGAACCCATCACTTCTTTGTATAACTGCGATATGAGTCCCTTAGTGGTTGTCGCTGAGCGACAGAGCTTTTCGTAATTTGTCAATGGGCTTATTGGTTGATATGCCTGGTAAAATGCTCTGATCTAGAGGTATCTAAAGAATTCAGCATTCGGGATATTTTTATCAGATTTTAGTAGATCAAAAGTTTGTATGCCTCTTCTACCCTCCAGATCTGTTAATCGGTTGAGATGGTTAGCTTTCCAGATTGCGAAATTAGGACCGTTCAATCCCGGAGCAAATAATGGATTATCCCATAGGGGGGTCATACCAGATTTTTGATGGGTCAGAGAACACTTAAGCCTTGTACTCTCCCACACCGAGAGTGAGTTGGTCATTGAGGATAGCGGCCATTTGGTGCCCGATCGCACCTTTTTAGGTAGCCAGATTAGGTGTTTCAAGTCAATTGGGGAGCAAATCTCCTGTTCTATCTCGACCCATCGTTTTGAGTCCGGGTCGGCGTGCCATTGCACAATTTGGCATAATTGTGCCGCTTTATAATATGAGAACAAGCAAGGTACCGCCAGCCCCCCTGCCCCCGTTTGTCTACGCATTATCTGCTTGCCTATTCTCGCCTTCTTACCTCCCCAGATAAATTTATCTATTTCTGATTGAAGCGCGAGGGTTTCCTTCAATCGTATTGGCACCGGTAGGGTTTGGTATAGATAAAGAAGGCGGGGAAGCAGGTTCATCTTAATGCAGTGGATCTTTCCGATCCAAGAGATTTTATGAATAGCCCATCGCCGTATGTCCCCTTTCAGGGTGCTTATTAATTTAGGGTAATTGGCCTGGTATAGCATCTTGGCTGTCTTTGTGACGTTGATTCCCAAATATTTAATTTGATTCTGTTGCCATGCAAAATTAAAGTTGAGGGTGATCAGCTTCTCCAATGGTTTTGGCAAATTTATGTTCATAGCCTCTGATTTAGCCTGATTAATTTTGAAACCAGAGATCCTGTTAAACCTCCCGAGTAAGTCAAATAGGTTTGGCAGAGAGGTAAGGGGTTTAGCGATTGTCAGGAATACATCATCCGCATATAGTGCCACCTTATGCGACTGGCTTCCAATGACAATACCTGAGATGTCTCTACTGTCTCTAATCTGAGCAGCCAGGGGTTCCATGCACAGAGCAAAGAGAAGTGGGGAGAGCGGGCATCCTTGTCTCGTGCCGCTTCTAATTGAAAAGGGATCCGAGACGAATCCTCGGTGGGTCACCCTTGCTGACGGATCTGAATATAGGGCCAAAATAGCTCTCGTCACCCTCTCCCCCAGTCCAAATGCTCCAAGCGTAGCCTCTAAGTATGGCCAGTCTATCCTATCGAATGCCTTTTCTGCATCCAGGCTGAGCGCCATAACTGGTATTGATCTTGTATTGGCTATTTCTAACAGATCAATGATTCGTCTGGTATTATCTGCTGCCTGCCTGCCCGTGATAAAACCGACTTGATCTGGGTGCACCAGCCTGGGAAGGACTAGACTCAAACGGTTGGCCAATAATTTAGCATAGATTTTAATGTCCGAATTAATCAGAGAAATTGGTCTATAACTACCACAATCCTGCAGGTCTTTTCCCGGTTTGGGTATTACTGAGATGGACGCCTGGAGCATATGTCGAGGGAAGGGGGTTCCCTCCAATACTTGGTTAAACATGCGTAGTAGATGAGGTGTCAATTGTTGTTTATATTTTTTATAGTAAAGATTAGAGAATCCGTCAGGACCCGGGGCCTTAGAGGGTTTCAAATTATTGATTACCTCCATAACCTCTTCCGAGGTGAAATCTCTACCCATTACCTCTCTTTCAACCACTCCCAGACCTGGGAGGTTCGCACCCCTCAGGAAATCCCGAAGGGCCCCTTCTGTGGTAGAGGAGGGGATCACATTCTTCCCATCGTATCATTGTTCGTAGAATTTTTTTAATTCTCCCACTATGTTTTGGGGGTTAGCCGAGGTTGTACCTGATTGTGTTCTAATCGCCTGAATATTATAATTGTTCCCCCTGGGGTTGAGCATTCTGGCTAGCAAGGTATCTGGCTTGTTCGCTTTTTCAAAAAATTTCCTCTTTGACCAAGTCAGCGCCTTCTCGGCCTGAGATGTGAGTAACAAATTTAGTTTCGTCTGAGTGTCTTTAATCTTTTGGAGGGTTGCGGGGTCAGGAGACCGCTTATGCTGATCCCATAGGGTTCTCAGTTCTTGTTGATCTATCATTATTTGGGCGTTTCTCTCTCTCTTTCTCTTGGCCGCAATACTAATTAAAATCCCTCTTAGTGTTGCTTTATGTGCCTCCCAGAGGGTGATATGAGACTGGACGCTCCCCTTATTTTCTCTAAAGAAATGTCTAATTTCATCACCTATCCTTTTTTGTATCGCCGGTATTTTAATAAGGGATTCATTCAATTTCCAATTTGCTCCTGGCCTGTCCATACCTATTCGTGTACACCGTAGCTCTATGGGTGCATGATCAGACCACGAAATATCGTGGATCCCTGTGTGGGAGATCTGTGGGACCAGTCTGCTATTAACAAAGAAGTAATCGATTCTGCTGAAGGAGTTGTGTGGGTGGGAGTAAAAAGTATAATTTTTGTCTAAAGGGTGTAGTTCCCTCCAGATGTCTACTAGATCTAAGTCTCGCAGCCCTTTTTCCAGTGCTTTAGGTCTTGCCTGCGGGCCCACCCTTGGGGGTCCTGATCTATCTAGAGTCGTGTTCAGCACTGCGTTGAAGTCGCCTCCTATTATTAGAGCGCCTTTGGTGTGTCTCTGAATTGCTTTAAAGGTTGCAGTGTGGAAATCCGTGTCTTGTCCATTAGGAGCGTAAATAGACACCAATGTAATATGTTGTTGTTGGATAGTCCCCGTCAGAAGGAGGAACCGCCCCTCTTTATCTTTCTTGATTGTATCTACCTCTAAGTCTATTCCTTTATGGATAAGGATTGCTACACCCCGTTTCTTCTCCTTTGCGGAGGATAGGAACGCCTGTGTACTGTATAGTATTTGTCAAAGTATTTTGGGAAGCTGGAGGAGCTAAAGTGTGTTTCCTGTAATAGTACCACGTCTGCACCCTTTCTCCTATAGTCTGTAAGGGCTACCTTTCTTTTGCGGGGGCAGTTTAATCCTTTCGTATTATGTGATATGACCTTTAGTGCCTCGGGGTCTCCCGCGTCCCTGTGACATCCTGCGGTGCTTCAGGCCGCAACGTTGCTCCACCTTGGTAGAAGATATGGGGGGGGGGGGTGGGGTACACAATGGGGACAAAAGAGACAATAGGGAGGGTACATGTAGTGGGGAAGATACTAGTGGCCCCAGGCCACTGCCCTTCCCATGCCTTTGGAATGTGGGGGTCTCCTGGACTCACTTCCAGGCCTCCGCCTGCCTGCCTGGCGGCCCCGACTCCCCTCCTCCCAAGGACTTCCTCACACTTCGGGGTGGGTTCCCCGAGTTGAGGTTGTAGGTTCATGGCACCGACCAGACTGCAGCTCCGGCCGGCTGCGGCATCTGCATATACAACTTATCAAACACTAACAGCTATTTTTCTAATAGACTAACTCTACTGCTTTTGGTTCCCTTCTTTTTGTAAACCAGATGGGCTCCTTAATCAGAACTATGGGCCTTAAAGATAGCCTCTCATGTCAACTGTAATTTTTTTAACTCTAACTCTAACCTTTAAACTATATGTTCGCAACCTGTACTCTATGAATATGGCCTGTTCGTGGAGCCCAAAAGAAGTGCTCCCTCTGTGTCACCTAGCTGTGAGGCTGAGGTAGGGGTCAAGTATCCAAGATCGAGGGTACTGAGGTCAGGGTGCTCCAAATGCCCTAAAATGTCTTCCTGTGTCACACTTTTTTTTTGTTTATATATATATATTTTTTTTTTAAATTTATTTATTTATTTATTTTAGGGCGCTCCTTATGTGTTCTATTTCTCCTCTCGTTTGGAGATCTACTACCTGCTCTCCCTCATTGCTCGCTTCCCTGCACTTTTCTTTTTCCCTCCTATATCCCCCGGCTCCCCCTCCTCCCTCCCCTTTGGGTCGAGTGCATTGTCAATGTCCCGCGCTCGCCGGCCGTCTCCTGTGTCGTCATCTCTTCCTCCGATCGCGGCGCCATCTTGTGTGTGGCAAGGCTACCAGCCCTTGCGTGTCTCGCGAGAGGAGATAGCTCCTCCCCTGGTTCCTCCCCGCTCCGCCTCTCTTTCAGTGTGGGGTGGATGTCAGTCCAAGATGGCCGCCATTTGGAGGGGAACGCCGTCTGAGCTCCGGGACAGGGGCGCCACTGACCTGAGGGAGTCCGGGGCTGAGCCTGCGTCATCTGGGCCTCATCTGTAACAGGTAGCGAGTGTCACTTAACTGGAACTATCGCGGGGAACTTCACTTGGTGTTGCGGGCTTGTTTCTTTTTTTCCCCTCTTCTGCCTTCTCTCCATGCTGGCTCGGGAGCTGGCTCTCCTGCCTCCATCCCCTCTGGGATCTTATCCTGGAGCCCCAGTGTCGTAAGGAAGGGGACGCCATCTTCGAGGCACCTAATAGTGTGGGCCTTACCGTTCTGGATCACCAGAAGGCCAAAGGGGTACAGCCACCTATACCGGGTTCCCTCATCTCTTAGGACTTTCGTGATTGGGGACAACTGTTGTCTTTTTATGAGGGTAGTGGGGGAAATGTCCTGATACACGTGTATTTTGTGACCTTCGAACTCCACCTCGTTTCTGGTCATTTGTCCAAAAGCTTCTTTAACTCGAAAGAAATGAAAACGGGCAATGATGTCACGTGGTCGATCTCCAGGTTGGGGCTTGGCTCTCAGTGCTCTGTGGCAACGATCGAGGTGTAGGTCCCGTTCTGCGCGGTCAGGCATTAGATGTTGCAACCATCTCCCCATAAAATCCTCAGGGTCTGTCTCTGTTTCTAGCACTCCTCGTATACGTAGGTTGTTTCTTCGGTCTCGATTGTCTGCATCCTCTTGCCTGTCCACAATCTCTCTGACCGAATCCTGTACCCGTGCCACTTGTTTATCCGTGCGTTGGAGTGCTTTTGCTGTGGCATCCATTTTCCTCTCCAGCGAGTCAGTCCTCTCACCAATCCCCCGTATATCTGCCCGTATTGCCGCCAATTCAGACTGCAGGCGCCTCTTGATATCCTGGCAGAATTCTTTCAGATCGCTTCGTCTGACAATTGGGTTGTCCGTGTTGTTTTTTCCCCCCTCTGCTCCAACCTCCTCTTCCTCCTCCGATTCGGAGCCGCTGCGCGCCATATTCTCCTGGCTCTTCATACGTGCGGTATCCCCTTTCGTGAAATAATCGGTGAGAACTGTAGATGTACGCTTTGAGCGAGTCCCCTTTGACATCCTGCCATCTCAAGGCAGCTGTGAGTTAGTTTTATTGATTTATTTATGTCGTTGTGCTGTCAGATTTTTACACTTTGCCGCCGGCTGAAGACGGAGCAAATGGCTCAGACGTCCATGCAGTTCAGTCGCCGCGCATGCGCCTCCTACATATTTTGATATTGTTGCGCACCTAATATATATATATATATATATATATGTGAAACAAGGCAGCAGGCACTCTGTAAACAATGAAAAGCTGATGCTTATCCCATATGCGATATTGAAACAACAGGTATTACCAGATCTTCATCCGGAAAGAAGAGACAGCACACAGCCAAGTTGAAATAACAATATATTGAGGTAACAAAAAACCAAGGCACTACATCCGACGTTTCGGTCAGCTACACGTGACCATCCTCAGGGATGTGCATTGAAAGAGTGCCAGTGAACAAACATATATACCCAAACCAATCAAAAATAAATCAAACTAACCGTGTGCATACCAATTGCAAACATGCAAATTCAAACAGGTGGGGTTGGTGACACGCAATCGCTTCGTGGAACACAACGCCATCTTGCAGCATCATCTACACTGCTGCACTCATACAGGCACTGTGATTCTAAGTAGATACCTGATTCAGTCCAATGAAATATCATATATCACAGGTGTGGTTGGGTGTCAGTCTGAGGGGATCCAATAATGATTGGTAACAATAAGATGGCGCCTACCTGGCCTCACTCTGGCTAGCAACGTCCAGGAACTTGAAATAAATAAAGCCCAGCATTCTTATTTTGACATAATTTCCCCAAAATTAACTGCACCAGGTGACTCACGGTTGCTCTGTGAGAAATGAATCCTTGTCCTCCTATTTCAATCCGGACAGGAACAGGTTCTGCGATGCAAAAACTGCGATGCACCACCAATCCAAATAAGGACAAAGGTCCTTGAGAAAGCGCAGCCTGCACGAAACATGTTGGTCTTCCTGCTGTTGGCCCAATAAACTTTTTTACTTTTGGAATTACCCTCTTCCTCGTTATTTGGATTGGGGGTGCGTCGCAGATTTTTTTCCCCCTCTTTTTTTTCTACTATGGCAAAAATGTTCAGCATGTATTTTACAGTGTGTTTGTAAACCTTTATTTTGTGTGAAATGTGATGCATGTATGTCTTTGTCTCCTTTTGTGTGTGAGGCTGGTAATTCACTTATCCAGCCTGCACACAAAGGAATCTGGGTTGTGCAGGGAGGTGGAGTGTTTGGGAACTGTAGGAGATGTGTGCAGAGGTTTTTAGAATAGGAGACGCTTTAAAAAGAAAACAGGCTTTTATTAGCCGATGCCAAATGCAGTATGTGTGCAGCGCACAGCAAAGAGTTGAGAGAGAGCAGGTCTGGCAAAATAAACTCTTTAATGACAAGCCATAAAATAGAGGGTTGTAAGCCTTCTACGCGTTTTGTGCAGGTTATGCACTTTATCAAGAAGTGCCTTACACGATATACAGAGCATTTAAATACAGCTGACTGCTGTTTTTGGCGCCAAACGAATGACGTCACTAATCTAAGCTAACCAATAAAAATCGGTCATCTCACGCATGCGCCGCACCACCAGGTCCAGGAGGAGCCCCCACCCTATGGCACAACCAATCAACACTCCCAGGGAGTCACACCCACCTGTGGGCTATGACGAGCCGAACCACAGTAATGCAAGGCACCCCCATCCCGTCGGTCCGCGCATGCACGAATGAACGAGGCTAGAGCTGAAAGTCAGCTCCCCTCCGTCCCCATAGTACACGCATGTGTGAATGAAGGTAAACATTACCACGAGCTCACATAATAATAACATGCGCGCGCATCCACACAATGCGCAAGGCAATCAGTGGAAACAACGCACGCAATGTCAAGTATGCAATGCCCAAGATTTAAAGAACATATATACAGAGACCGAGGGAGAGCTAATATTTAGCAGTCAGTGACAACAATACAAAAAATATAATGATACATACAGTGAAACAGTTACTCAATCAATGAGAAATATAATTAAAAAGTATATTTCCTACAAGTTATAAAAAAAAAAAAAGTATATTCCTATACCAATGTAAAAACAAGTGTACAACCCTCTGGAATTTACAGAGGTCACAATAATAACTAGATCATCATCTTTGAAAAAATGTGTGAACTTTATCCAATAGAGATATGATGATCATAATTACTACAAAAAATGCTATTGAATACTTCATAGATAAATGCAGTGATAACATTAAATATCGGATTCCTATAATCAAAAATTACAAAATAAGTCTTACAGTACAGTGTATCCAGACAATCTAACTCATATAATTACAAATATACTTATCATAATGATTGTTGAAATATGAGTGAAGGTCAACTGATTAGGTGAGACCATAGGTATAACAAGTTGGGATACCCAAAGGGTTCAATACAGGGCTTAATGCTTGAAAATATATCCATTTAGATCATATAATCTCATAACAATACATGGATCAAATAATGTACATGATAACAAGGCAAAAACAGCCATGATATTCAGACATTGCTTCCTGATATCTATATACTAAAATATTTTTCTGTACACGCATACCCCACATTAACGTACGCAATGGGACCGGAGCATGAATGTAAAGTGAAAATGTACTTAAAGTGAAACACTACCTTTTTCCCACTTATTGATGCATGTACTGTACTGCAATCGTCATATACATGCATAACTGATGTAAATAATGCATTTGTAACAGGCTCTATAGTCTCCCCGCTTGCGCACAGCTTCGGTACAGGTAGGGAGCTGGTATTGCTGTTAAGGACGTGCTGACAGACGCATGCGTGAGCTGCCGTTTGCCTATTGAGGGATATGTACTTACTCGCGAGTGTACTTAAAGTGAGTGTCCTTAAACCGGGGTATGCCTGTATATCATAACCGATATTAAGAGAAATGTAGCTCAAATGTTTTAGAGAACTTATGGAACTTCTAAACAATAGGATTCATGTCAGGAAATGATTAATATTCCACTCTATATTTTAATCCCGTCTGGAAATCTTGTCTTTAACATGAAAATCCAATAAGATTCTCTACAATCCAGGTTTTTAACCATATCACCTCCTCTTTCCCTTTTATTAGCCGATGGGTTTAAACAACAAAAGCACAGCTTACGGCTCAGCAAAACAGGGTTAAGGAAAACAAAAAAACAGGGCTAACTCCCCTAGGGAGCTCTGACTAGACCACACCCTATCTATTGGTTAGGGGGCTAGGCCCCTTACCAACAACAGTCAGATAAACAGTTCACAGGTGGAGGTCAGTCCAGTCCGGCTAGGAGGGGGGGAAAGAGTCCCAGTGCAGGCTTCTCTCCACAGCGGTCAAACTAACTTCCTGGGTCAAAGAGAAATAGTCCCTGTGTGATCTCTTCAGCAGCTCAGGACGTTTCCCTGGACTAGAGATTCTCCTGCAGTGAATGCTGCAGGCTTTTTAATGGCCTTTAATGGCCTTTAATGAAGAAGGTGAGCAGGCAATATATATTAGTACACATTAATATGTTTTTTCCTACTACATGAAGTCACAGTTGTCCTGCAATACAATTCTGGCACCTCTTACTGTGAACGAGTTTTTATAACAGATACCACCCTGAGTCTGTTAGGTTGGAATGAATTGCACCAGGTGCTAAAACAGTTACAGTTGTCAAACATAACAACAAACTCCAAGGACTCTGTAAATGTTGTATACGTCTTTCTTGTTGCCTGTCACTGGTCAGCATTTTGGGATATATGGTCTTATCTTTTTCGATGCAAAATTCAGGACTACGAATAGCATAGTGTTGACAGTTATTACTTCTAACTTATAAAATTACCATCTGTTCACTGACAAGTGTGACCCCTTGGGAGTGTCTTGTATGTTGGAAGCAAGGCTCGATCATTCCCTGCATTGATTGTGTTAGAGACTTTATTTTTAGCTAGATACAAGTGTTAAATGACTTTGTCAGGTAAGTGAATGATTAAAAACACTGCTGGGCATCTTAAGATATTCAGAGGATTACAACATACTTTTCCAGCAAGCTCAAACCCCCAACACATTATATATATATATATATATAGTTAAGTTATGGTGGGTAAAAAAAGTGACAAAAACCCTCCACAGCAAAGCATATAGCAAATGGAAATATTACTGTATGCTCATTTGCATGTCTTAGACAGGTCTGCAACCCCGCCTTCACCATTATCGGCCAGCATAAAGTGCTTCCACTGCAGCAAGGGATTCTGGGAAATGACATGCAAATGAGCACACGGTGCCACCTTTTGCTTCAAAACCATAAACATGTTCCCTATAGGCTTAAGCTTGCTGCATGGTCACAGCTTTGAGCACAGCCAGGGTTAAGATGCATAGCCAGTAAACCCACCCACAGACAGCTGTTTCGACCTTAATGGGTCTCCTCAGTGTGGGGTTGGTTATACTGGCTATGCAAAAATGAAGCAAGGCATAGGTTTTACCATACTTAGTTAAGTTATGGTGGGTAAAAAGTGACAAAAACCCTCCACAGCAAATGGAAATATTACTGAATGCTAATTTGCATGTCTTAGACAGGTCTGCAAATATATATATACATATACACACACATACACACATATATACACCATCACGTTTTAAGTTATGGTGGGTGAAAAAGGCAACAAGATACCACCACCGTTGTTGCCTTTTTCACCCACCATAACTAAAAACGTGATGGTAAACGTGCAGTCTTGAAGATTACAAAACCAGCAGTACAACAAAGATACCCATTAAGGGTGAAACATGTCTGTGAATGGTTTCTCTGGCTTTGCATCCGATTCCCATGCTGTGCTTTTAAAGCTGTGTTAACAGCGAGCATTAGCTCCATGTAACAATGGTTTTTCAGACAAAAGGTGACACTTTGTGTGCTCATTTGCATGTCATTTACCAGAGTCCCTTGCTGCAGTGGGAGCACTGTATTCTTCTGGTTTAGGGGGGATTCCGATGTCTTCCGTGTGAAGCTTGAGAGTTAGATCTGGAAGAAAGCAGTATAGGTTATTTCGGTATAGGTATAGGGCAGTTAAGATATATAGGGTAAATAAGAGAGAGTGTGCTGGAGGTGGGGGTCGGGGGGGGCCGGCCGTTGCTGGGTGGGGGGGGTGTGGCGATGTGTGGGGGTGGGGGGGGGGTGGGGGTGTGAATTGGGGGGTGGGGTCGTGTGGGTGTGCGGGGGGTAGGTGAGGGAAAACGGGATGAGAAGGAAGAAAAGGGAGAGGGACTTATCGGTGAGGGAGGGACATGAGAGATGGGATGATGGAGGGAGGAAGTCAAGGAAGGAGGGGACAAAGGGAAAGGGCTGAGGGCGACAGGGAAAGGGTCTGAGGGGCGAAGGGAAAGGGTTTGGGGCGGACGGGGGAAAGGGAGGGCGAAGGGAAAGGGTGAGGGTGACAGGGAAAGGGTGAGGGCGACAGGGAAAGGGTGAGGGCGACAGGGAAAGGGTGAGGGCGACAGGGAAAGGTGAGGGCGACAGGAAGAGGGCGACAGGGAGAGGGTGAGGGCGACAGGGAAAGGGTGAGGGCGACAGGGAGAGGGTGAGGGCGACAGGGAGAGGGTGAGGGTGACACAGGGAGAGGGTGACACAGGGAGAGGGTGACACAGGGAGAGGGAGAGAGGGTGACACACTCACAGACACACACACACAGTGTTACAATACTAATTTTCTTTGATTTATTATTTTATTTTTCATTTAGTACTGTGTTATTTGGTTTTTCCATTTATTTTTTGAGTCCCTTTTTCATCCTATGATCGGCCGATCGTTACTACATCTCTAGGGGAATTTCTTTTCCCCTAGTTTTGTTTTGTTTCACTGGGACCCTTATTATATGGTCTTTCCAATTTGGGTTTTTTTTTGTTAAGATATTACAAGTTTTATTATTTTCAGCAGTTACTTACTATGTGGTATGTGTTTAGGTATGTTTTAGTTATTTTATCTTGGCATTACTAATAAAATCCATTTTTCTATTTTCACTACATATCTTTTGAGTGCTCCTTTTGGACCCTCTTTTCTCTTTTTGTGTTTTCACATTCTTTGGGTCGGCAGCACCACCAGAGGGTGTTATTACCTTGATGTCTGGTTATGTGTTTTACTTTGATTATTTTGAGCTGATTTGACTGCGGCATCAATCTTGTGTGTTAGATATATATATATATATATATATATATATATATATATATATATATATCAAAAGGAGTGCTACTGAGCGTGGTAAATGTATACAACATAAGACAGGGGAGCCCAATGCTACATCCAATTGATAAAACGTGTATGGTAATAAGTATAAAGTTAAATACTTCAATAATAATATTTTCTTGGTTATTTAGTTAAACCCTTTGGCCAAAGTGTCATAAGCCTGCATACCAATGTCAAGGTAAACCAAAAATGCAGGTCCTAACACTACACTGTGAAACCTTCCCTTTTACCTCTGTATGAGGGGGAACAACCACAATAGGTCCTGTCCATACAGCAAAATGAGAGAACTTCCCAAGTTAAAAAGGTGGGGAGGGGAGAGCTCCGGGAGGAGGGACCACCTACCTCCAAACAACTGTTGCCAGTTAGAAATTGATTAACATACATTCCCAGCAAGCTCAAACCTCAATACCCACCACATTAATTAATATAACCAGGTGTTGAAGATGGTAAAAAGTCATTGATAAATCTCTCACAGTCACCAAAAATACCTCTCAGTGGAGCCAATTCCAGCTACACCACAACGCTGCTCCCACCAGCTATGTAGTGCACTCTGCAGTGTACCCCTGGGACAAACACTACCTCCTCGATCAGGCTCTCCGTGAAATATCCAGGCAGTCTGTGCTGTAAGTGTCCAACCACAAGTAATGGCGACGCCACGTGGGATAGAAAGTGGAGAGAGGTATCCGGGATGTGTGGTATTTCCTGATAGTTGCGTGTCCGACCTCAGTCCTGGGCAGACCCCGCCTGTTGTCCGTGCGTCACTGCGTGGTGACGTCACACGTCCTACGCGTTTCGTCACAGTTAGTGACTTTCCCATTGTCAAAAGGAGTGCTACTGAGTGTGGCAAATGTATACAACAAAAGACAGGGGAGCCCAATGCTACATCCAATTGACAAAAGATATATCGTAATAAGTATAAAGTACAAATACTTCAATAATAATATTTTCTTTTTTATTTAGTTAAACCCTTTGGCCAAAGCATCATAAGCCTGCATACCAACGTCATGGTATAACCAAATTTGCAGGTCCTAACACTACACTGTTAACATTTCCTTTGACCTTTGTATGAGTGGAACCAAAATGATATGCAAGAACTTAAAAAGAGCTCTAAACATTAAGGGGCCTATGCAGTAAAGTCCGATAGAAATTATCGACAGGGTTTTGAACTCGCCATGTTTTTGCCGAGTTGCTCTCACAGTATGCAGAAAGGCCCGAATATCAGTGAGAGCAACATTAGCAAACATGGCGAGTTGCTGGCGGTGATAGGACCTGCCCTCCGAGAAGGGCTCACCCGGCGAGATCTGCTGCAGCAGAGATATCCGCCTCTCTATGCGCAAATCTCGGAGTATAAAAAATATTTTTACATGTAGCCCTTTTACCCCCCACCCTAAGTGATATTGGGGTGGGTATGCTTTCTCCAGCTACTTCTAGGTGTGTTGTGCTGTGTACCTGGGGTAAACAGGAAGGCTGAGTGCTCCGCGATGGTTTGGGGAGAACCAGGACAGGGGTGCAGGTTACCTTTTATTCCTCATTGGTGCAGCACCTCCAGTCAGCACAGATTCTCTGCGGGGGCAGGGGATGAGCCATGCTGACACCTTGATCTTTCTTTACAACAGCAGGCAGTAATCACGCTGTTTCTGATACAACTGGCTTTATTGCAGGCAGATGACAATAGTACAGCAAGCACAGAAGTATTCCTTTTCTCTCTTTTCTCCCATGCTGGTCAGAGCCCTGACTCAGCCATTTGGCCCCTTTCAGGCCTGTTACCCTTCCCTCCCATCCCTTGGTGGGCTGGAGGAAGAGGCTCCTCAAGTGGGGGGATCAACAGAACTCTTCTCCTTCTAGAACTTCTTAACTGAATTTAGGAGAGTGTCAGGATTTATACCCTGAGATTGGGGTTTGGAACCCTATCCCATATCAGAACAGGTTGAATACTGATTGGCTAGCACTGCTTTTGGATGAACCAATCAGTATCCATCTCTCAGGCTGACACTCTCTGGTGGTTACTAGGCCTGTCCTTGGATACCTGAATTGTATCCAAGTCTGTAATACACACACGGAGCCTGAAGAAGGAATTAACCCCTCCACTGACTGCTCCTAACAGGACTGACACTGGAAGGGCCCAGGAAAAAGAAGAAGTAGTGGCCGGGAGGCTATGCTATATACATGTAAATTTTATTAATAGTGTAGATGAGCAGGGGGTCTCCGGAGCAGAACTGCATTGGTTTGAGGTCCGGGGACCCCCTGCTTCCTGAAATACAGGCCCCGTTATGGGGTGCCGTTATCTCCTATGCATGGAAATGTCCCGATAACGTGACCGTGGGATGTAAACAAAGCCGGGGTATACCGGCACCCCATAGTGGGGCCTGTATCTCGGGAAGCAGGGGATCCCACAGACCTCAAACCAATGCGGTTCTGCTCTGGAGACCCCCCTGCACATCTATACTATGAATACATTTTAAATATTTAGTAAGCACCAATACACCACCCCCCCCGTGGTCCTGATGGGTGTCTGCAGGCCCCACAGTGCACCCCGGGGGGTACCCATGACGCTAGACGCCATGGGCCTCCAGGTAGTACCCGCGGGTCACCGCTGGCCCCAATGGGGTCCACGGGTGGTCCCTGTGGGTGTTTGGGGGTCCCCGGGTCATCCCCACAGGTGTCTGGGGCCCTTGGGTAGTCCCTGCGGGTACGCAGGGCCCCCACACCTGTGGGGCCCCCGGTTCTTCCCCGCAGGTGTCCCCTGTGGGTCTGCAAGTGGTACCCGTGGGCATCCGGGGGTCCTCAGGTGGTCTCCACAGGTCCCTGCTAACCTGGCGGTTCCAACACTGTATGTAAAAAAATAAAACATGGCCTACATTTAAATAAATACACCCCCTTTCCCCACCTCCAAATACATACAGTACAGTAACTTACATACATACATACAAAGAACTATTATCCAGATATGGATAATAGATTATTTGCCCATTATTAAACACAACATTAGCCAGCATAAATAAAGTTAATAAATACAGTACATACCACAGCCAATATGAAGGGCATCCTCGTCAGGATCCTGCAGGTCCCTGTCCTCCATTGCCAGAAAGCATACATACATAATAAATACAATATAATGTCGCCTAACCCCATAATCACCTTAGAGGTTAATAACCGCTATAGTAATTAAGGGGTTAACCCACCCTGCCCCGCTACCCACCCGGGAAGCCTAAGCACCCACCCCGGACCCACGATACCCACTCTGTAACCCATTGAGTAGTATAGTGGTACATCATACCCATATAATAATATGGGCCTGATAAGCCACTATAGCACTCAATGGGCACCCTAAACAAAATACATTAATGCACAAAACACACAATGATAAAACATTACAAAAAAACAATTCACTAAATAAAAACTGTAGCCAACAAATGTCATTAATACAAGCACTAACCAACTTAACAAGGAATTAATTAAACCATTAACCAATCAATGCAATTAATTAATAAAACAAGTTGGAATTATTTCAAACAGTAACCAAACCAATTAATTACTAAAACAAATCGGAATTAATTGTAACAGTAACCAATCAAAGCAATTAATTAATACAACAGCAATGCATTAATTGAAACATTGACCAACAAAGAAATTAATTATTAAAAATATCTGAAACACAACCATTAAAAGCATTAGCCAACACAAGACATCATTAATTAAGAACAAAAAACAAATCGCCATTTTTTTTTTAAAATAAAGCAGCACAATGCCAAACAATTACATCCACATAATAAACTGAGATCGAAAAAATCTCATTTTTATTTCCGCAAAAACATGTCGAGTTCTACGTCTGGCGAATGACCATTCTTGCCGTTTCCTGCATAGGCCGCATATTCATGGTCAACATGACTATTATCCACATATGGATAATAGTGCATGTGCCCATGTAAAATACATTAATCCCAATAAATACATCTTAGGCTGCGTCCATAGGACTGCAGCCGTGCTGAGGCGCGCGGAGGCTGAGGGAAAGCGGGTGCTTTCCCTGACCTTGGTCCGTGCGCCGTCCGGGGGCATGTCGGGGGGGGGGCTGTGACGTCACGGAGCTGGTTCGCCCTCCTTGGGCGAACCGCTCACGTGACCGGCCCTGCGCTCCCTTGAATTTAAAATTTTGCTAAGACTTACGCTTCCGCACGCTTGCGTAAGCGTAAGCGAGCCCCTGCTAAAGCCGCCCTCATTGCGGCTGCAGGGGCTCACTGCCGAGCAGCAGCGTGCCACAGCACGGGTCTGACCATGCCCGAGGCCTTACACTCACCCTTGGCCGCCAGCCACGATGAAGGCCATCCTCATCTTCATCACCGACCATGGCCACGGGTGCTGAAAAACACACACAAGAATAAAAAGAGCCAATGTAATGTCCCCTAACCCCTTAATCACCATAGCGGTTATTAACTGCTACCGTCATTAAGGGGTTAACCCATCCTCACCCACCACTCTGGAGGCCTAAGCACCCCCCCCCCCCACTACCCACCCACGTGAGGCCTTACCACCCTCACCCCTACACACCGGGAGGCCTACCCTCCCTCCATTGGGGACAATACCCCCTACCACCAATACCCACATTAAATAACAATAAACAGACCCGCAAAAAACATAACTATAATTAATAAACTATACTTAACCGACCCACCCCCCCGTGGCCCCCCATAAATCATCATTTATTATTTCACATACAGGGTTAATACCCCAGACCTACGGGAGTCCCCGGTGGGCTCACTGGGTGTCCGTAAGCCTTACAGTAGCCCAGCACAAGTTTCAAACAGGGTCTAGAGGACTACGGGTGGTCCCCGCCAGGTGTCACGGTGATTAAGGGGTTAGGGGACATTACATTGGCTCTTTTTATGCTTGTGTGTGTGTTTTTCAGCACCCGAGGCCATGGACGGTGATGAAGATGAGGATGGCCTTCATCGTGGCTGGCGCCAAGGGTAGTGCAAGATGTATTTATTTTATTTTATTTATTGGGATTCATGTATTGTTTTTCTGCGGGAGGGCTTAACCCCTTCATGACCAAAGCGGTATTAACCGGTAAGGTAATGAAGGGGTTAAGTCCACCCGCAAACCCCCCCCCACCGCAAGCCCTAAACACCCACCAAAGCCTACATACCCCCTTCATCCACCCCCGCTTCCCACATTAAGCCTGGTACTGTATGGTTAACCCCTTCATTGCCTTAGCGGTTAGCTGCTAAGGTAATGAAGTGGGCTGTTAATGCATATTTCCTGCTTCGGATGCATGGGGGGGGGGGGCTTCGGTGCTGATATTACTGGGTTTCAGCTCTGGGGCCCCCGGCATCAATCCGAGCCGGGAAAAGGGCCTGATTTTTTCTAAGTCCCGTATCGCCGCTCAGCTCCAGCTTCTTGCCAACTTTTGTTGGCGGAGCTATTTGGAGAAAATTTCTCCATTCTAGAACAGCGATTAGCGCCGAGATGCTGATCGGCGCTACTAGAATAAAGCGGGTTTTTAAAACTGGCGAGATATGGCTTCTCGCCACGCGCGCGGCGAGTTTCATTTTCCGCCAAAACAAAATTACGAATTTTGCTCATCTCGCCAGCTTTTCGGCATTTACTGAATTGCTGTAGGCATATTTGTCGAAAAACTGGCGAGATAGGACTTTTTGCCGTTTCCTGCATAGGCCCCATAGTATATATGTACCTCCACAACCTGTCTGAGACACATTGATGCACTTCTGAATATTTTCAATCTTTATTGTATTTATTAAAATACAGGCTGTCCTCGTTTTACGACGAACGGCTTATCCGACGCTTGTCAATGCATCCCTATGGCCCGTTTTACGACGCCCGAACGGCTTATCCGACGCTCTTACGATGCTTTAAAAAATTGCTACAAATGAACAACCAGACGGCTGCAGGCTAGGGAAATCATTCTGAACAGTCTGTGTGAAGGTTTGGTGGTGTATTTTAGGCCCTAAATCATGGCTGATCAAAGCAAAAAGCAAAGTGCTGTTACTCCAAAAAGGAATAGAAAATCTATAACTTTGGAGACCAAGAAAAACATAATAAAGCGCTCTGAGAAAGGAGAGACGAACACAGAAATTGGACGTGCCTTGGATATACCTCGCACAACTATTGTGACAATAATCAAAGACAAGGCAAGAATCCTGGAACAGATCAAGGGCTCAGCACCTATGCAAGGTACGACAATAAGGCAACGTGCTGGTCATATTGCTGAGGTGGAAAAACTCCTCATCATATGGCTGGAAGATCAATCCCAGCGTCATGTGCCCATTAGTTTAGCCTTAATTCAGGCCAAGGCTTTGAGTCTGTATGAGGACATTAAGCAACAGCATGGAGAAGGGACCACTGAGGAAACGTTCACTGCAAGTAAGGGCTGGTTTATGCGGTTTAAAGAGAGGGCAAACTTGCATAACATTAAAGTGACCGGGGAAGCTGCTAGTGCGGATGAGGAGTCAGCTAAAACCTTCCCTGTTACATTGGCCAAAATTATAGAGGACGGTGGCTATTGCGCACGTCAAGTGTTCAATGTTGATGAGACTGGGCTCTACTGGAAGAAAATGCCCAGTAGAAGCTACATTGCAAAAGAGGAAAAATCTATGCCCGGGTTTAAAGTTGCAAAGGACAGGCTGACTCTTCTGCTTGGATCAAATGCTGCAGGTGATTTCAAGCTAAAACCTTTGCTTGTTTATCATGCAGAAAACCCTAGGGCATTCAAGGGTTATGCAAAGAGCACACTTCCAGTGATTTGGAAGTCCAACCGTAAGGCATGGGTAACAGGGAGCCTTTTTGAGGACTGGTTCCAGCATCAATTTATTCCAGCTGTGCAATTATATTGCATGAACTAGAACCTCGATTTCAAAGCATTGCTGCTCCTGGACAATGCTCCTGGCCATCCCGTGTACCTGGATGACCATCATCCAAACGTCATGGTGGTGTTCATGCCCCCCAACACCACCTCACTGATACAGCCGATGGACCAGGGGGTTATCGCTTCCTTCAAGGCCTACTATCTTAGGCGAACATTTGCCCAGGCCATCAGAGCAACCGATGTGGAAGGTGGTCCAACCTTAAAATAATTTTGGAAGGGTTACAACATTCTCCATGTAGTGAGAAACATCGGAGAAGCATGGAATGAGGTGAAACAATCCAATTTAAATGGAGTTTGGCGTAATTTGTGCCCGGATTTTGTGTCTGATGTCCAAGGCCTTACAGAGACTGTTGCAGAAGTTACAGAAACTGTTGTGCAAATGGCCAGAGATCTCAACTTGGAGGTGGAAACCGAGGATATTGAGGAGTTGCTCGCCTCACATTCTAACGAGTTGAGCAATGAAGACCTCATGCAATTAGAAGAGCAAAAAATTGCTGAAGAGGAGGCCCACCAATCTGCTGATGTGGCACAGCCACAGCCACGTAAATCATTGTCAAGCAAAATGTTGGCTGCCGCATTCAAGCACATTGATAGCGCACTGGCCATATTTGAGGACAATGACCCTAACATTGAACGGAGTTCAACAGTCAGTCATGGGGTGTCTAACCAAATCAGCTGCTAGAGAGAGATCTACACGCAGAAAAGGAAAGGATCTGTCCAGAATTCAATGAAGAGGTTCTTCAAGAGGCCGAAACCTTCAACTCCACCTAAATCACTTCCAAAAAGTCCGTTGTCTGTTGAAGACCCCCCCCCCAATCATCTTCCTCCAATAACTGATGTGTTTTTTTTTTGCTCATGTACATTTCTGTACAGAGTACAGCCTAGTTTTATTTTTATAGTTTTATTTTACAGTTCTGGAATCAATAAATATAATGTTTCCATCATAATCTATGTGTGTGCTGCATATCTTATTGCTTGAGTAACATTTTCTGTGTATTTTAGCATTAAAAATGCCTACAGGAACGGAACGTTTAATTTAAACAGTGTTCCTATGGGAAAACGGGTTTCGCTTTACGACGCTTCGCTATCCGGCGCCATTTTGAGTAACGCATTGCGTCGGATAACCGAGGACCGCCTGTACAGGCTTAATTCTTCTAACTTTGTAAGCCTCTTTAAACTTAAGAAAAAGCGGAGGGGCGCGTATGAGAAGCAGTATATTTATAGATTAAAACTTGAACAGTCCCCCAACGGGACTGAACATGATGCTACAAAAACAAAAATTCCTTCTGGCTGTGTCTCCGGACTTCCCGGTCACACACTCCAATACCTCTAGCCGGTATTAAGTTTAATTTGATTTTTGTCACATATTTATGTATTTTTGTTGTGTTCAATCCCATTGAGGGACTGTTCAAGTTTTAATCTATAAAAAAATACTGCTTCTCATACGCACCTCCTCCGCTTTTTCTTTGCTTTGCATTGTGAGCTCCCTCAGGGGGGCTCACGCTTTAGGAAATTGTGGAGTTCTCCGGGGGGATGGAAGCAAGAGACATACAGTTTTGCTTTTAAACAGAGGAAAGCACGAGCGCGGATATCCCTGCATCTTCTCTGTAAACTTAAGTTGAGGTTATGGAGCGGGGGATTCACATTTGCATTTTGTTTTTTAAGGACCTACTTCTTAATGTTTTCTAATGGCTTTGATGCATGTGTACATTTTTGGGCTGTTGGGCTAGGTCAGAAAATGTCAGTAATGAGAAGTAACTCAATCTTTTAATTAGGCTATATGAATTCAGATGACCTTTTCACATGCTGATATCTCAATTATTGTTAATTTTAAAAAAAGCAGATGTTGAGCATAGGGAGAGGCCTGTAACGTTACACTCATCTGTAGTGAATCTCATGCATTAGAAGACAATCTTACTCATTATCAGCATTGGTGGCCTGATAGACTTTACACTTATGGAGTTAAAATGTATTCCATTGAATGTCAAACGTGTGATTTTGTTTATTTGGGTGCTTAATGTTTGAAAAGTACAAGGATATAGGTTTAGCAGTTACAGTTGAATATACAGTATAATAAGCAAATTTTGAAATAACCGATAATATTTTATTCTAATATAGTGCGGACAGTCTAAACAGCACTGTTATTTACAGGAATAGAGAAAACACCTCGTGGAGGAGAAAGACGCGGTGCATCGCGTCTTTCTCCTCCACGAGGTGCTTTCTCTCATCTGCTGTTCCCGGTCGCACGCCGGGTTGCTGGATCAGCCGAATACCACCCCACCGCCGGTCATAGACCGCCCTCACGACGGATGAGTCGTTCGAGGGTTGGCGGTGCTGCACATCAAGAAATTTGCCACGGGCACGGCATTGACAGCTACACCTGGGTGAGTCTCTCAATATTTATATCATAGTGCTCCAGGGGGAGCCAAGTCATTGTAAGAGACCACCATCATCCGGTGAGCTTTGCCTTAAACCCACAACATATATATTGGATTGGCTATTGGTCCAGCAACTGAAAAGTATATACTTCTTGAGCACCTAGCTGGTTCACTTGTGTACCTGTTTTTCCTTTACAGGAATAGAGCCCTAGTCCCAAATTGTTTAAAATTTAATTTTAAGGAAAGAAAAGGAGTTAAGAGGACTACTAGACTTTGGACTTAAAGCAGCAATACTACGTTCCAACTTTTTTTCTTACATTTCTTTTTTTATTATTTTTATATGTGAAGCATGTGACAATGTCTAATTCTACATTCACCTAAACTAGCAATCTTATGGTGCTCCTTTAATAAGTGTCAAAATCCTGATTGTGTGGCTAACATGATGGCTGCTTCAGTCAGAGTAACAGCAGCTACAATGTATCCTTATATTACTAAGATGACATCATTTATTGTTACAATTTACAGCTCAAACTGCTGGGAACATTCGCAACAAATTATCCCTAATAGGAAAGTGTTGCAAAGATCTTGCACTGCTTTGGAGGTGGGTTAAAACCTTCTATAGAAATCAAAGGATGCTTTAAAACTCTTTAAAAATGGCATTCAGAGATTAACAAAAACAAAAAAAGTCACTATTATCTAATATTTCAGAACTGATTTATTTAAAATAATAATAAGATTGCACATGTTTTACTGCTTTAAAAAACTCTATTTTCAATACTACTTAGGACAATGCCTCCCCATCTAGACTCAAGACTTGTGTGTCAGCAAAAAATACATGTTAAATCACAAGTGCGTTATCTTTTGTTGACACCATGTTACTATCTACCTGGAATTAGCTTTATATGACATCATAATGGTTTATAAAAGACTACATAAGTGCTGGTCTAGCTATCACTCCAACAAATACTGTCTTGTCATGTCTCATGCTGACGTGCTGGTTTTAAAATAGCTGCAGATATATTGAAATAAAGTGGAACCAATGGGCTTCAAGATACCAATCTCTTACCATCAGAACAAGGTAAGATGAGAGAATAAGCCTGATCTTATAATAAGTGTGAGGGGTGTGGATGTAAAGTTACCGGTTTATTTGGAATATATTTAACTTAAGCCTGCTCCTTGACCAACAGCAATATCCTTATGGACAAGGTTTGAAGACGGGAAACGAAAGTTATGATGGTTGTTCTTTTATAATAATATTAGGACAACTGATTATTGTCATCTTTCCTTTTTGTATAGTGAGACACACAACTTCTTTCTCTTGTAAAGTAGAAGTATTTATGTTATTGGAGATAAATAGGTAGTGTGTCTTACAAAGACATGCCACAGGCCAGAGTCTTGTGGTTGGTTTCTATCTGGCAGTGTAACAGACAGCAGTAAATATTTATTTATTTATAAAATATTTTACCAGGAAGTAATACATTGAGAGTTACCTCTCGTTTTCAAGTATGTTCTGGGCACAGAGTTAAGACAAATAATACATGGTTACAAATATAGTTACATAAATGAAGAGGGTATACATTATATACAAGACATTGCATGCACAGTTAAAGATAATATATATTATGGGCGTATGAAACAGTTACAGACCAGATTAAAATGTAAGACAGCCTTAGATTTGAAAGAACTTAAACTGGTGGTGGATGTAAGAGTCTCTGGTAGGTTGTTCCAGTTTTGGGGTGCACGGTAAGAGAAGGAGGAACGGCCGGATACTTTGTTGAGCCTTGGGACCATGAACAGTCTTTTGGAGTCAGATCTCAGGTGATAGGTGCTGCATGTGGTAGGAGTGAGGACAATATAGAGACCCAGAGCATCAACACAGATAAGCTCCCCACATCAAAATGTAGATTTAACAGTTAGTAAAAAGGGTATATAATCCCAAAACATGCCGTATTGTGTTTTCTTACACATCACACACTCTTTCACTCTCCAGTTTCAATCTCTATTGGACACCATACACTCTGTCAATCCTCATTGGGTTATGCTATCTCCCCACATATTGTACATGAACAAACATCATACATCCTAGCATTCCACTTTAATTGTTGTATATAGCATTTAGCTGCCTACCAGAAGCTTATCCGTAATAATGAAAGAACATTCTGCCTCTCACAAAAGCCCACAAAAAATAGTTTTGGAAAAACCTGTGATGAGCTGTGTTTCTTGGCCTGCTAGTATCCATCTAGGTCAGGGTTTTCTTGTAGATTAATTGCCTCTCTTAATTGTTCTCTTTAGCCTAATAATCAGATGACTACCATTCTCTGTGCATGTAGTCATAAATGGTCAATTGAAAGTTAAAAGCGAACTATCCAGCCGTTTCCATAATGCAAGGACTAATGGCCAACCACTGAAATAATCGCAAATCATATTTGAGAATTAGAATGATAACAAAACACTTTATCACTTAACACCAGTGACCATGTGGAGCTCATTATCACTGAATAGATGGCTATTACATTCCAACACATCTCCTGTGACATCATGTGTGCTATTTTAACCCCTTCACAGCTCCAGTGACCAACATTCCATTGCAACACACTGCTTTTTACTAGCCCTGTGGCTCTGAAGATATACAATGTTTTTAGTAAGGAAGGTTATAACCATAGCTGGGTGAAATATGCCACAAAAAAGTTAATCGACTGCCACGTTTCCATTAACAATTTTAATAAAAAAAATTGCCATACCAATTAATATTTCTTCATAATGTTTGTAGCGCATGAATCAACACTTTTTAAACCCCAAGGACATTTACATGTTCAGAACGTGTTCATTGCACTGTAGGTAGATATGCAGCAACTTTCGTAAGTTCAGCCTCAGAAATATGCTGCTGGATGTCAAAAATCATTTCCTTGCTGAAAGGTTTGAAACAATGGAAATATATATTATATATATATATATATATATATATATATATGTGTGGTGTTGGATGCGCAACGATATCAAAATAAGTAATTCAATACAGATAATTAAATGCTGCCTCAGAATTCCTAACCGCACACTCAGGTTAATATATATAAAACAGACAGAATGAATAACGGGAGCAGATCAAAATATCAGTAATTAATAAAATAATACACAATGTGTCACAGAAGGTGTTCGGGGTAGTAACCAAGTCCCAATTTTCTTGGTCCTAACGAGAATGAAAAAAGGGCTACAATAGTGAAGTATGAAACAGCAACTTTATATAGAAATAGCAAATTGGCTACTTACAACATAGCTGATAAAACAGGCAGTGTGGGTGTGTCACCTCACAGACAATCAGCGTACAGATCAGCTGGCTCCCACTCTGCTTGGAATCCTCCTTGCCTGGAGTTTTTAACTCCTGCAGTGCTGTTTTGCTCTGCTCGATCAGGTGCTGCTTCAGCAGTGTAGTTACCTCTCTGGTGTTGGAATTCCCCGTCTGACTACCACAATCACGTGGCTATGATGTTAGATGCCAATGTCCACAGCAGTAACTGCACGTTCGTAACACACTGACTATGGAACTATATAATGTTCTCTGGAGCCAAACATTTGATTCGTAAATAGATATAGCTTATAAAAGCATTAAAATAAATGCAGAGTAAAAGATGTAAAGCTCTACGCGTTTCGTTCCTAGCATGTGAATTTCCTCAGGAGAAAACATTTGTGGTAGTCAGACAGGGAATTCCTCTAAATCAACTTCTTCAATTTTCACTAAATTGGCAAAAAAAAGCCTACAGTAGATCTCATTTCAGCATCAAAACATTTTAAGCATTTCAAAAAGTAGGCTTCACAATGTTGCTACTACAGTAGGTTTTACTATCAGACAAAATCCCATTTCCCAATAGAGACTATAAAATATCTCTGGTAACCCAGCCCATTCAGGGAGAATATTTAAACCGTTTGAAGGCAAAATGTAATATGTTACAGGGACAATAAAGGAATGATGAGTTGGTACCAACTCATGTGCGGGCAGGGCCGCCAACAGAAATCATGGGGCCTGGGACAAATGAAATGAGCAGGGCCCCCCAACCCCCCAAACCCATAGTGCCCCCCCCGTACCCATAGAGCCCCCCCCCCCGAACCCATAGTGCACCTACCTCAAAAAAATATCTTTTGGCGCGCAACTTTTACTTAACTGTTTTCTTATTGTGATACAGAAAAAAACATTACAATGCAACCTGTTTATTTTTATATTCTCAACAAAAGACAGATGACTGCCTGTCTGGGTGGGTGAGTGACTGGGTGAGTGCGAGAGTGAGTGGGTGAATGCGAGAGTGAGTGGGTGCAAGAGTGAGTGAGTGGGTGCGAGAGTGAGCGACTGGGTGGGTGAGAGTGAGCGACTGGGTGGATGAGAGACTGAGTGACTGGGTGGGTGAGAGAGTGAGTGACTAGGTGGATGAGAGAGTGAGCGACTGGGTGGGTGAGAGAGTGAGTGACTGGGTGGGTGAGAGAGTGACTGGGTGGGTGTGATATTGAGTTACTGCGTGGGTGAGAGTGTTAGTGACTGGGTGGGTGAGAGAGTGAGTGACTGGGTGGGTGAGAGAGTGACTGGGTGGGTGAGATAGTGAGTGACTGGGTGGGTGAGAGAGTGAGTGACTAGGTGGATGAGAGAGTGAGCGACTGGGTGGGTGAGAGAGTGAGTGAGTGACTGGGTGGGTGAGAGAGTGACTGGGTGGGTGTGATAGTGAGTGACTGCGTGGGTGAGAGAGTGAGTGACTGGGTGGGTGAGAGAGTGAGTGACTGGGTGGGTGAGAGAGTGAGTGACTGGGTGGGTGAGGCGCGTGCAGCGTCCTGGTGGGTGCGCTTCGTGCGTGCCTGGGTGGGTGCCTGCGTGGGTGGTGGGTGCCTGGCGGCGCCCCTGGGTGGGTGCGAGCGAGTGCCTGGGTGCGATAGTGCGTGCCGGGGTGGGTGAGAGAGTGAGTGACTGGGTGGGTGAGAGAGTGAGTGACTGGGTGGGTGACTGAGTGACTTGACTGAGTGAGCAACTGGGTGGGTGACTGGGTGGGTGACTGGGTGCGTGGGTGGGTGAGAAAGTGAGTGACTGGGTGGGTGACTGAGTGACTGGGTGGGTGACTGAGTGACTGAGTTGGTGGGTGACTGAGTGAGCAACTGGGTGGGTGACTGAGTGACTGGGTGGGTGACTGGGTGGGTGGGAGAATGCATGCGTGGGTGGGAGAGTGCAAGCATGGGTGGGAGAGTGAGTGAGTGAGTGGGTGGGAGAATGAGTGGGTGGGAGAGTGAGTGGGTTAGTGACTGGGTGGTGGGTGACAGTGACAGGGTGGTGGGTGACAGTGACAGGGTGGTGGGGGACAGTGTTGTGTGATAGTGAAGATAAAGGCGCTAGCACTAATAGTGTTCACTCCTAATGTACAGTGAATATATTAAACCAAGTGATACAAATTAATTCAGTGAAAAACGTGATTATAACGTGAAAAAATAAATGAATTAAAACCCCCTGCTCAAACCCAGCTGGTAGGGACTGGTTTCGCTGGTCCCCCAATTTGTAGAAATCCGTTCACAATCCAGGGGGAGCACATAAGGGAAATAAAACAAAAATGCAATCTAAGTGCAGACAATATGACAACCTCCGGTTGGCCGCAATACGTCACTTCCGGTTGATGTTTCTGGGTCTACAATCTCCGTCCCGCCCACTGGAGGAGAGAAGCAGGGACGGAGATTGTAGACCCAGAAACATCAACCGGAAGTGACGTGTCGCAACTAACCGGAAGTGACGTGTCGCAACTAACCGGAAGTGACGTGTCGCAACTAACCGGAAGTGACGTGTCGCGGCCAACCGGATGTGACGTGACGGCACGGCGCACCTCAGAGGGAGTCCGGGAGGTGGAGAGCTCAACCTAGCGGCGTCTCACACAGAGATTGTAGACCGGAGGCGGGGGGTGAGCCAGATGTCCACAGCATTCTCTCTTCCATCACAGTATTGTGATATATGCATTATTTGAATGGTTTTATTGTAAGTGTTCATTTTTTAACCCTATAAAAGTTACGTGTTTTATGATTGGTCTGCACTATGGATATCTTTTCTTCCTTACATACACCGCTGTTTTGCTGAGATTGGAGGTCTTCATCACAACTGAAATAGAGGTCTTCCCGCAAAGAAAAGTGTTCCCTATTGCCCGTATTTTATCTACATCTTGTAGAGTAGGCTGGACTAAAGAGCCAAGACACATTATATTATTCACCGATTGTCATATTGTCTGCACTTAGATTGCATTTGTGTTTTATTTCCCTTATGTGCTCCCCCTGGATTGTGAATGGTGGGGGACAGTGACAGGGTGGTGGGTGACAGTGACAGGGTGGTGGGTGACAGTGACAGGGGGGTGGGTGACAGTGACAGGGTGGTGGGTGACAGTGACAGGGGGTGAGTGACAGTGACGGGGGGGGGGGTGACAGGGGGGGGGGGGTGGGTGACAGTAACTGGGTGGTGGGTGACAGTGACTGGGTGGTGGGTGACAGTGACTGGGTGGGTGACAGTGGGTGGTGGGTGACAGTGACAGTTGAGTGAGTGACTTACCCTGACCGGGTGGGTGCTGCTTCCTGCTTCCTTGCCACTTCCCCCCTGCCCCCAATGTCCCCAATGTCCCCTTGGCAGCTGCCTGGGGTGGGAGGTGGGCAGGGGGGGGGGCACGGGAGGTGGGCGCGGGAGGTGGGCTTGGGGGGCGCATGGGAGGTGGGCAGCTGGGGGGGGCGAGATGCCGGGCGGATGCAGCATCCTCCGCGGCTCCTGCTGCATGGGGCGCACGCGGGGGGTGCAGGTTTGGCGCTTCCCCGCCCTCCATCCCAAGTGGGGATCGAGGAAGCGAGGGGGGGGAGCGGAGCGGGCCGGGCCAAGTCAGGCCAGGCCCACAGGCAGCAGGCAGGGCCCACAGGCAGCAGGCAGGGCCCACAGGCAGCAGGCAGGGCCCACAGGCAGCAGGCCGGGCCCACAGGCAGCAGGCAGGGCCCACAGGCAGCAGGCAGGGCCCACAGGCAGCAGACAGGACACCCTGCGGGACCTCGGCTCTGAGCATGCGCAATCGCCGCCATTTAAAAAAAAAAGAAAAACTTTTTAGTTTTATTTTAAATATAACGGCCAGGGCCGCGCAGGGGCCCGGCGGCCGGGGCCCTCCTGACTCCCGGGGCCCGGGACGCCCGTGCCCTTTGTCCCCCGCTGTTGGCGGCCCTGTGTGCGGGTCTTGCCAGCCGAATGCACAGTGCATTGATCATTTTCTTTACCTTTGTGTGCATTTGGTATCTGTTATTGATGTTACAGACACAACATATTATGTTATTCTATAATAATCATTATTTCTGGCTGTTAGCCAGTCTGGCATACGCTTCCACTTCATCTGTGCAGCTGCTTCCTTCTCTTACCACTTAAAGCTGCAGATACACAACTACTGTAGGTTCCAGACTGAACTCTGTTCGAACACATTTCAAACGTGTTCTGCCTTAATTTTGTTCTACATATTACATGTTATACAGAAAATATAGATTAGGAAGTAGTAATAATAACTGTACTGTAGTTTGAATGTTCAAACGATATAACACTACAATAGACTTGTGTATAACTGTATCCATTTGTATATATAAAACATTTCAAACCAAGTTATTGCAAGGCATCCATACTGTATCTGGCATACAAATACAAATGTACATTGTCATCAAAATATATTCATATGTAATATGTCATCAGTCCTCTGTCTGGTTTAATTAGCCGAAGGTTTCGAGCTTCAATCAGTAAGAGTAGGAACACATTTCACACGGTAATGGAAAAAGAATTATACAAACAATTCAATCCTACTTTACCTCACTGTTCCCTGGTAAATATGTGCTTGTATTTGTATTTAATTTGTTTTTTCCCTACTGCATGTAATCACAGTTGTCCTGCAATGCAATTTCAGCACCTCTTGCAGTGAAGGAGTTAATTCTGTAACTCAATACTAAATACTTTCAGGCTGACCTATGCCTTTCCTCCAACCTCACTGTAGACTCAGAATGCATCTCAGTAATACAGTACTCGACTTGTGTTTTATATTGTATATGGTCATCAGCGTCAATGGCATTTCTGTCACCGTTTAGCAGAAGCCCATGACTACGGATTGATACATTGTTTAAAAATATTGTGACTTTTCTTGCGCAGCGCCAAAAATATAATATTCCTGAACATGCATCCATTGTGTTTCAGTGTGTTTTTAACTATTTCATTTTCTCCTGTCATGTGTTAATCAGTTGAAGACTGCCCCAAACACACAATATTTACATATGTAATATATAAACAAACAATTGATTAACGGAGGAAGAAGTGCATAGGCGGCTTGATAAAATGAAAGGAAATAAAGCACCTAGCCGTGATGGAATGTACCTAAGGAGCTAAATTGAGTAATAGCCAAACCATTACAGTTAATATTTATATATTTAATATAGGACTCCATTTCCACAGACTCAGTACCACAAGACTGGTTTAAAGTAGACTTCGTTCCTATATTTAAAAGGGAGCACAACAGGAAGTACAAACCTGTAAATCTGACATCAATAGTGGGGAAGCAACTTGAAGGTTTAATACGGGATACTATTCAGGAATACCTAATGGAAAACAAAATTATTAATACTAGTCAGCATGGATTTATGAAGGATAGATCATGCCAAACTAACCTTATTTGTTTATTTGAGCAGGTAAGTAGGAATTTAGACCAGGGTAATGCTGTTGATGTGGTCAACTTAGATTTTGCAAAGGCTTTTGATACGGTACCACACAAGAGGTTAGTGTACAAAATAAAGAAAATTGGACTCAGTAATAATATATGCACCTGGATTGAAAACTGGTTAAAGGACAGACAACAGAGGGTTGTCATAAATGGAACTTTTTCAGGTTGGGCTAAAGTCGTGAGTGGAGTACCTCAGGGATCAGTACTGGGACCCCTGCTTTTTAACTTGTTTATTAATGATCTTGAGGTTGGCATCGAGAGCAAAGTCTCCATCTTGTCTGATGATACTAAATTGTGTAAGGTAATAGAATCAGAGCAGGGTGTAATTTTTCTTCAGAAGGACTTGGAGAGACTGGAAACGTGGGCAGGTAAATGGCAGATGAGGTTTAATACAGACAGTCCTCGCTTTACAACGAATGGCTTATCCAACGCTATGCAATGCATACCCATGTTCATTTTTACAACGCCAAAATGGCTTATCAATGCTCTTACAACGCTTTGCAAAGTTGTTTATGTGTATATAATATATATTATATAATATAATATTATATTATACTATATAATATATTATATTATTATATTTTATGTTATATTATATATATAATACAGTATATACACTATATAATTTATGTGTGTGCTGAGTATCATATTACGTACAAAGTACCTGCCTAAACAAGTAAGAGAACCCCTTTTCAACAAGCACTCATATTGGGATTGATACAAGAAAGTTAATTAAAAATACCTTTATTAGTGTATATGGGTAGAATAAGTGAAGTACATAAACACTCAACACAATTAAAATACGTATTAAACTAAATGTCTCTAAGTCTGAATCGTAGACTACTAGAGGTTGGTATTTGAAGGAATATGATGTATCTGGCACCATGTGCAATAAAGAGTTTTGATATCGCAATGTAAGTTGGATAGGGTGCCTCAGTGTGATGTGTGTATTGTTGTTGAAAGGGTCTGGTGTGTGTTACATAAGTAGAGGTGTCAATCACACTGCTTTCAAATCACATCTGATTAATATGTGGTTAATGGTAGTCTGTAAAGTGTAATATAGCTAGTACATTACTGGCCAGACCAACATAGTATATGCTGATTATGGCCTAGTGGGAGTCGATTGTTAAAGAGACCACCAAGGGGTTAATGTGTGTCCTTCAATGCAACGCTGGATAGATTAAAATGTCAAAGAAAAAGGCTACTATGTAGCTAGGGGTGGTGAGGCTATATTGTGGGAACTATTACTGTGTATCAATGTTATAGTTGGTTCCCCCTGGTCAGTAATTTTTCCAAGGTTATAATAGCCTCACATGTGTTCAAACCAAATTAATGTAGTAAATAGATAAATACATAATGAAATGAATCACTGCTCGTATCCCCTGTGAAGGTGGCAAGTGTATATCTGAATAGGCTTGCTGGTATACAGATAGAAAAAACTGGCCAATTATAGACGGTTTACTTCAGCTGCCTATAGGACAAGGAGCACTCTATCTCTGCAGGCTTATGTGGATGGTTTCACATTTATCTTATAGGGCGAGTGCGCCCTGTCTGCTGGGTAGAGACACTAAGGTATTATAGAGATGGTGCCCTGCAGCCGCTCGGTAAAGTACCCCCTACAATACAGGGGTGCTGTTGGGGGCTGCTATCTCGGAGCGTTTAGTCTCTGCTCACGAGTGGCGACATTTGTTGAGTTTCCGCCCGGCATGGTGTATTCATGAACACCGCTGTGAGTAAAGTTGCCGGGTGGAGCTCGGAGTGAAGCTGCGGCTATTGTCCGCGCTCTCTAGACAGACGTCGCCGCACCAATGCACGTGCTGACGTCACAGAGGACCGCCCACCGACGTACGTTTCGCGTCACACTGACGCTTTCTCAAGGTGGCCACCTACCGAGCGGCTGCAGGGCACCATCTCTATAATACCTTAGTGTCTCTACCCAGCAGACAGGGCGCACTCGCCCTATAAGATAAATGTGAAACCATCCACATGAGTCTGCAGAGATAGAGTGCTCCTTGTCCTATAGGCAGCTGAAGTAAACCGTTTATAACTGGCCAGTTTTTTCTATCTGTATACCAGCAAGCCTATTCAGATATACACTTGCCACCTTCACAGGGGATACGAGCAGTGATTCATTTCATTATGTATTTATCTATTTACTACATTAATTTGGTTTGAACACATGTGAGGCTATTATAACCTTGGAAAAATTACTGACCAGGGGGAACCAACTATAACATTGTTACACCTTAACAGTTCCCACAATATAGCCTCACCACCCCTAGCTACATAGTAGCCTTTTTCTTTGACATTTTAATTTATCCAGCGTTGCATTGAAGGATATACATTAACCCCTTGGTGGTCTCTTTAACAATCGACTCCCCCTCGGCCTATCAGTCATAGACTATTGTGTCTGGTCCATAGATGTACTAGCTATATACACTTTACGACTACCATTAACCCACTATTATCAGATGTGATTTGAAAGCAGTGTGAATTGACACCTCTACTTATGTAACACACCCATACCCTTTCACAACAATACACACATCACATGAGGCACCCTATCCACTAACATTGCGATATCAAAACTCTTTATTGCACCATGGTGCCAGATACATCAAGTCCTTCAAATACCAACCTCTTAGTATTCTACATCAGCTTAGAGTACATTTAGTTTAATCCTATTTTAATTGTGTTGAGTGTTTATTACGTTCCCTTATTCCTAACCCTATACACTAATAACAGGTCATTTTTACATTAACTTCTTTATCAATCCAGATATAGTGCTTTGTTGAAAAGGGGTTCCTACTTGTTTACGGCTAGTACTTTGTACGGTTCAATGAGCCTCGTCAACCCCTGGCACCGATCACAGACATAGCCTAGAGCTTACCATCCTTTCCCCCTTCACCCCTATCTTTGACACTGAGTATCATCTTGCAGCATCACATTATTGTGTATTTTAGCATTAAAAAATGCCTTCATGACCGGACCCTTTAATTTAAACAGTGTTCCTATGGGACACCGTGTTTCGCTTTAAGACGTTTCCGCTATCCAACGCCATTTTGAGTAACGCATTGTGTCGGATCACCGAGGACTGCTGTACAGATAAATGTAGGTTATAGCATTTGGGATGTCAAGTAATAAAAAGACGAATTACAACACATTCAAATGGTGAATAATTGGGGGAATCTGGATGGAGAGGATTAGAGTGCTTTAGACAAAGCTACAATAGGCACCCAAGTCCATGCAGTTAGCTCCAAGGTCAAGCAAATTCTTATCTTGCATCAACCGGCAGATGGATGGAGGGAAGCAACATAATTATGCCCTTTTTTTTTACAACATTAGTAAGACACACCTGGAATATTGAGTACATTTTGGGCACCAATCCTAAGAAATAGACATTATTGGACTAGATAGAGTTGCAGAACATGAGCCACACAACTTAATAAGGCAGAGTGGAGCATTCAAACTTATGAGAGGGCTAGTTTTAAAAATTAATTTATTTACATATGAACAAAGGCGTCAAGAGGGGATAAGATACTATTACACACATATAATTTCGGGACAAAAAAAAGAAAAAAAAATGCAAGAGCTTCAATAACTATTCTCCACGGTAACAATAGAACTCGGGGCACCCTTAGGTTTGAGGAAAGAGATTCACCTGCAACAAAGGGAAGGGTTCTTTACAGTAAGGAAGTTAAAATGTGTGAATTCCACCCATTGGAGAATTTGATGGCAGATACAATACAACTCTACTCCTCTGGTGTTAACCCCTCCAACCTCATACCATCCCCTGCCCACCCTCCCCCCCCCCTCTCTCTCCCTTTCTCCCTGTGTCCCTTTGTAATGCCTCGCTCCCTCTCTACAGTTTCCCGTCTCGTGATTCTCTTCTCTTCTTTCTCCTCTCCCTGCCTTCTCTTTCTATAAACGCGACCTGTCTCACTCGATCGACTCTCTCTGAAGCTCCCTCCTCTTATGGTGGCCTTTCCTTCTCCCACACTCCGCGCCTGATGCGAGGGGTGGAGGGTGGGCTCCTGCTCTCTCTCTCTGCCTTACCTCTCCTACACTATTTATTCGCCACCCTCCTTGCTTCCCTCCTTGAGGTCACACTGTCGAGATCTTCTCTCCTCTCCTGTTCATGTTCGGTCGGCATGTATTGCCCCCTACCTCACTCATCCCACTTCTGCTTTCTCTCTCACTTTGAATCCTGGCTCTCTCTTCTTCCTCCCTCAACTCCCTGTTCGTCTCTTCTCCTTGGGGACTCATTGCCCATGGATGCCCCTCTCCTCCACCTTGGGCTTTTCCCGTCTTTGTTTCTTCTTTCTCTAAAACAAACCAAAAATCTCTTCTTGTTTGGGCCTTCCAAAGCAGTGGCCCTGTCCCCTCCCCCCACCTGAGACCCATTGCTTCCGACTCTGGATTCATGTCCCCCGGCAATTCTGGTAGCCCCTTTATTTTTCCCAGCCTAAGCTCCCTGGAAGCCCCATATCTGTCGAAAGACGGTGAAAGTCTCGAAAGTAGCCAGGAAAAAGAGGGCATGTAGTAAGAAGGTTGAGGGTAACGTAACGATTAAAACTAGAAGGAGATGTGGAGGAAGATGCTCCAACGAGAAAGCTTAAAGATGGCAGCACATAGAGACAGTTAACGGTTCTATTCCAATTCATTCTGGTTGCAGGAGGAAATGTGACGACAGATCCCACATAATTCCCCACTTAAAATGATTTCCTCGGACAAAGATGCAGGGAAATGGGGGGAAGATTGCAAGAGCCAGAAAACGGCGGGAGAGATCTAACAACAACGGGATCCGGGAGAGGACAATACGGTCAGAGAAGGGTCTGACCACACCTCATCTCATTTTCTCTATCTCGCTTCTTCCCTTCTCCACCTCCATCTACCCCCCGGTTCTGCAGAAAACCGCGCTCTATTCACTTACCTGACTTTGGTCCACGTTACACTCCTCCCTCCTCTCTAAGCTCTGCTACAGCCCTGACAAATGGTCAGGAACTAACAACTCTGCCTTGTCCTCCTCTCTTGATCTACATGCCCCCGCTTTCTCTCTGCCGCACTCGCCCTTTTAACCAGACCCTGGTTAAATTCCCACACGCGCAGGCTGCGTTCCTCTCCACTCGTTCCTCTGAACGCCTCTGGAGGAAATCTCATACTCTCGCCGACTTCCTTCACTACAAAATTTATGCTACCTGTTATCAACTCTGCCCTCTCGCAAGCTAAACAAGCCAACTTTTCTTCACTATATCAACATTGCACAAGTCTAACCCAACCATGTTCTCTGTCTTTGATACTTACACTCAAACCACCTTCAGCTGCCTCTCCTTCCTCATCTATCCGCTCAGGACTTGCTGACTATTTTTAAGGAAAAGGTGGAATCCATACGTCAGAACATCCCCTCTGTTTCTCCTCCCTCCTACACTTCTTACCTAACTGCTCACTCTTGCCTCCTGATATCTGTTCCACTGTCTCGAAGGAGGATGTGTCGCGTTGATCGCCTCTTCTCTCCTCTAACCACTTGCCTCTGACCCCCTTCCCTCCAACTACTAAACCTCTTGGCCCTACTCATAATCCCTACGCTCACAGCACTTTTTAAACTCCTCCTCTGCGCTGAACCTTTCCATCCTCCTTCAACAGCACATGCACCTACCCATTACTCAAAACAAGCAACTGATCCGCCTGTCTTCTAACTATCGGCCTGTCTCCCTCTCTGCCTTTGCCTCTAAACTCCTTGAACGGTCTTGTATTCGCTCGCTTGCTCCATTTTCTTCAACAACCTATTCTCTCCTAGAACCCTCTACAACTGGCTTCAGTAATGCCCACTCCATTTCCCGCCCGGAAACACCACGTAAACCTCACCATACTGACGACCTCCATGCTGCCAAAGACAAGGTCATTACACTCTGCCATATAACTCGACCTCTCTGCTGCGCATTTGAACACGTTACCACCCTCTTCTCCTTCAATTCTCCATACTCTTGCATTCGGAACAAAGCTCTATTCTGGATCTCATCCATAACCTCTCCCCTCCCATACGTACTTTCAGTGTCTCTTCTGCTAATACCTCCTCCTCCTCTATTGATCCTCTGTGGGTACCCCAGGGCTCTGTCCTGGGACCTCTTCTCTGTTCTCTGTTATCACTCTCTCTAGTGACCAATAACATCTTTTGTGTTTAATTATCACCTCTATGCTGACACACACAATATATTTTCTCAACACCCACCTTACCTACTGTACAACCAAGTTTTGATGTCTCGCGCTTATCATCCCTGGATGGCCTCACAGCGCCTAAACTCAACATGGCTAAACAGAGCTCCTCATACTTCCTCCCAACCTGGCCCTTCTACCTCCTTCCACATTACTGTTGGACTACGATCATTCACCCAGTAGCCAAGCACGCTGCCTTGGGGTCACAGTCGACTCCCTCTCACATTTGCCCTCAACATCAAACATTTCTAAACACTTGCGCTTTTTATTCCTCCGCAATTAACAAAGATAACGCCCCTTTCCTCTGTTGCTCGACTTGCTAAACTCTGACTCAGCCCTCATTCTCTCCTCGTCTTGATTACTGTACCCTCCGCTGCCGGCCTTCCTGCCTCTTCCACCTTCCCCTGCCAATCTATCCTACACTGCTGCCAAACACTCTACCTTTCTAGATCTGTCTCAGCATCTCCCCTCCTGAAATCCTCCCCTGGCTTCCGATCAATCCCGCATCTCACACTCCTTCTTCTCCTCACTTTTAAAGCTTTACACTCTTTCTGCGCCCCTCTTTACATCTCGCCTAATTCTCGTTATGCACATCCGACTCTTGCGTTTCTCAAGGATGTCTTCTTTCTTCGCTACCCCTTTGTATCTAAGCCCTCTCCCGCCTTAAACTTTTATTGACTCCCTCACCTCGGAATGCCCTTCCCCTCAGTACCCGACTAGCACACCCTCTCATCCACCTTAAGACCCACCCTTAAGACACACTTGCTTAGAAAACATAATGAATAGCACTGTGGATTCTGAACATATCACATAAGCTTGGCCCCTGCAGATGCACTTACCAGAACCCTCCTCCTACTGTCTCTGTACGTTCTCCCTACCTACTCTACCAATTAGACTGTAAGCTCCTCGGAGCAGGACTCCTCTTTCTCTCTTATGTCGAAAGCACTTATTCCCATGATCTGTTATTTATATTATCTGTTATTTATTGGATTACCACATGTATTACTGCTGTGAAGCGCTATGTACATTAATGGCGCTATATAAATAAAGACATACAATACAATACAATATTTGTTCAAAAAAAGTTTGGACGTCTTTTTAGATAAGAAAGGTATACAGGGATATACCAAATAAGTATACATGGGAAGGATGTTGATCCAGGGATTAATCCGATTGCCAATTCTTGGAGTCAGGAAGGAATTTATTTTTCCCCTTATGAGATATCATTGGATGATATGACTTTGGGGGGTTTTCTTTGCCTTCCTCTGGATCAATAAGTATAGATACATGATAAAATATCTGTTGTTTAATTTTAGCATAGGTTGAACTTGATGGACGGAAGTCTTTTTTTCAACCTCATCTACTACAATGTAACTATGTAACTATATAGTAAGCCCCAATACACAACCCACCCCCTGTGCCCCCACATAAAACCAATATTTCTTTTTATAGACCCAAGATTAATACCAAAGGCCAGCAGGGGTACCCGGGAGGTTCCCACGGGTGTCCGGAGGCCCTCGGGTGGTCCCTGCTAGGTTCCGTGGGCCTCCAGGTCGTCCCTGCAGGTGTCCATGGGCCCCAATGGGGTCGAAGGGTGGTCCCTTGGGGTCCCTGGGTTGTCCCCACAGGTGTCTGGAGGCCCTTGGGTGGTCCCTGCGGGTCCCCACGACCCCCACAGCGGTGCATTCCCCGGTTCCTCCCCAAAGGTGTCCGTGGGCCCTCAGGTGGTCCCTGTGGGCATCCGTGAGTCCTCGGGTAGTCCCCGTGGGTCCCCACTGGCCTGCGGTACCATTCATGTATTTAAAAAAAATAAACATGGCCTACATTTCAAAGCAGGAAACAGGGGGTCTCCGGACCTGAAACCAATGCGGGTCTGCTCCGGAGATCCCCTGCTCATCTACACTAGTCATAAATTTAAATTCCAATATGTAGTAAGCACCATTAAACAACCCACCCCCTGTGCCTCCACATAAAACCAATATTTATTTTTATAGACACAGGATTAATATCACAGGCCGGTGGGGGCTCCTGGGTCGTCCCCACGGATGTCCGCAGGGCCCCACAGTGCACCCCGTTGGATTCCCATGGGTGTCTGGGGGCCCTCGGGTGGTCACTGATAGGCTCCATGGGCCTCCAGGTGATCCCCACGGGTGTCTGGGGATCCCTGGGTGGTCCCCACGGGTGTCTGGTGGCCCTTGGGTAGTTCCCACAGGTGTCTGTGGGACAACGGGTGGTCCATGCGGGCCTCCACAGATGTCCGTTGGTCCTCAGGTGGTCCCTGTGGGCGTCCATGGGTCCTCGGGTGATCCCCGTGGGTCCCCGCTGGCCTGCAGTACCATTCCTGTATTTAAAAAATAAATAAACATGGCCTACATCATTTCAATGAATATAACACCTACCCCCCCCCCCCACAAACAACATGCATAAACAAACAACATGATAAGCTACAGTACTATAGCAGTCAATGGTCCCTAACAAAATCATTACAAAAGGCTTACTATCCAAAATACACAATAATAAAACCTACAGTATACAAGCACCTAAACCCCCAAACTGTAAAATTAAAAGCAATAGGCAATCAATTAATTACCTAAATAAAACCACTAACCAAACAATCAATTAAATAAATCACACCACTAGCCCAAAAAAATGAATTTAATATCTAAAAGAACTAACAACACAACAATTAATTAATACAACCACATGACAACACCAATTTAAATCAGTAACCAACAAAATACATATTAAATAAAAACGCAAAACAAACTGAAAAATAAAATAAAAATTCAAGCCATCACAATTCGAAACAATTTAATCAAAACAATAAAAATACATAGAAAATATAACAGTCAATAGAAGAAATGCATTTGCCAAAAAAATCATTGGCTATTACTGTATTCATCTGTACCCTAAACAGGTAAAGATTAATACATTAGCAGTCAATGGGCAAATGAAAAACATAAGAATAGAAAAATCCAATGAAAAATCCTGTAAAAATAAAAGTACATACATTCAATATTTCTCTTACCTTTAGAAGCATTGACCCTCTGAATCCTGGGGAATCAAGAAGCTCTTGTCCGGTGATGTCACGAAACACAATCCTACGCCATCCACGGTGAAGATCCCGGCCAGGTAACAAAATTCTTCCTCCTTTCATCTTCCATCCTCTTCTTTCTTCATCTGTGACTATTTCTTTAATTTCTTTATCCCCACGGGGACCACCCGAGGACCCATGAATGCCAGCGGGGACCACCTGAGGACCCACGGACACCTGTTGGGAGTAACCAGGGGCCCCACAGCTGTGGGGGCCATGAGGACCCGCATGGACCACTCGAGGGCTCCCAGACACCCGTGGGAACCACCCAAGAGCCCCCAGACACCTGTGGGGATGACCCGGGGATCCCAAGACACCCACGGGGACAACCTGGAGACCCACATACAATGTAGGCTGACAAAAACTCTTTCACGTCTTTGCGCATTTCTGGCCACCAAAAGATCCGTTCAAGGAAATCGCATGTCTTCCTAAGTCCTAGGTGACCAGCCGTCTTGGAGTTATGACCTCATTGCAACATTTCACTCCGAAATTGGGGAGGGACAAATAGTTTGGACGAACGAGTGGATGTTGGCCTGGGATCCTCTGCCTGAGCCTGTGAAATCTGTTGCAGAAGTGAAGATGATACGGCAGAGACAATCTGTGAAGATGAAATGATGTGTCCCTGCTCAATCTCCTCAGAACCGTCAGGAGCGAATTGCACAGATTGCACATCTGCCTTGACATTCTTGGATCCCGGACGATAAGAGATCACAAAGTTGAACCGAGTGAGGAAAAGAGCCCACCTTGCCTGACGCGTCCCAAGTCTGTTTGTTACTTCAAGGTATTCAAGGTTCTTTGTGATCTGTAAGGATTGTGATCAGGGAAGTTGACCCCTCAAGCAAATGTCTCCATTCTTCTAGAGCCATTTTCATGGCCAGAAGTTCCTGTTTCCAAACATCATAATTTCTTTCTGCGGCAGAATTGTTTTTGGAAAAGAAGGCACAGGGGGTGGAGTTTCCCCTGAAAATCCTTTCTTTGAGAAAGAACGGCTCCGGTTGCAGATCAGATGCGTCGACTTCAAGCACGAAGGATTTCGTAGGATCAGGATGGATCAGCACAGGTGCGGACGAAAAGGCAGACTTGAGCTTCTCGACAGCTAGAAGAGTCTCAGAGGGCCATATCTTAGGGTTTTCCCCTTTCTTAGTAAGAGCCGTAATGGGTGCAACCACCTTTGAGAAGTTCCTGATAAATCGTCGGTAGTAGTTGGCGAACCCAAGAAATCTTTGAGTTGGTTTAAGGCCTATCAGTACAGGCCAATCCAGTACTGCCGATACCTTTGCATGATCCATCTCAAACCCACGGTGAACCCTTCTGTACTTCCATCTGACTATGCAAGGGCCTCAACCACTTATGCAACAAAAGTTCTGGAGGCGGCTAGTTAGAGAAATAGGATCTGCACACTGGGATAATTCAACATGGCTCTGCACATTGCATAAGTTGTCGCAACCCGAGATTCAACAAATTTGAAAGGCTATGAGTCCATAGAAAGTATTTGAACTAAGTTGCCATTCAGCACCAGAACTCTGTTATGGGTGTGGTGGAATTTGTTCACCTTTTCAAATGCTTCAAAAGCTGTGGGCTGCTACTGTTGTATTGCAGTGCTACATATCTGGCTGCTTTTATTACTAGGAGCAGTAGCACTAACATCATGTTGTTTGTTTTAAAACTGCTTCAGGGTAGCACTAGTACGCATATCATCATCATCATCACTGTCCTGGCATGAAAGTTCATCCGCATTGCCATGCTTGCTGCTTTTTTATGTTGGATAGTAAAGTCAAATTCTTGCAGGGCAAGACTCCAGCAAAGCAGCTTGGCATTTTCCCCGGACACCCCTTGTAGCCAACTCGGGGGATTGTGATCAGTGATCAACGTAAATGTCCAGCCATACAAATAGGGCTGAAGTTTCCACAAAGCCCACACAATAGCCTAACATTCCTTTTCAATTGTGGCATAAGCCACTTCTCTGGGCAGCAGTTTCCTGCTCAGGTACACCACCGGATGCTCTCCTCACTCCTCCCCCATTTGGCTGAGTACAGCACCGATACCATAGTCCGAGGCATCGGTCTGTACCACAAACTTTTTTGAATAGTCTGGAGCAGCTAGGATAGGAGCGCTGGCCAGCACTGTCTTTAGTGCCTGAAACGAGGTTTCACAGGCAGGAGACCATGCTACCAGAAGTGGGAGTCGCTTCTGTGTTGTCTGTCAGGGGTTTAGCCAGGGCGCTGTACTGTGGGACAAACTTCCTAGAATTGCCAGCAGTGCCTAAAAAAAGCCATAACCTGCTTCTTAGTCTTGGGAACTGGCCACTGCACTATAGCCTCAACCTTAGCTGGTTCAAGGCACTATAGCCTCAACCTTAGCTGGTTCAGGCTTGAGATGCCCTTCACCCACCCAGTACCCTAGGTACAATACCTCCGCCATACCTGCTGAACACATGGGGCGTTTCAATGTAAGCCCTGCTTCCCTAATTCTACTCAGCACTGCTGCTACATGAACTAGGTGACTGTCTCATGTATGGCTAAACACAGCAAAGTCATCCAGATATACCCTTGCAAAACTTTGCATCCCTTCCAGCAACCTATTGACCAGGCAGGTTGGAAGGTAGCCATGGCATTCTTCATCCCAAATGGCATCACCAAAAATTCATAGAGCCCACTTGGAGTAATGAATGCTGACTTCTCCCTAGCCTCCTGGGTCAGTGGGATGTGTCAGTAGCCTTTGCACAGATCCATTGTGGTCAGATACTTTGCCCCCATGAGCTCATCTACAGTAACAGCTTGTCCATGCTGGGCATGGGATAAGCATCTGACACAGTTCCCGCATTGAGCTACCGGTAGTCCCCACAGAACCGGGTGGTCCCGTCCTTCTTAGGCACTAGGACTACGGACAAACCCAAGGGCTCTGGGATGGTACAATTACCCATAGGACCAGCATTTCCTCTACTTCCCTTTCTATATTGCCCTTCACCTCTGCTGATACGCGATAGGCATGCTTATGCAGAGGTCTCAGATCACTGGTAAGCACTGGGTGATCTGTGATAAGTGTCCTGCCTGGCTTTTCCGTGAACAAAACTCTATGCTGCACTAACATAGCTTTGTCTGTACTCTCTGCTGTACACTGAGCTGAGACCCTATCTCAATCTGCTCTACTGTGCCCCCACTGCCTAGATTCCCCTAGAGGGTCAGGCAGAGCATTGCTCGCCGGGTCCCCCATCGGTGAGCTACAAATAGCCAGCACTGATGCTCACTCTCTTTAAAATACTCCTTATCATATAAATATGCTTAAGTCCTATTTCTACATGTCTCTCCTTCTAACTGTACAACATAGTTGCACTCGTTCATCTTCCTGAGGACCGTGTACGGTCCAGACTAGGCAGCCATTTATTTGTTCTGACGAGTGGGCTTCAGAACAAGTGCTTGCTGTCTTGGGATGAATTATCTGCTATGGGCATTTTGGTCATACCAAGTCTTCTGTTTGGTCTGAGCCTCCCTGAGATTAGCCTGCGCTAACCCCATAAGCATTTCTAGCCGGTCCGTGAGATCTACCACGTACTGAAGCTCAGAGGCATCACTATTGGTAGTATCCCCTTCCCATCCCTCATGGAACATGTCAAGAGGTCCCCGTACCCTGTGACCATAAAGAAGCTTGAAGGGAGAGAAGCCAGTAGATTCTTGCGGTACCTCCTAGGTAGGCATTAGCAAGTGCTGCAAATGAATCTCCCAATCTTCCTAGGGTAGGATTGTGCCAGAGACAATGCTGAACCGCATTGATTTCTGGCTCAGGGACCCCCTGCTTCCCGAGTTACAGGCCCCGGTATGGGGCATCGGGTGCCAGTGTCGTCACCATCTTTCTTCTGCAGACTTCAGAGACCCTCTGATGAGGCAGTGCCTATGGGTATAGGGAAGTGTTGCAGATGAAAGCCCCCAGAGCCACACGTGTGAATTAGCCAGGATGCTCGCTGAATAGGAGATCCTGTTAGTCATCTGGGCTAGTTCACACCTTGAGTCCAACTCCTAGCCTGGGAGACGCCAGGGAAAAGGGGAGTACCCATATGGTAAGCAGCCAATGTGTCAGGTTAGCACAGGTGCTGTACCAACCGGAATTCCCTATAGTGCCCACTCTGCAAACTGTGGGCAAGTTGGAGATTGGTGAGTGGGAAATTCCCACAAAGGGGATTGGGCGGGTATGTTGGAGATAGGATATCAGACCCTATATACATGCCCCCCGAGCTATCCCCGTTGTCTTTCTTTTACAATGGATTGAATTTCCACCTCGCTTCTAATAGCGGATAAGAGCAACAGCAACGATCCCGGAACGCAACAAGTTAATTTAATCGGAAGCAAGGGCATTGTATTGTATGTCTTTATTTATATAGCGCCATTAGTGTACATAGCGCTTCACAGTAGTAATACATGTGGTAATCGAATAAATAACAGATAATATAAATAACAGATCATGGGAATAAGTGCTTTAGACATAAACATAACATTAAGGAAGAGGAGTCCCTGCCCCGAGGAGCTTACAATCTAATTGGTAGGTAGGGAGAACGTACAGAGACAGTAGGAGGGAGTTCTGGTGAGTGCATCTGCAGGGGGCCAAGCTTTATGTATCATGTGTTCAGAATGTTCACAGTGCTATTCGTATGCTTCTTTAAGCAAGTGTGTCTTAAGGTGGGTCTTAAAGGTGGATAGAGAGGGTGCTAGTCGAGGGGAAGGGCATTCCAGAGGTGTGGGGCAGTCAGTGAAAAAGGTTTAAGGCGGGAGAGGGCTTTAGATAAAAAGGGGGTAGAAAGAAGACATCCTTGAGCAGAACGCAAGAGTCGGGATGGTGCATAGCGAGAAATTAGGGCTGAGATGTAAGGAGGGGCAGAAGAGTGTAAAGCTTTAAAAGTGAGGAGAAGAATGGAGTGTGAGATGTGGGATTTGATTGGAAGCCAGGAGAGGGACTTCAGGAGGGGAGATGCTGAGACAGATCTAGGAAAGAGTAGAGTGATTCTGGCAGCAGCATTTAGGATAGATTGTAGGGGAGACAGGTGAGAAGCAGCAAGGCCGGACAGCTGGAGGTTACAGTAATCAAGACGGGAGAGAATGAGGGCCCGAGTCAGAGTTTTAGCAGTCGAGCAACAGAGGAAAGGGCGTATCTTTGTTATATTGCGGAGGAAAAAGCGACAAGTTTTAGAAATGTTTTGAATGTGAGGGGCGAATGTGAGAGAGGAGTCGAGTGTGACCACTAGGCAGCGTGCTTGGGCTACTGGGTGAATGATCGTAGTTCCAACAGTAATGTGGAAGGAGGTAGTAGGGCCAGGTTTGGGAGGAAGTATGAGGAGCTCTGTTTTAGCCATGTTGAGTTTAAGGCGACGGAGGGCCATCCAGGATGATATAGCAGAGAGACATTCAGAAACTTTGGTCTGTATAGCAGGTGTAAGGTCGGGTGTTGAAAAGTATATTTGTGTGTCGTTAGCATAGAGGTGATATTTAAACCCAAAAGATGTTATTAGGTCACCTAGAGAGAGTGTGTACAGAGAAAAGAGAAGAGGTCCCAGGACAGAGCCC